>CM060683.1:68789576-69389576 GCA_030686995.1 Artemisia argyi
AGGTTGAGAACATCTCTGTCTACATTGGGTCATAAATACTTCCCATTATCTCTATCAAGATCAAGTTGTAAGGGGAACTCATATGCGCCACCAATCTGTAAACCCCATTAGATTTACATTAGAAAATCCCAAATGATTAAGTAAAGCTGTTACTATGAGTGACTGACCTTCACCATCCTTTCTAGCGAAAAATCATAGTGAACACGTTTGAGATGGAGTAGGAGAACATCGGGGAAAACGTTGAACCGGATGCCCTTGTTTGCATCCTGCCAAGTTAATGCACCTTCCGGTCAGTATCATTTCATACTATCATAACTAGTGTATTTTGTGATATATGAATAGGTCCTGGGCATAAGTGACTATTAAATTATTGGGTAGTTTATCGATTTATGCAAATAATAATAATGTTTTCGAGTTTAGTATATAGGGTTATTAGACACAAAAGTTACTAAAGTTTGCCAAAAAGTGCGATTTGGTTACTATTGTTTTTTTGGTTACAAAGAGGTAACTTAAGTGAACGGGTTTGTCATTTGGGTTACTCAAAGATTAAACATGTTACATAAATCTTACTGCGAGGGTGGGCAACCGGCTGATTACCGGTTCCCCTTGTCCACATTAGCACCATAGTTTAAAATGTTACAAAGAAGTTACTATATTTTGCGGGTTTATTAAATAGATTACTAAACCTTAACAAAAAGTTACTATACGTTTTTTTTTTTTTTTTTTTTTTTTTTTTTTTTTTTTTTTTTTTTTTTGTAATTTTTTTATTATTATTTTATTATTTTTACATTTTTCTCCTTCGCATATCTTTGTATATTTTCGTACATTTCTATCCGTTTTTATACGTTTATGTACGCTTTTCTCTCTTGTCGTACTTTCTTTACATTGTTTTACGTTTATGTACGTTTTTCTCTCTTGTCGTACGTTTTTCTCCAGTTTCATACGTTTTTGTCCATTTTTGTACGTTTTCATCTGTTTTTCGTATATTTTCATACGTTTTCATAGGTTTTCATAATTTTTTTATTACATTTGTGTGCACATTTATACGCTTGTGTACGTTTCATATGTCTTTTTACGTTTTCATACTAGTTTAACGTTTTTCTACACCTTCGTATGTTTTATACGTATGTAAAAATGTGTATAAAAACGTGTATAAAAAGTGTATAAAAATGTGTGAAAACGTGTAAAAACAAACAAAAACATATGAAAACGGAAAAAAACGTAAGAAAAACAAAAAAAATGTCTAAAAACGAAAAAAAGCAAGAAAAACATATAAAAACGTAAGAAAAACATACGAAAATGTAATAAACTGGGCGAAAAGGTATAAAAATGGACAAAAACATATAAAAGCGGAAAAAACGTAAGAAAAACGGACAAAAACGTAAGAAAAACGGACAGAAACGTATGAAAACGGAAAACCCGTAAAAAATGGTCAAAAAACGTAAGAAAAACAGACAAAAATGTATAAAAACCAAATTTTGATTTAAGTATAAACGGTCGTTAGTATAAACGACTAACAAGGCAAATGTTTGTTGCGAACGGCCGTTAGCTAACAGAAAAAACTAACGACAGTTAGTCTGAGGGACCATTTTTGAAATTAACAAAAAAAAAAAAACATGTAGTAGAAGGTTTAAACATACAAAGTAACTTATATAACCGGTGACCAAACTTGAGTAACCTCTTTGTAACCAAAAAAACTTTAGTAATCAAATTGCACTTTTTGGCAAACCTAGTTACTTTTGTGTCTAATAACCCTTAGTATACATATTCTAATTCTTTCCGTAGCCTTTTTCTATCATATTTTGTTATAAAGTATGTATGTGTTCACAAAAGAATGGAATGTTATGGATCTTGACCAAGAGCAATCACTCTCACATTTTATCTAATCTCTTCAACTATTTAGTCATTATCATTTGCTAAATATAATAAACCTTACCCATTATCCGTGAATTTCTGAGTCAGTTGGAAGATTTCCTTACAGAATTAGCAATTTGATTCATTGAAGATAACACACAAAGGTGTAATCCAAAGTAAGAATACTATTCCATATATTGAATTCATTCATGAATTTACATGTAGTCATCTTCTTATTGCAGCTCTTGGATTCTATACAGTTTGAAACATATGATCCAATTATTGCTATTTAAACTCACAACAATCAATTTCAAATATTTTTATTCTGCCTTTGATTATCAAATTCTATACGATTTTTTGGATCTCTATTGTGCAGTGGAGACCCGTAACACGGTACTGGGTTGTTTTATTAAAGTGACGCCGGGGTTGATTGCTTGAACAATTTATGGGCCGTACGCCCGTACCGAGAACGTTTTAAAGAAATCGACCTGGTACACCACTCAACCCAGATTTCATTCAAATTTTTGTTAATGTTCTACTTTTGTTACAACATTAACATACTTCATTAATAGTTGAATACCAAAATAGGTCAAACAAACTGACCAAAATAGAACATACTATAACCACTTAGATAAACATTACATAATTGACAAGAATTAAAAACTAAAATTTTAAACCCATAATCTTAAGTCCCCTCAGGTAAACCAAACATTTTGGACCATAAAACATGATCAAGTTCAAAATAAAGATTAGGATCACGTATTAGAGGCTCTGGTATATTCTACTCGTCCAATTTACGCATTATATCATCTTGGGCACTTTCACGTATAGACATATGCAAATATGGAGTTGAACGGTTCCAAGAACTTTCTTGTAGGTCATCATTGTTTCCATATTGTTTATTCATTGCACTTTTGATATTTGCTTCCGTAACACTTGTGTCGTCAAATTTAAACCTACGGTTAAATCAACTTTAGTCACAACATATGAAATTGGCAACAAGCTAGAATTTTGATGGACAACACAACTAAACTGGAAAGTGGTAAAGCAATAATAGTTTATACCATTTATCCGAAAGTGTTGGCCTAATATACACATAACAATGTCCACCAGATGCATCACCTCTGTGAACCAATACACTGTATAAAACCAAGAATCATCAGGAATCTAGTATCCATAACATGTTGAACTTAATATGACTATATGAGGGAAGAATGCCATACGGAAATTTGTGTTTCCATCAAATATCACGAAATTGCAGATTACAAACTACGGTAGTGGTTTATTAGTAGTCTACAAATTGAATTCATCAAACAATAGTCTATAAATAGATAATAGTACCTATGAAGAGTGTAAAGGTTGAGAACATCTTTGTCTACATTGGGTCATAAATACTTCCTATTGTCTCTATCAAGATCAACTTGCAAGGGGAACTCATATGCGCCACCAATCTGTAAACCCCATTAGATTTACATTAGAAAATCCCAAATGATTAAGTAAAGCTGTTACTATGAGTGACTGACCTTCACCATCCTTTCTAGCGATAAATCATAGTGAACACGTTTGAGATGGAGTAGGAGAACATCGGGGAAAATAGTGAACCGGGCGCCCTTGTTTGCATCATGCCAAGTTAATGCACCTTCAAGTCAGTATCATTTCATACTATCATGAGTAGTGTATTTTGAGATATATGAATAGGTCCTGGGCAAAAGTGGCTATTAAATTATTGGGTAGTTTATCGATTTATGCAAATAATAATAATGTTTTCGAGTTTAGTATACATATTTTAATTCTTTTCGTAGCTTTTTTCGATCTTATTTTGTTATAAAGTATGTATGTGTTCATTCTGCCATATTATGTCAAGCTTAGCTTGTGACATCTAAACGCAACATTAAAGAAACAGGGATCCACAAACAAATGAACATCAAATGATGATACCTGCAACCCATCATCATATATTTCGCCACCTTCAAGTCCCACATACTTTTCAAAAGAGGCATAAACATTTTCGCAATCTTCGACGTCGAGTTGTAGATCTGGCATAATAAATAGAGTAATAGACTAGTAAGATAATGAACATTTAAATAAAAACTGCTTTTCTTAAGTGAGATTTCTACCAAAGTATGGCTCATCTTCTATATGGTGCATTCGGCCTTCTAATAATTGCCGGATTCTACCATCCACAACAGTTTCTTGTGCACGCTTGTAAAATAAGATACATAAAAAGGAAACGTAAAGAGGTTACAATATTGAAGTTTGGCGGTAAAGTAACTTTATACCTTCATTAATTCTTCTAGCTTCTGAAACAGAAATTGACTGAATCCCTAAACTTCTTTCAGTTTCGAAGACTTATCTGCATTGTCTACATCCCAGCCAAGAGCCTCTATCAACACTTCTGTGGAAACAAGAGTGTCACAAGATTGATGATTATGGAATATCCGTTGTAACGCCACAGGAATATTCAATGCTTCAGTAGTTTGCATTTCATACACAGCCTGATTAAAACGTAAAATGTAAGTGTTTATATCTATAAGCATTAACCGATACAGTAATTATAACCAATCTTTCTGAACTTATATTTTATAAAATATTTAAACCGTATTATAATTCCATGTCTTATAGAAATGTGGGGCAACCTATCGAGGACAATGAGTCCCTTAGGTAGGGTTGTTACCCAACTGAATCTTGGGACGGGATTCCCTTATGGGGGTGAATGTAACGCCCTAGGCAAATCCTAATCACAGTAGTCTGACGGTGTCAGGATCCATAACATGTCGCCGTCAGCTTTGTAAATCTATATATATATATATATATATATATATATATATATATATATATATATATATATATATATATATATATATATATATATACACACACACGACAAAAACACGTTTTGTGGTCTAACGGTTAATCGCATATACGGTTAAGAATGCTCATGTGAGAGTAGTACTGGCTTGGGTGACCTGCCGGGAAGTTTTCACATGAGGGCCACAAAAGCAAAGTCGTGAGCCTACGGGAAAAGCATATAATATTGTGGTCTGTAAGGCAGGCTGCTAAAGTTATAGGAGCTACCAGAGCCGCGAACAATATTGTGGTCTATAAAGCGGAGTGTTGCAGGTAAAGATGGTATCAGAGCCACTCTAAGCCGTCCGGGATATGGGGGCAAACCTAATCGGGGACGATAAGTCACTTAGACATGGTTGTTATCCAACTGAATCCCAGTACGTGATTTCCATAGGGGGGGGGGGGGGGTGAATGTAACCCTCTAGTCAAATTATACATTGGCCATGACTTAGAGTGATGCTGTGACATATGTTAACATTCGCCTTATATGACAACAACGTATTTTGTGGTCTAATAGTTAATCGCCCATACGGTTAAGCTTGCTTGTCTCAGAGTAGTACCGGCTTTGGTGACATGTCGAGAAGTCTTCACATGAGGGCCACAATAAGAAAGTCGTGAACCTACGAGTAAAAGCGGATAATATTGTGGTATACAAGGCGTGGAGTTACAGTTGGTATCAGAGCCACTCCAAGCCGTTCGGGATGTGGGGCAAACCTATCGAGGACGATGAGTCCCTTAGGCAGGGTTGTTACCCAACTGAATCTCGGGGTCAGGATCCCTTAAGGGGTGAATATAACGCTCTAGGAAAATCCTACATCAGTCGTGACTTGGAGTTTATCAGGCTCATAAAAAGAATGGAATGTTATGGATCTTGACAAAGAGCAATCACTCTCACATTTTATCTAATCTCTTCAACAATTCAGTTATTATCATTTGCTAAATATAATAAACCTTACCCATTACCCGTGAATTTGTGAGTCAGTTGGAAGATATCCATACAGAATTAGCAATTTGATTCATTGAAGATAGCACACAAAGGAGTAATCTAAAGTAAGAGTACTATTTCATACATTGAATTCATCCATGAATCTACATGTAGTCATCTTCTTATTGCAGCTCTTGGATTCTATACAGTTTGAAACATATGATCCAATTATTGCTAATTAAACATACAGCAATCAGTTTCAAATATTTTATCCTGCTTTTGATTATCAAAATCTATACGATTTTTCGGATCTCTATTGTGCAGTGGAGACCCGTAACAGAGGTACTGGGCTGTTTCATCAAAGGGACGTCGGGGTTGATTGCTTGAACAATTTCTGGGCCGTACCGTGAACGTTTTATAGAAAGCGACCTAGTCCACCACTCAACCCAGATTTCATTCAGTATTTTTGTTACTGTTCTATTTTTGTTACAACATTAACATAATTCATTAATAGTTGAATACCAAAATAGGTTATACAAACTGACCAAAATACAACATACTACAACCACTTAGATAAAACTTACATAACTGACAAGAATTAAGAACTAAAATTTTAAACCCATAATCTTAAGTCCGCTCAGGTAAACCGAACATTTTGGACCATAAAACATGATCAAGTTCAAAATAAAGATTAGGATCACGTGTTAGAGGCTCTAGTATATTCTACTCGTCCAATTTAAGCATTATATCATCTTGGGCACTTTCACGTATAAACACATCCAAATATGGAGTTGAACGGTTCCAAGAACTTTCTTGTAGGTCATCATTGCTTCCATATTGTTTATTCATTGCACTTTTGATGTCTGCTTCCGTAACACTTGTGTCGTCAAATTTAAACCTACGGTTAAATCAACTTTAATCACAACATATGAAATCAGCAACAAGCCAGAATTTTGATGGACAACACAACTAAACTGGAAAGTGGTAAAACAATAATAGTTTATACCATTTATCCAAAAGCGTTGGCCTGATATACACATAGCAATGTCCACCAGATGCATCACCTCTGTGAACCAATACACTGTATAAAATCAAGAATCATCAGGAATCTAGTATCCATAACATGTTGAACTTAATATGACTATATGAGGGAAGAATGCCATACGGAAATTTGTGTTTCCATCAAATATCATGAAATTGCAGATTACAAAATACGGTAGTGGATTATTAGTAGTCTACAAATTGAATTTATCAAACAATAGTCTACAAATAGATAATAGTACATGTGAAGAGTGTAAAGGTTGAGAACATCTCTGTCTACATTGGGTGATAAATACTTCCCATTATCTCTGTCAAGATCAAGTTGCAAGAGGAATTCATATGCGCCACCAATCTGTAAACCCCATTAGATTTACATTAGAAAATCCAAATGATTAAGTAAAGCTGTTACTATGAGTGACTGACCTTCACATCCTTTCTAGCGAAAAATCATAGTGAACACGTTTGAGATGGAGTAGGAGAACATCGGGGAAAACAGTGAACCGGATGCCCTTGTTTGCATCCTGCCAAGTTAATGCACCTTCCGGTCAGTATCATTTCATACTATCAAAACTAGTGTATATATGAATAGGTCCTGGGAATAAGTGACTATTAAATTATTGGGTAGTTTATCGATTTATGCAAATAATAATAATGTTTTTGAGTTTAGTATACATATTCTAATTTCGTAGCTTTTTTTGATCTTATTTTGTTATAAAGTATGTATGTGTTCATTCTGCCACATTATGTCAAGTTTAACCTGTGACATCTAAACGCAACATTAAAGAAAAACAGGGATCAATAAATCAATGAACATCAAATGATGATACCTGCAACCCATCATCATATATGTCGCCACCTTTAAGTCCCACATACTTGTCAAAAGAGGCATAAACATCTTCGCAATCTTCGACATCAAGTTGCATATCTGGCATAATAAATAAAGTAATAGACTAGTAAGATAACGAAGATTTAAATAAAAACTGCCATTCTTATGTGAGATTTCTATCAAGGTACGGCTCGTCTTCTATATGGTTCATTCGGCCTCCAAATAATTGCCGGATTCTACCATCCACATCAGTTCCCTGTGCACGCTTGTAAAATAAGATACATAAAACGGAAACGTAAAAAGGTAACAATATTGAAGTTTGGCGGTAAAGCAACTTTATACCTTCATTAATTCTTCTAGCTTCTGAAACAGAAATTGACTGAATCCCTAATCATCTTTCGGTTTCAAAGACTTATCTGAATTATCTGCATCCCAGCCAAGAGCCTCTATCAACACTTCTGTGGAAACAATAGTGTCACTAGATTGAAGATTATGGAATATTCGTTGTAACGCCACAGGAATATTCAATGCTTCAGTAGTTTGCATTTCATACACAGCCTGATTAAAACGTAAAATGTAAGTGTTTATATCTATAAGCATTAACCGATGCAGTAATTATAACCAATCTTTCTGAACATACATTTTATAAAATATTTAAACCGTATTATAATCCATGTCTTATAGAAATGTGGGGCAACCTATCGAGGACAATGAGTCCCTTAGGTAGAGTTGTTACCCAACTAAATCTCGGGACGGGATTCCCTTAAAGGGGGGTGAATGTAACGCCCTAGGCAAATCCTAATCACAGCAGTCTGACGGCGTCAGGATCCATAACCTGTCGCCGTCAGCTTTGTAAATATATATATATATATATATATATATATATATATATATATATATATATATATATAACAGGAGGCGTTTGACCATTTAATGCCAAATAAGCATGGTCAATGCCCAGTCATCAGTTTTTGAGTGCCATGTCATCACTTTTTGTCCACGTAAGCATGCATGAGCTAAATTCGGATTAATAAATCTAAAAAGGAGTTGCTAGGATTCGAACTTGGAATGATAGACACAAATAAACAACACCTCAACCATTGGAGCATTCCAGTGGTTGTGATAAAATTTGCAAGTCATATTGTATATTGGAAGAACTATAAAGTTGTCAAAATTAATATATTAGGGTTTTTAAATCCTATATTTATTTTCTCTCTATGACGGTTTGTTAAAAAAAATGTACGCCTCTTTAAAAACCCTATTGAAACACGATAATGGATCATATGTTCGGTTTTTTTTTACTGATCGAAGATAATGCATATTTAATCAATTATTAACACCAGTTTTTGATTGTTGATGTTTATATTTGTTTCTTGTTAGTGATTTCAGAAGGAAGAGATGACGATTATGCATCTAGTTTTGATGGAATGGGGCTCTATGCTTAATGATCAGTTTTGATTCAGGTTTTTTACATAACCTTTTTGATGTATCATAAGAAACCACATGAGCCCGCCTTCCATCTACATGACTTACTAAACTATTCTTTATTGTTTGGATTTCTGTAACCTCATATTTGCAGTTCACTCCGGTATGTTCCACATAAAAATAGGTCAGTCTTTTTCCTTTCAATTTTGATGTGTTCTTAAAAAAAAACCATGCATGCAGTTTCTAACCTCAATCATAGGCTGTTGACGTTATATTTTTTTAGATTAATTGCATTTAGTTTTTCATTTTTTCTATTTTTCACACAGAAAGATAGAATCAAGGGGAAGAATCAGCTTAAAAAAGAAAACAAAGCCTCTCGTATTAGGAAGTCAAATGAACAGTTTTTTTGCGCTGTTGAAGAGGTTAGGCATTATTCTTTTTGTTACTTGCATTAAACCTAAATTTTGTTTAAGTGTTCTTTGTTTCATCTACTAGGAATGCCATCTAGAATCTGCCGAAACCTTGAGAATTTGAAGAGAGGCGGAACGAAGAATGAAAAAACTTTGTTTGGATCCAGAACCGATCTCCAATGCTGATTATGAGGATCCTGATGTACTTTTTCCCCTTTTACTTCTATTAATTAAGTCACTTGACAGCTTTCGATTGATAATTATTACTTTGAAACTGCAGTATGATTTTGATGGAGATGAAGATCATGAGGTAGTTAAGTTTTTCCCCTTCTACTTCTATTAATTAAGTCTCTTGGCAGCTTTCGATTGATAATTATTACTTTGAAACTGCAATTTGATTTTGATGGAGATGAAGATCAAGAGGTAGTTAGTTTTTCCCCTTAAGTCTCTTGACAGATTTTAATTGATAATTATTACTTTGAAACTGCAGTATGATTCTGATGGTGATGAAGACGACGCCATCTGGTTTGGTGCCGCTTCTGAAGAGTCTTATGATGAAGATCCGACCTGGAACCAACAGTTATGGTCAGACCAACCTTCTCGTGAGGTAGTATCTTTTTTTTCCTCCTCGTTTTAGTACACAAGCATTTTGTCAAGCTTTAATAATGACTATTTTGCAGGAAGAAGGATTCGAAGAGGAGTATTCGTACGCTTTTGATGTTGAGTACAAGATTGATGAGTCTGATGTAAGTTATATGAAAAGTTTTTTGTTTTTAATTTTTGATAAAATGTTAGTTAATTTGACAGTCTTGTTTCTGTTATGTAGGGCAGTCTTAGCACTCATACAAGCAAGTTGTCATTGTCAGGATTGGATCCAACAGTCACGGAAGAGAAGCTGTTGGCAGCTTTCTCTCACTATGGGGAGATATTGTCTGCCAGTATTGCAAAGGATGAGGGAAACAGGTCCCTTGGCTATGGCTACATTACCTTCTATAGTGCTGAAGACAGTTTGTTTTTCCTCCTTTTTATAAATTTGTTTTTCTTAGTTATAACAGACTTACAGTTCTTTCCTTCTTTTTTTTTTAAATGTTTTTCTTGTCTGTTATTTAAAAGTATTTTGTTGATGACAGCTGTTCTTTGTAAAGCGATGCTCCATAATACAGACCTGCATGGTTCGGTTGTGCGAATCGGATCTACTCATGAAGGCTGCAACAGCACGAAGAGTAGCACAAACAGCAGCAGCAGCGTTGCCTCCCCTTCAAAGCACGAGGTTTGTGCATATTCTTTTCTAGCAAGATGACAGTATTCACAAATTTTTAAAGGTTGTTGTACTTATTACCATATTTACATTCTCACCACAATTGCGCACATTAACTATAGTAGGTATCCACATTTTCACACAACCATAACAATCTCACATTTGTCTATTACAGGACTTAAACCAACAATGTTAAAACCTTATAGATCACTTCAAATAATTTTTACACATTACCAAAAATGTTAAAACCATTTGTGTCATTTAATGGTTTTTATATTCGTATCTTATTTATGTAAAAGGAGGAAGTATACCTATAAGATCCCTTGATGCCATTTTCCTTTGATGGATCGTCAATTCGATATGTGTGTGATCAGTTATACGTTAGCAAAACCCATTGAAAGAACTTTATATCTCGATTAACAAATCCCATAAAATGAAAATGTTTAAAAGATGTATCAACTAAAATTGGACGAACATTTATATTGCTGCAGGTTAATTAATCACGCCCAATGGGACCCCAAATGGAAGTTCCACAAATAGCCGAATCAAATGGGTCTGCGACATAGGCTGGATGCACACACAAGCCATACGTAACAAGTTGCATCATTTTTCTTCTATTTTCCATTGGTTTAATATGTCACGCATCGATATTAAACATGTTGTGTGACCCGATTATGGATGTATTAGAGACACAGGGTGTGCCGCAAATGAGAGCAAATGTGACTCGCCCAACTGGACCACAAACGGTAGTTCCACAAAGAGGCACAGCAAACAGGTCATACAACACAGCCCGTGCACAGAGGTAATCGTTATATCTTCCATTCATTTCTCAAACAATGTCAGCTGTTGGTTACCAATTTAGAAAACTACTGAGTTTGAATCCTGGAATGACTAATTATTAGTTGCTTCCAAAAACTCGGATGCATACACTGAAGTAGCAAGTAAACATAGATCATTTGCGTATGCATACACTGAAATAGCAAGTAATTGTATCAGAACTTGATTTTAGTATGTAGCTTATGTCTTTATGATAGATAAGATTATAAACTCTTGCTAAGTGGTTAGGTTAGCTTTCGTATAATAAGCGACAAACAAAGCTTTCAAGCCTTAATAAGCCATAAGGTAGGAATTTACCAAAACCCAAACATCAGGTTATTGAAATTAATTAAAAATAGATAAACTGCAAACAAATTAAGCATGTCAAATGACTTGATTTACACCCACATTGTCTTATTTTTGACCCACTTAGCATGGATACTAATTAATAGATGGGGTTACTGGTGAGTATCGGGTCAAAACCGGATCGGACAGGCCAAACTCGACCCGACCTGAAGACCGAAAACACCATTTCATTTGACTTTCAGCGTTTTTTGTCAGCCCCTCTATGGTCTTCAATAATCCTACATGAAAGACACTAAATCATGTTTATAATGGGTTTTATATCAAATAGGTTACCCAACTTTGTGTTTTTGTGCACCTAAGTTACCCAACTTTTTTTTTGTTCAAATGGGTTACTGGACTATACGGGTTTGACATTTAGGTTACTCAAAACCATAAATGTGTTCATTGAGATTACCCCGATGACTGGTAACCGGGAGATGGGGTTATTACTTTGTCCACGTCAGCTTTATGTTCAAATAAGTTACTCAACTTTATGATTTTGTTCGTCTAAGTTACTAAAGTTTTATTTTTTTTTATTGGGTTACTAATTTATATTTATTTACAAGAAAAATCTACAAGCGTTGTGTAAACAAAATGAGTTGGGCGCCGGTCTGCCGTGTTGCATTTTTAATCATCTATGTGATTTTTAAAAATGTATATAAAAGTGTGTATAAAACATTTTTGTAGTAACGTACATAAAAACATATATAAAAAGTATATAAAAACGTATATATAATGAATCAATACGTTTACATTATTAATTATCTATGTGATTTTTAATTTATGATGTGGCATTAAGATGTTTGGTGAGTGAGGGTGTTTTTTATGTGACTGATAAGGGTTAGCCTAAATTAACAAAGTTGCGTAGTTTAGTAATCGAATGAGTAATATTTTTTATTTACAAGATATTTAGCGAATTAAGTGGATTTCTTTAAATATCTTGCCCCGGTCCGCCGCGTTGCGGCTGGGCGTTGGCTTTTCTGCGAACAATGTTGATGCAGTTTATGTTTTCGAAGATTGTGAGCTGATAAATTGAACAACATACTTAGCGAATTAAGTGGATTTTGTTAGAATTTACACGTTTTTATATACGTTATTACAAAAACGTTCTTATCAAATGTTTCACGTTATTATATACCTTTTTTATACTTTTTTATATAAGTTTTTTATACGTTTTGTATATGTTATTATAGACATTCTTGTATACTTTTTTATATATGTTTTTAAATACATTATTATATACTTTTTGTATACATTTTTGTATACAAAACGTATTTAAAAAGATATATTATAGCTTTTATAAAGATGTACATAAAAAGTATATAATAATGTGTATAAAAATGTATATAAAAGTATGTATAAGGACGTTTTTGCAGTAACGTATATAAAAATATATATAAAAACGTATATATAATGGTAGCCTAAATTAACAAAGTTGTGTAGTTTAGTAATCGAATTGAACAAATAAAACTTTAGTAACTTAGGTGAACAAATTCGCAAAGTTCAGTAACTTATTTGTATAATTAAAAAATAAAAGTCAGCCGCCAGCGTGGCATGCCAACCGGTTATAACAAGTGCAAAATAGTTGGGTCACTATTTTGCCCGGTAAGGATAGTCCAGTAATCCATTTCCACAAAAAAATAGTTGGGTAACTTAGGTGCACAAAAACGCAAAGTTGGGTAACCTATTTGATATAAAACCCTGTTTATAATCGCCCTGGTAACTTAGTAGATACGCTGACCACAACATTTTACAATAGTTGCATAAAGAGGGTTTGCTAATAACAGAAGTGAATTCTGCTTTTGTCCCACAAGTGGCATAACATCCCAAAGTATATGAAGTATTATGAATACGGAAATCTTAGGAAATAAAAAAACCAATATTCAGGCATCGCCAAACAAGGATCATGTGTTTGATATAAAGTTAGATCCCTTACTATCATGGGGTAGTCATATTTGCGCTTCATTTTAGTAACATATATAAAGTAAGGTTGCCGAAGCACTATTTGCAGTTTGTGTTTATAAATGGAGGTATCATCTCACTCCGGAATTCATATTAGTTCTATATACAATGCTTTTCATCTTTCTGATATTATATATGTTATTTGAAGTAAGATTGCAGAAGCACCATTTGCAGTTTCTTTTTATCAATGGAGGTGTCGTATCATTCCAGAATTCATATTAGTTCTGTATACAATGCTTTTCATTTTTCTGATTTTATCAATGTTGGATGTTGAAACGGCCAACTGACAATGTGCTAAAAGAGGTGTCTATAAAATTATAAGACTTGAGGTTTATAAAACATAGTCTTTACGCTTAGCTAGGTTTTCCAAACCCTTGCCTATGAACCACGTAAAAAACACGTATGTATCTTATTCTTTAAATCCTAATGATGAAATCCTTTTTTTAGGTACATGGCTTTATGCATGTACATGCTCGACTAGACATTCAAGATCAGGTCATTGTCGAATTCTTGGCTCCCAAATATATGAAGGAGACAGGACACGCAGAAGCTGATGGTCATGAACAATCTGATTCGAAGAAGACGAAGGTATGTTTTTATATACATGTATTCAAGTTTTTGTTTTGTAACTTTATTTTGAGCTCTTTTGTATTACAAACAAAAGGGTAGCAATTATCCTTACAATATACAGTTTGTATGAATACGAATTATGACAAAATCATGTATTCAAGACAATCTGAATGTATTATTGCAGGAAACAGATCTTTGTTTAGTAAAAAAGCGTGCAAGTGTTCATATGGAAGATCTTGCTGAGCTTTCTTTTTTTAGTCTACATGAAATAGCTTAGGCTACGGATAATTTTAGCATCAACAATAAGATAGGAGAAGGTGGCTTCGGTCCTGTTTACAAGTTAACTTATTGATATTTAATATGACAAGCTCAATTTGAGAGATCAACATCCCGATTTAAGGTCTTGGGAGAGTGGTATAACTCTCAAACATCAGCCAACTTGTCACTTATATTTGTTGTTTCTTTGTTTATATAGCAATTTGGGTCTTATCTGCATTATAAAACATTGACATTTTAGGGTGTGTTGGAAGATGGACGAAAAGTAGCTGTTAAGCGGCTGGCAGAAACATCATAGCAAGGGCTTGATGAATTCAAGAATGAAGTCGTTTGTATTGCAAAATTTCAGTACCAAAATCTGGTGAAGCTTTTCGGATACTGCATCCACAAAAATGAAATGATCTTGATCTTTACTATCACAAAAGCTTTGACACATTTATATTTTGTTAGACTTGGTAACATCTCATTGACCTTTACTATCACACTTTATGTAGTAATAATGCTTTTGAATTTCTTGCCAAATTAATGGATATATTAACACTCATTGACTGCTCAACTTGTTCCATTTCTACAGATGTAAAAAAGAAGTTTGATGCTTGACCGGCCTCAGTGATTTAACATGATCAATTTGATAGCTCGAGGTATTTTATATTTACATCAAATTTCCCGCCTTCAGATCATCCACACAGATCTAAAGGCTGGTAATATTCTATTGGATGCTGGTATGAACCCAAAAATCACTGACTTTGGCCTCGCTAGAAAGTTTGTAGGCTCTGATAGTTCTGCTAAGACAAAAAAAAAATGATGGGAACATAGTAAGAATCTGAAACCATGTTCTATTAGATTAACCTTGCTTCTGTTTTCCTAACTTATAATACTTATTCCATTTAACCTTACCGTAGTGGTTATATCTCTCCTGAGTATGCAGTACTTTGGAATTTCTCTATAAACTCAGATATATTTAGCTTTGGTATCACACCACATTCTTTACACCAAGGCATCTTCAAATGTTATGTCAAATGTTCTGGGCTCTTGAATTAGTGGCTTGTATGGTCTTCCGCCAGAGGCACTTATGGTTTAGTTTGATATTCATATATCCTCTTCTAAAGCTATTGCTTCAATAGGTCTGGTTTCATTCTTAGTTTATAATCTATACAATAACTCCCATATCAGTTTGTTTCGGGCAAGCGGGTCACTCACGCACAGAGTCTGTCCTGATACAGGTTTGCCTTGCAACAACAATTTTCCGTTTTTTGTCTATAACTTGCTTTTGGCTACCTGTTTAATCATTGTGTATTACTCTTTGGAATAAATTTTATTTTATTGTTCATATTAGCACTTCACATTCCCTCTTTGCTTGCTTTTAACATGAACATTACAGGGGTTTACTAGAAGTGGCAGTTCTGACCCATTTGCTTATGATTCTCAAACGGGTCATATGAGTCAAGGGAATGGGTCATATGGGTTAAAAGTCACCTAAAGTCTATTCTTGATGCATACATACAACCTGCTATTATTTATGAAAGAATCAGATTAGTATGATAATATTATTGGTTTTATTAGTATCATTTACTTTATAAAAATTAAAAATTTTTGGCTCATACGCGGCTGTCTAAAATTTTTGGTTTTATTAGTATAATTTACTTTATTAGTAAATAATGTGTTTTTATTTTAGGAATGTGTTTTTAACTCGCGACCAATCACAACACTATAGTCCCTGTTCATAAATGTTACTACCCTTTGACATAGAGAGAGATTTGTTGATAAGCGAGACTTTTTAAGCGCAAAAGTTCAATTGTTTTTGTTGATGAAATAGTAGTTTTGCTTTCCGCTATTTGGATCAACAAGATCGTTTTAAGCTTATCGTACATACTTATTATTATTCAAACCCTAGCTTCAGTATCGATTGATGCACATAATAATAGGTTTATTCTGTTATAGGACTGAAACTGACGTGTAGAGTTAACTTATAAACTTTCATTTTAATAGAAATGAGATTTAAAAATACGAGATATTCCTAGGTGACCATAGATGTAAATTTTACATTTAAACGTTTAGTTGAAAAGAAATGCGATAGAATGACATGGAAAAGGCTTTGTACATGATCGATTGGAAAAAAAATATTTCTCTTCTACTTTGTTCATAAATTATTTCTCATGGAAAAGGCTTTGTTGACATGAAAAATGCGATAGAAATCCTCTATGTAATCTAGCCATATTTTCACTTCTACTTTGTTCATAAATTATTTCTCTTCCAGTTTGTGGTTTTATAAGCTTATGTCCAACAACTATGAAGTAGCAAAATGAAACTGATCCAACTTGAGCAAGAACTTCAACGACCTCGAAGACAAGTATTTTATGCCCATATCTTTTCTATCAAACTGAATATTTTTAAGTATATCACCTTTTTATTATTGAAATCCATTTTTATATATTTTTCCGTACAGGCAACTTGGAAGTGCAGGAGCATAGAGTGGGGTGCGCATTGTGATCTTAGTGCTCCCGATATCCAACAATGTCAGTAACTATTTGGTAAAGTGTTATTTATGCGTTTATTTATCTTCAAGACTACCGGCTTTTATGACCTACAATTCTAAGGGGTGTATGGATAACCTTGTTTTAGAGACTAATTGACCGCATATTATACCTGAGATTGTATACACTGTATATCAAATATATCCACCAATGAGGGATACTCTAAATTCAACCGGATAGAAAATTTATTGTCTTTGTGAATGGTAATAGTTCATCGTTTCCCAAATTTCCGAAACACCCTTTCATGAAACCACTATTTTTATATTAAATTTTAGTTTTCAATTGTGGCAGGAGTTGAATGCTTTACTGGCTACCACTGATAAAGCCAAAGATATTGAATCGTGTGATGAAGCAATATGTATTTCTATAAGAAAGATTAATGAACATCGTAAAAGACACGCTTTTTCCTTTGGTTTAGTCAGCCACCTATCGAGTTTACTGATGCTTTACGAACCTTATTTGAACATTGTATCAGCTAACTTATTACAGTATGCAAATATTGTCATGATCTTTTTTGACCACAATCCTGAGCTAAAGTGGAATTGCCAAAGAGCTTCGAGAATTCAATCCTGAAGGGATCAACAATGCCACAAACTCTATCACTATGGTGTCTGTTCACTTCGCCACGGTGGCATTTGCAGCCATATTCACTCTACCAAGTGCCATAAATTGATATTGCATTCTATTAGATTTTATAATTTTCCTTTTTATTTCACCAAAATGACAAAGAATTGTCTTGTGGCTAAAGGGTGGAGTCCCATATTTCAGATTCAAGATGTACCCTGGAACGGGCAACAATAGACTCAAACTTACAAGTGGCTGATTCTAATATATACAAAGTAAATTGGGAAATGCTAAATGTAGACAAGTAATTAAACTGTTATTTTGATAAATGGTTTAGAGTGCATTAAACATGAGTTTGTATTGATAAAGCGCATGAGTTGTTGAGAGAAGTTTGTATGTTGCATAGATATTCACAAACATGAAGTACTTTGCCCATTGTTTGAAAATGTATTGAAAGAAATATCTATTTGAAAGTGTATTGACACACTATTCTTTAGTGTTTATCGGATTAAGAAACAAAAAAGCCACAATAATCAATATTTATATGCAAGGTTTATGTGTTTTGTGTTTCCTGTTCATATACGAATTGTGTTAAAGTCTTATTGCATACTATTTCAGTAAGTATACATGTTTTATTTCAGCTAATATTTTGTAATATGTATGGTCATCCATGTTGATAAATTATAATGAAACAAACATGGACATTCGAACGGGATCTATCTAATGAGGATCTATCACTTTTGTATATATTATTTGGTCACGTGATGGTAAAAATATGCATGCTACTTTGAAACTTTGTTCCTCAAATATAACGCTTTCTTTTAACATATCCACTTTTTCAGCCATTCTTAACCAACCTTCTTTCATTATATAAAAATATGTCAACGACAATTATAAGACATGCCCGCCCATTGGGCGGACTTTGAGGCTAGTATGTGTATATATATATATATATATATATATATATATATATATATATATATATATATATATATATATATATATATATATATATAGCCGGTACTACTCTCACACGAGCATTCTTAACCGTATAGGCGATTAACCGTTAGACTACAAAACGTGTTGTTGTCGTATATATATTTATATATACGACAACAACACGTTTTGTAGTCTAACGGTTAATCGCCTATACGGTTAAGAATGCTCGTGTGAGAGTAGTACTGGCTTGGGTGACCTGCCGGGAAGTCTTCACATGAGGGCCACAAAAGCAAAGTCGTAAGCCTACGGGAAAAGCAGATAATATTATGGTCTATAAGGCAGGGTGTTAAAGTTACAGGAGGTATCAGAGCCGCGAACAATATTGTGGTTTATAAGGCGGAGTGTTGCAGGTAAAGGTGGTATCAGAGCCACTCTAAGCCGTTCGGGATGTGGGGGCAAACCTAATTGAGGACGATAAGTCGCTTAGACAGGGTTGTCACCCAACTAAATCCCAGGACGGGATTTCCATAAGGGGGGGGGGGGTTGAATGTAACACGCTAGGCAAATTCTAGATTGCCTATGACTTGGAGTGATGATGTGACATATGTTAACATTCGCCTTATATGACAACAACGCATTTTGTGGTCTAACGGTTAATCGCCCATACGGTTAAGCTTGCCTGTCTGAGAGTAGTACTCGCTTGGGTGACCTGTCGGTAAGTCTTTACATGAGGGCCACAAAAGCAAAGTCGTGAGCAACGCATTTATTCTGCTTTTGATTATCAAATTCTATACGATTTTTCGGATCTCTATTGTGCAATAGAGACCCGTAACAGAGGTACTGGGCTGTTTTATCAAAGGGACATCGGGGTTGATTGCTTGAACAATTTCTGTGCCGTATCGCGAACGTTTTAAATAAAGCGACCTAGTACACCACTCAACCCAGATTTCATCAGTATTTTTGTTGCTGTTCTATTTTTGTTACAACATTAACATACTTCATTAATAGTTGAATACCAAAATAGGTCATACAAACTGACCAAAATACAACATACTACAACCACTTAGATAAACCTTACATAACTGACAAGAATTAAGAACAAAAATTTTAAACTCATCATCTTAAGTCCGCTCAGGTAAACCGAACATTTTGGACCATAAAACATGATCAAGTTTAAAATAAAGATTAAGATCACGTGTTAGAGGCTCTGGTATATTCTACTCGTCTAATTTATGCATTATATCATCTTGGGCACTTTCACGTATAGACACATGCAAATATGGAGTTGAATGGTTCCTAGAACTTTCTTGTAGGTCATCATTGCTTCCATATTGTTTATTCATTGCACTTTTGATGTCTGCTTCTGTAACACTTGTGTCGTCAAATTTAAACCTACGGTTAAATCAACTTTAGTCACAACATATGAAATTGGCAACAAGCCAGAATTTTGATGGACAACACAACTAAACTGGAAAGTGGTAAAGCAATAATAGTTCATACCATTTATCCGAAAGTGTTGGCCTGATTTACACATAGCAATGTCCACCAGATGCATCACCTCTGTGAACCAATAAACTGTATAAAACCAAGAATCATCAGGAATCTAGTATCCATAACATGTTGAACTTAATATGAATATATGAGGGGTTAATACACAAAAAAGTTACTAAACTTTACAAGAAAGTTCGCCTAAGTTACTCAAGTTTCAAATTGTTCAATTAGGTTACTATACTTTGCGTATTTATTTATTATGTTACTGATGTTTTAAAAAAGTGTCATTTAGGTTACTCCTTGGATGGGTGACCTGCTATGTTGGTAAAAGTCAACAGATACTTTGAAAAGTCAAAACTTTGAAAAGTCAAAACACATATTTATTATATAAAAAATTCCAAAAAAAAAAAAAAAATTATTCGAAAAAAAAAGTTTTTTAAAAAATTCCAAAAAAATAAAAAAAAAGTTTTTATTCGAAAAAAAAATTCCAAAAAAAAAATCTAATATTTAAAAAATAAATCGATGATTATTTTTAAAAAAAGAATTAAAAATTAGAAAAAAAAAAATTAAATTTTTTTTTCAAAAATAAATCGATAATTATTTTCTAATTAAAAAAATATTTTTTAAATTTTTTTTCAAAAACAATTGATTTTTTTTTTCTAATTATTAAAAATTAGAAAAAAATTGAAACAAATTTAATATATATATATATATATATATATATATATATATATATATATATATATATATATATATATATATATATATATATATATATATATATATTTTAATTTTAAAAAAATTTAAAATTTTTTTAAAATTTTTGATTTTTTTTATATTCTAATATTTTTAAATTTTTTTTATTTTTTATTTTTTTTTAATTTCTAAATTTTTTTTTGCGAAAATATTTTTTTTGAACTTTTTTTTTGTGATGGACTGTGCATGAAATGATTATATATACTCAAGGACCAAACATGTAATTTTCTAACGAATTGGGTTAAAGGAAGTTAGTAAAAAACCCAAATCCGCCCAAAGTTAACGGAAATAGACCATGAGTTGAGCACCTTTTTGTGCCATTTGCCCTTCTTATTTCCTTCTCCACCAAAAATTAAAAAAAAAATGATATTTTAATGCCACGTCACACTAATACCTGTTATCATGAGTTAGTATAAGACCAGTAACGTATATAACCGGTTACGCAAAGTATAGTAACCTAATTGAACAATTTGAAACTTGAGTAACTTAGGCGAACTTTCTTGTAAAGTTTAGTAACTTTTACAAAATACGGTAGTGGATTATTAGTAGTCTACAAATTGAATTCATCAAACAATAGTCTACAAATAGATAATAGTACATGTGAAGAGTGTAAAGGTTGAGAACATCTCTGTCCTCATTGGGTCATAAATACTTCCCATTATCTCTATCAAGATCAAGTTACAAGGGGAACTCATATGCGCCACCAATTTGTAAACCCCATTAGATTTACATTAGAAAATCCCAAATGATTCAGTGACTGACCTTCACCATCCTTTCTAGCGATAAATCATACTGAACACGTTTGAGATGGAGTAGGAGAACATCGGGGAAAACAGTGAACCGGACACCCTTGTTTGCATCCTGTCAAGTTAATGCACATTCCGGTCAGTATCACTTCATACTATCATGACTAGTGTATTTTGTGATATATGAATAAGTCCTGGGCATAAGTGACTATTAAACTATTGGGTAGTTTATCGATTTTGGCAAATAATAATAATGTTCTCGAGTTTAGTATACATATTCTAATTCTTTTTGTAGCCTTCTTCGATCTTATTTTGTTATAAAGTATGTATGTGTTCATTCTGCCATATTATGTCAAGCTTAGCCTGTGACATCTAAACGCAACATTAAAGAAACAGGGATCAATAAATCAATGAACATCAAATAATGATACCTGCAACCCAGCATCATATATGTCGCCACCTTCAAGTCCCACATACTTGTCAAAAGAGGCATAAACATTTTCGCAATCTTCGACGTCCAGTTGCAAATCTGGCATAATAAATAGAGTAATAAACTTGTAAGATAATGAAGATTTAAATAAAAACTGCCATTCTTAAGTGAGATTTCTACCAAGGTACGGCTCGTCTTCTATATGGTGGATTCGACCTCCAAATAATTGCCGGATTCTACCATCCACATCAGTTCCCTGTGCACACTTGTGAAATAAGATACATAAAAAGGAAATGTCAAGAGGTAACAATATTGAAGTTTGGCGGTAAAGTAACTTTATACCTTCATTAATTTTTCTAGCTTCTGAAACAGAAATTGACTGAATTCCTGAACATCTTTCGGTTTCAAAGACTTATTTGCATTATCTGCATCCAAGCCAAGAGCCTCTATCAACACTTCTGTGGAAACAATAGTGTCACTAGATTGAAGATTATGGAATATCCGTTGTGACGCCACAGGAATATTCAATGCTTCAGTAGTTTGCATTTCATACACAGCCTGATTAAAACGTAAAATGTAAGTGTTTATATCTATAAGAATTAACCGATACAGTAATTATGATCACCAATCTTTATGAACTTACATTTTATAAAATATTTAAACCGTATTATAATTTCATGTCTTATAGAAATGTGGGGCAACCTATCGAGGACAATGAGTCCCTTAGGTAGGGTTGTTACCCAACTGAATCTCGGGACGGGATTCCCTTAAGGGGGTGAGTGTAACGGCCTAGGCAAATCCTACATCGGCCGTGACTTGGAGTTTGTCAGGCTCACAAAAAGAATGGAGTGTTATGATCTGGACTAAGACCAATCAGTCTCACATTTTATCTAAACTCTTCAACCATTTAGTCATTATCATTTGCTAAATATAATAAACTTTACCCATTACCCATGAATTTCTGAGTCAGTTGGAAGATTTCCATACAAAATTAGCAATTTGATTTATTAAAGATAGCACACAAAGGTGTAATCCAAAGTAAGAATATTATTTCATACATTGAATTCATCCATGAATCTACATGTGGTCATCCTCTTATTGCAGCTGTTTGATTCTATATGGTTTAGCACATATGATCCAATTATTGCTATCTAAACTCACAACAATCAGTTTCTAATATTTTTATTATGCTTTTGATATCTATTGCTTTTTAAAAAGCAATTTTATTTATGCAAATAGGAAGTATATTAGAAAAACTTGATAGGAATATCTATACACCTAATAACTTGTAAATTGTAAATAAATTGTTCAAGTATATAAAAAAATAAAATTAACATCAATTATCTTTCTGCTTTACATGTTCATTATGGTCATCTACTGGTGATTCATCATCCAATATTGGCGGAACACCGTTGTTGTGACTTGCCGTGTCATTGTCTGCATCATCTATTGGAATTAGAGTATCATCTGTGGCATCAACGCATGCTGCTGGACTATCATCTGTTTTATATTCAGATGGAACTATAGTGTCATTTGTTGGTTCCTGTTATGTTTTGTCAAAATAAATAAAAGTTTAGATTGTATTTTTTTTTTGTTAAAATTTAACGGTGGTTATTGATGTTTAAAAATATAATGCACATTACCTCATTCATATCATCAGATTGTGTTTCTAATTCATCATCGAACACACAGAGTCATATTCCAAACGCATAAGTGATGTGTTGGCGAGTACCATGTACTTTTAGTAAAAAATGTAGTGGAATAATAAAAAAAGAAAAATAATGATTAGTTGTGATTGATGCCAATAACGAAGCACATCGGTAGTTGCATGGTACCTTCAATTATGTGGAGTGAACCTGTCATCTCGGGTCAACACCTTTTTTTCTGAACATAACAAAGTTTACCATCAATATCTCGCAAATAAATAATCCACCACCCTAAATTATTCATTTTATACTTAAGAAATGTATGTTTGTTAAAGAAAACTCTTTATAGTCTTAAGCAGTCTCCAAGGCAGTGGTACAAAAGGTTTGATATGTATATGGTCAACAATGGGTTCAGGCGCAACAACTATGATAGTTATGTTTACTCCAAGGAGTTTTTCACCAGATATGTACATATATCTATTGTTGTATGTGGACGATATGTTGATTACTTGTAAAAGCAAGTCTGAGATCGAATATATCAAGGGACTACAGCGAAAAGAGTTTGATATGAAGGAACTGGGTCCAACTAGGAAGATACTTGGTATAGAGGTTATCAGGGATAGGGGTAGCCGAACCTGAAGGTGTCTCAGTCAGAATACGTGCAGAAAATTATGAATAACTTTAGAGTGGATAATGGCAAGTCGGTCTTTGTGCCATTGTTCAAGGTATCATTTGAAGGATTGTCCATCGAGTGACTGAGATGTAGAAAGAATGAGTAAGGTCTCGTATGTGAATGTTGTCGGTAGTTTAATGTACTTGATGGTATGCACTAGACCGGATATTGTGTACACTGTTAGCATTGTAGGCATGTATTTGGCGAATCTAGTTAAAAACCACTGGGAGCAGTGACGTGGATTTTGAAATACTTGAAGGGCACTGTTAATGTAGGTCGTGTATGGTAGAGATCAAGGAAAGAACGTGGATGTAGATGATTTCGTAGATGCAAATTATGCTAAAGACCCTGGAAAGGGTAGGTCGATAATCGGGTATGTGTTTATGGTACATGACTGTGTTATGAGTTGGAAAGCAACTGTGCAGCATGTTGTTGCACTATCTACAACAGAAGCAGAGTATACGACACTTACGAAAGTTATTAAGGAAAGCATATGACTTAAAGGTTTTTCTAATCATGCTAGGAGTAAACCTGAGGTAAGTGGTTATGAATTGTGACAATCAATGGGCAATTCATCTCTCAAGAAATTCAATGTTTCATGAAAGAACAAAGCATATCAACGTGAGGTATCACTTCATCAGGGATATCGTGGAATCTAGAGAGATTGAAGTGGTAAAGATAGGCATGAAAGATAATGCAACTGACACATTTACAAAGTTGGTTCCAAGTCCGAAGTTCAAGTATTGCATGAAGGCACTTGGTGTTGAAGTTAACTAGTATTACCACTAACGTGGAAATTGTTAGAGATTAGTGATAACATTAATTAGGTTATTATGATAGTCAATTAGATGCTAGCCAAGTATGTGTAGGCTTACTTATGCAGTCTTACTTGCCTTGCAATGCAAGTAAGTCATAGCTTTGAGTTTATGCATTGTCTAGGCCGGTTAGCTGAGTATCTAGAAGATTCCCAAGTTGGTTATGACTTGGATATTCACCCCCTCTTCTCTATAAAAGGATGAGAGAGGGTGAGGTCTCATTGTCGTGCCTTCTATTCTTTCCTTTGTAACCAAGAGTTAATAATACAAGTCAATCGTTTGGTTCTTTGTGGTTTACATTTGTTCATGGTTCTTCTACAAGTTGATAAGACTTGGGTTCTTGTTCTTGTGTGATTAACATCAAGCGTTTTTTATTTCAAGTTCGACGTTTCGGGTTTGTTGACGACGTAATTCGAACAAATAAAAAAGTAAATGTTTCAACCAACAAAATTTTAAAAATACATTAAATTTTATTAAAAGTTTATCATTGGCAATTCTATTTTTTTTTTTTTTTTTTACAAAAACTTCTTTTAAGACAACAAATCCCGAATTTACACCACTCCTCCAACAAACTCCACTTATTCACAAAAAAAAACACACACAAACTATACACCTTCAAAACCCCCATTCTTTCAATCACACACCAATTTCCGCATTGGATTCGAAGAAGATGAACGAAGTGGAACTAGAGCCACGTGTAAAACCTCTAACTTACAAAATAAAAGCAACATCTCGTGAATCACCATCACAAAAGTCCTCACATATTCTCGACATTGACCTTCGTAATCACTGGTCAACTGCTACTAATACTAAAGAATGGATCTTACTTGAACTCGATGTACGTTTAAATCAGTTTATTCAGTTGCTTATAAGCTCAATTTCATTATTTCGCAGCTTAATTAGTTAATTTAGCTGCTTATAAGTTCATTTCTGTAGTTTTTTTAGCTTTATTTTGTTTGTTAGGGTTTACGATCCGAAACTGTGAAATTCGAAGAGAATTTATTTGTTTTCGGTTTTTTGGTTACGATTAGGTTGTTTAGTTGCTTATAAGCTCAATTCATTATTTCTGTAGCTTAATTAGTTAATTTATAGTTTTTTTTAGCTTTATTTTGTTTGTTAGGGTTTACGATCCGAAACTGTGAAATTCGAAGAGAATTTATTTGTTTTCGGTTTTTCGGTTACGATTAGGTATTTTAGTTGCTTATGAGTTCAGTTTTATAGCTTTCTAGCTTCGTTTTGTTTGTTAGGGCTTACGAACTGAAACTGTGAAATTAGATGATAGAGAATGTACGTGTTTTCGGTTTTCGGTTATGATTAGTTAATTTAGTTGCTTATAAGTTCAATATTTATAGTTTTT
Source organism: Artemisia argyi (assembly GCA_030686995.1). Classification (NCBI taxonomy): domain Eukaryota; kingdom Viridiplantae; phylum Streptophyta; class Magnoliopsida; order Asterales; family Asteraceae; genus Artemisia; species Artemisia argyi. The sequence continues at coordinate 68,816,083 of CM060683.1, forward strand.
AGCTTGATTGTGTTTGTTAGGGCTTACGAACCGAAGCTGTGAAATTATATGATATTTATTAAGACGATAGAGAATGTATTTGTTTTTGTGGATTTCGGTTACGATTAGTTAATTTAGTTGCTTATTAGTTCAGTGTCACTGTTCTGTAGCTTCAGTTTTGTTTGTTAGGGTTTAGGAACTGCATATGTGAAATTAGATCGTACCTGAACTCGATGTGAGTTCTTACTCGTTTTTGCGGTCAGAATTAGTTTGGTTAGTTGCTTATAAGTTAAGGTTTTTAGTTTTGTAGCTTGATTGTGTTTGTTAGGGTTTAGGAACGGAAACTGTGAAATTAAATGATATTTATTAACTAGGTTTCATGGATTATGCATTTCTTTTCGGCTTTTCGGTTGTGATTAGTTTATTTAGTTGCTTATAAGTTCTATTTTAAAGTTTTGTAGCTCCATTTGTTAGTTAGGGTTCATGAAGTGAAATTAGGTTTTACGAAGTGAAATTAGGTTACACGAAGTGAATTTAGGTTATGCAAAGTGAAATTAGGTTATACGAGGTGAAATTAGGTTATATATAGCTGATTTAGGTGCTTCTAAGTTCAGTTTTAAAGCATTGTAGCTTTATGTTGGGGTTTTATGAAATGAAATTGTGAAATTATATGATATAAGTTCATTTTTTTATATAGTTTTGTAGCTTGATTATGTTTGTTAGGGTTTATGAAAGGTGAAAATACGGAATTAGGTTATATTTTAGCTGATTTAGTTGCTTATAAGAGTGATCAACTAATCATCATCTTACTCTAACTCGATGTAAGTCAATTCAGTTGCTTATAAGTTCAGTTTTATATTAGTAGCTTGACTTTGGGTTTAGGAGGTGAAATTGTGGAACTAGATGATGTTTTAGTAGTATCATGTTGTTTTATATGTATTCGATTTTGAACTCGATGTAAGTTTTCATTTGTTTTCGCGGTTAAAAATCAGTTAATATAGATGGTTATAAGTTTAAGTTTTATAGTTTTGTAGTTTGATTGTGTTTGTTAGGGTTTACAAAAGTGAAAATGTGAAATTAATTTATATATAGTTGCTTGTAAGCTCAGTTTTAAATTATTGTAGCTTTAGTTGAGTGTAATTGTGAATTAAGTTATTTTAGTTAAATTAGTTGAAATCAGGTTATATTTAGCTGATATCATGCCGTTCTTCAACTAAATTATAGTTATTTTAGTTTCTTATGGTTTCGACTTCAAGGTTTTGTTGGTTAATTATGTTTCTTATGGTTTAGGAAGTGATATTAGCTGATTAGTTGATATTGTGCTGTTCTATCTGTATTCGCTGTTAAAATTAGTTAGTGTTGTTACGTATAAGCTTAATTTTATAGTTTTGTAGCTTCATTTTGTTTATTAGGGTTTAGAAAGCGAAATTGTGAAATTAGATTTTATTTAGTTGATATTATGCTGTTCTTTCACTGACTTTGATAGAGTTTGTGGTTGTTTTTGATTAGGTTTATTCAATTGAGCTGTTCAGTGTTGCTGGTTATTAAAGTTTGATTGAGCGTTTATCAGTTTTAAAGTTTTGTAGGTAGATTTTGCTGTTAGTGATTAGGAAATAAAATTATGAAATTAGATGATATATAGTAGATGTCATGTCGTTCTACAGTATACGTTTTTGCTTGTAAAGTTACTTAATTCAGTTGCTTATAAGTTCAATATTAGTGCTTTGTAGCTTGTTTATGTTTGTTAGGGTTTGACAAGTGAAAATGTAAATTTAGGTCTTAGTTAGCTGATATGATGTTGTTCTTCAACTAGATTATAGTTACTTTAGTTGCTTATGGTTTAATTTTAAGGTTTTGTAGCTTATTTATGTTTGTTAGGGTTTAGGAAGTGACATTAGATTATGTTTAATTGATTATATGTGGTTCTATTTGTATTTGCGATAAAATTAGTTAAATCAGTTTCTTTTAAGTTCGATTTTAAGTTCTTTCTGTAGTTTCATTTTATTTTTTGGGACTAGATATTAGGGCTTAGAAAGTAAAGTTAAATGATGCTTTAGTTGATATCATGTTGATTTCTTCAACTAAGTTTCATATAGATTGCAAGTGTTTTGAATTTATTTATAGTTAATTGAGCTGTTTTATGATTTGAATTTCAAAGTTTTGTAGCATAATTTAGGGTTTAGGAACTGAAATTAGACGGTATTCAGTTGATATATAGATTGTTTTTGTTTTCGGCTATTCGCTTTTGAATTTAGTTGATTGAGCTGTTTATGGTTTCAATTTCAGAGTTTTGTAGCTTGATCTTGTTTATTTGTTGGTGTTTAGGAAGTGAAATTGTGATATTAGATGATATTTTAGTTGATATCAATATCATGGTGTTCTTTTTAGTTAATTAGCGTGCTATATTGGTTTGATTAAAAGTAAGCTTGAGAGATTGCATTTGTTTTCACTCAATATTAGTTAATTGAGCTGGTTAAGGATTCAAGTGTATATGTGATTCTGCTGTTTGGGACACAGATATTATGATGAGAAGTGCAACTGTGAAATTGGATGATATTTTAGTTAATATTATATGTTGTTCCCAAGTATGAGTAGATTCCAGTTAGATAGTTTGCGTGAAAGAGTATCCAATTTCGTAGGATTGTCTCTTGAATCTGTTTATATTGTTGTTCGGTATTTAATGTTGGGGCTTAGGGAAATGCAGTTGTGAATATGGATGATATTTTAGTACATATCGTGTTGTTTTCCAACTAGATTCTGGTTAATAAGCAGTGGCGGAACTAGGGGGTGTCCCGCGGTGTCACGCGACACGGATGAAATTTTGAATCATAGTGCAAAATTTAGTAAAAAGTCCCAGAGTTTCTGAAATGCGCTTGGTCCAAAAAAAACGTCCCTAGTACTAGCTTAATTAGTCCATTAATAGGTTAAGGGTTAACTTATTTATTATCGAACTCAAATCGTTTTAATAAAATCGTTTTTTTCTCTTCATTTCCCCCCTTTATATTACATTTCAAAAAAAGTTGTGCCCCCGGTCACTCATATTCCTGGTTCCATCACTCTTAATAAGTGTGACTGGTTTTAATTTTTTGGTAATCTGAAATGTTAGGAGGTGTTTGGTTTGTCAAGGAGGTATAGTAATGGGTATGGGTTTTGTAAACCCACCACTCTTGTTGGGTTTAGATTATGTCTAATGTTATGGGTTTCATACCCATATTTCTAAATAAAACCCACTAACCCAACAATTAATTGGGAATGAAATCAATTCCTTCATTCCCATACACAAACTAAACACACCCTTATTCTATATCTGGCATAGGTTTTGTGCCTTGATTATATTTGCTTTGTTGTTCGCCACTCGATGTTTGTCAAACATGAAAGTGATGAAACTAGTTGTAGCAATAGAGCGTTTATTTCTTCTTGGTTTATTTGTTATAATATCTTTTATGACCCTTAAAATGGTGATATTTTATTAAGCCATGCTACTTTTTGTAGGAACCTTGCCTGCTATCGCACATAAGGATATACAATAAATCCGTGTTGGAATGGGAAATTTCAGTTGGCTTGCGATACAAGGTACGAGTTTCCAGTACGGCTATCATAACAAGCTTGTTGAATTTTGTACTTGTCCTTACACATGAATAATTAGTTTCTGTTAGAAGTATTTTTTGTATATTGACAGTATAGTTCTTAAATCCCATTTTTCCTCGAGTCGTTACTCTTTTCTTTGTGATCACTAAAAGGAGAAAACGTCCGTTCCCTTCATTGAATTTCAATAAACTCGAGTCTCACCACATTAATTAAAATTAAAATCTATTTCTCTACCCAATTCTGTAACAAAAAGCTTCTATATGAAGTTGAGATAAAAAGAAAAGTTGTATATACTTTTCATTAATTAGTATTCTATAATGATGACTCTGTACGTTTTTCCCTTAATCCATTTAGAATTGAATATTAGATCTAGATAGTAGTAAAACTTCAAATGCTATAGAACAGCAACCGTCAAATTTGGTAAATAGAAGTTTAAGTTTTTAGTGATTTTTTATTTTGTTGCATGATCTGTAGCATTTGTACTTAGTTCCGAAAAATTACATTACATACCTCTCTATATGCATGACATAAGTCACTTGAAACCTACATTACTACCTCTTTTTGTTGAATGACCAATCAATGATCTGGGGACAACACATTATATGGTTTTGTTTGTTCATCAATATTTAATTTGCCTCTTTGACCTTTTGCTCTTTTGCAGCCTGAGACCTTTATAAGAGTCCGGCCACGGTGTGAAGCGCCTCGCCGTGAAATGATGTACCCAATGAACTATACCGCATGCCGATATGTGAGACTATCTTGTTTGCGGGGGAATCCTATAGCTATTTTCTTCATTCAGGTAATAGGCTGTTTTCGGCACCTTTTCTGCTTGCTTTAGTGCAACAATCAATTATTAGTTCTTGTTATGTCCCATTTATGGTGTTTATAGTCCAATTATTGGGGACATGCAGCATAAAGCGGAGGTCATGGGTTCAAATCCTGTCCCCGTGTCCCTTTAATCATGGTATTACACGATTTACCTTTCCCAACTGTGGGACCCCTTGGTGGGATTCGCCAGAGGGTTGATTACCCCTTTTTTTTTTTCTTTTCGCTAATCTTTTACCATACTTTTTTCCGCCTTGCAGTTGATTGGTGTCCCAGTTACTGGTCTTGAACCAGAGTTTCAACCTGTTATTAACCACCTATTGCCACATATTACTTCTCACAAACAAGATGCTGAGGACATTCACCTTCAGGTGGAACATTACACGCACACGCGCACGCGCCACACATGCACACACACACACACATATAATGTGTGCTACATACATATGTATATCTTGATAGTTTTTATTTCTGTTTAGCTGTGTACAAATGATTGGATGCGTGTTTATACATTAATTTAATTATCTAACTCCGTTAGTATATAGCTTCTTCAAGACCTGGCGGGACGGTTGGTGACATTCCTTCCCCAACTTGAGGTATATTTTTCATAAATATCCTACAACTGTGTTTTATTTTCTTCATACTATGTTAATGAACATACTTTTGTGCAGGCAGATCTTAACAGCTTTGCAGATGCCTCAGAACCTACTCTTCGGTTTCTTGCTATGCTTGCTGGACCCTTTTACCCAATCCTGCACATACTAAATGAGAGGTTACGAGCTAGAAATTTTCGTTTTCTTCAAGTATTTTTCTTTTTTTTTTATGCATCTTTCTATCATATTCCTATGTCTAAACTAAGTTCCATGTTGCCTGATGATATACTCATTGTAACAATTATAGGGAAAATGCTAAATCAGCTGGCAATGTGTTGGACAGTGAAGCATCTAAGAACAGTCCTTCAACACCAGTTTTAACAGTTTCCTCTAATTTTGAGGTGAATGCCGCCTGTTTCTTTGTATTGTTGTGACCAAGATTTATTTGTAGCTAGCTTTCTTTCAGTTGATTAATAGTTTTCATGTTCTTCTTATCTTTCTCAGCCAAGGAGATCACGTAACACAGTTTCCGCTTTCTCTGACACATCCACCTCCACTGTTTTCCAGGCTGATGCAATTCTTCTGTTGCTAAGAAAGGCTTATAAGGATTCTCATCTGGGAACTGTTTGTAGAACGGTAATAATTGGTCTCTGTTCTACGTTTATGCGCGATAAAAGCGATAAAAATTCCATTGTAAGAGCATAAAAGATCCTTAACGCGTACAGATTTTAGTTATCATTGTAAACTTCATTTCAGGCTTCTAGAGTTTTACGGAAGCTTGAACATCCCAACATGATGCATGAAGCATCTATCTCTACATCTGATGTCACAACAGATAATGATGAGGACCCAAATTCCAAGTCCCTTACTGCTCTTCGAACCACAGATTACTCAAACTTGTTTGGGGAGGAGTTTCGAGTAACTGATGATCATTGGGACTTTGCATATCTCCAACTCCTAGACATTAAGGCCGTTGTAGAAGGAATTTTACATGTTCTTTTTGCTTGTGCATCCCAGGTGGGTCACTTCTTCTACCAAATGTATTCAAAGTGTAGTATGTTACTTATAGCAGCATGCCTGTGACCTCGATTGCATTACATGTTGATATGTTTATTTATGTTTCAGCCTCTGCTTTGCAGCAAATTGGCTGAAAACAGTTCTGAGTTTTGGTCCACCTTGCCACTCATACAAGCTTTATTGCCAGGTTAGCTCCTTTTGGTGTATTTTACTAATCTTGATCTAGAATGCGTCTCTATCCTCTTTAATGTTAAATGCACGGCATGTGATGTACAATTTCAACTTGATAAGAGAGTTTATGACGATGTGAAATGTGTCAAATTTGGTTATATTGTCTTGCTAACAGGATAAATGGTTAAATAAACTTAGCTAACAAAGAAAAAGGTTAGATACTAATAGTCACTTATGGCATAATCAAGTGCCAACAGCTACCTAATTTGCTTTATATAAAGATTTATAATTAGTATATTAATTATAATAACAAGAGTTCTTAGATATACAGCATTTAATACTTTCATTTTATGCAATTCACAAGTTATATGTTGGCGCGTTAACCTAACCCGGCTCATTTTTGTGATGCTTAGAAATATAAGTGCCTTGACCTGCTACCCAACCTGCCAAACTACTCCATTTTCCGCGAAGTAAAACACTTATTAATTAGAATATGGAAATTACAAAAATACTTGCTGATAAATCCTTAGATTAATGTCTAAAGGGAGTAGAATAGAAATGTATGTAGACACACCCATCGTAGATTTGTATACATCTATTCTAATAGTCATTACATAACCTCTTAGTGGTACTATTCAGAAACAAGAGGGCACCATTTCTGGCGTGCAGACAATTTAGGGAGATTCTTCACTTGTCTGCCAACATTCTGCATATCATCCTTCATTTGTTAACCCATTAGTTGTTTGCCGAACAAGGTGGATGATAACGTCTGTGAGAGCTTTTATTCCCTACCTATGTTGAAGAAAATAGTTTGTTTTCCTTTCCTGCAACCACAACATCATGAGCAATCTTTGAACAAGAACCCAGATTGATTTCCCTTTACCTCTCGGCTTAAGGTAGTTGATAATTGGATGCCAAGCAATTGAAGCCTATGAATCTTTGGTGCCGTTTCAACCCATTTCATACACATGACGAGTACGCACAATGGAACAACAAGGATAGTAGAACAACATGTGAACATATCGGAATAACTATCATGCGAGTAATCACATAGGGGACACAGAAGGTTATAATTAGAGCTCCAATTTACCATCTTATCTTGTAGTGAACTTCTCTCTGATGGCTGATCATAAAATGCAGGAGTATCTTTGTATTGGTCGTCCAAATTAAACAAGATTGTCCCAGTCTAGTTTAGCCTTCTCATGCGTGTATCCATGCTTAATCGGTCAAGAAATATCTCCATGTCCACTCTTATCGTTCCATGTTGGTGTCAATTGCGACATGTCTGAGGTGTTGTCGAGAATATGAGCACATGTCAATCTCTTGCTACCACGGTGCCCCCTGTTTCTCTAGGGTTCTGTTTTTCCAGTAAACTTAATAAGTTTTCCATGGACCAGGATGTACTTCAATCTTTGCCTCTGATCTCCCTTTGCAATTATCCTCCTTCCAATCTGGCTACCTTTTTGGTTTAGAGTTGACCATTCTGATACCTGTTTGATAGGACCCAAATGATATTTTAATGGAAATAATGAATATGTGAATGATATAGAATTGGTCTGCTTATCCAAAATGACCTAGTTTTAAGAGGTGGGTTCTTTCTGGTGCTGTTTAATTAACCCTAGATTACTTTTCAAATCAGGCATAATACTTGATGTCTCCTAATCTCTATTATTAGAGCTGTTTATTAAAATAATTATATTAGTTGCTTTTAATAATGAGAATACTATGATTGCCTTTGATTACCTTGAATGTTACTTTATTTCTTTTAAGCAAGATGGTTACTTTGTATTTGCTAATTTTCATGTGCAATAAGACTTTCTTTTCATATTCTTACTTCTTTCAGCGCTTCGTCCTAATTTTAGCAATTCCAGCCAGGTTGATGATAGTTTCTCCGCTTGGAGACAACCCATTGTGCAACACGCATTGTCTCAGGTTGTCCTCTTCTATAATAATTTGCAATATGTCAATACAAATTTCTTGCTATATTTCTTTTGTCTTACCGTTGGACCAATTTTAGGTTGTGGTGACATCAACTTCTCCCATGTATCGTCCGCTGCTTCATGGATGTGCTGGCTACTTGTCATCGTTTTCGCCATCACATGTTTGTTTATATATGCTTGCCTAACTGTATTGCTTTATTTGATATAGGTTTTCAGTGAAAGCTAATTGCTATTAACGTGTGATGCAGGCCAAGGCTGCATGCGTACTCATTGATCTCTGTACGGGTGTGCTGGGACCATGGATGGGTCAAGTAATTGCAAAGGTTGTACAAGATAAAATATTTCACTGATATACTGTTAGCTTATAACATATTATTTGTACTTTTATTTCAACTAGAAAGCTGTCACAATGTTTGCTAAAATATTGCAGGTGGACTTGGCTGTGGAGCTTATCGAGGACCTTTTAGGTGTAATTCATGTAAGTCCAAATTTATGAACCTTAAGTTGCACACATAATAGCACTAAATCGGTTAACACGAAATACACTTTTGCTTTTTGATTGTTTTTAGGGTGCTCATAATGCAATGTCCAATGCACGTGTTGCTCTCAAGTACATTGTTTTGGCATTATCTGGACATATGGACGATGTAATGGCAAAATATAAGGTATGGTTCTTTTTATTTCCTTCCATCTGCTGTTTTATGGCAGTTTGCTCCATGGAAATGCAAATTGTTATATTGAACCGTTCTCATGAGGATTAAGCTCAACTACATACATTTTGTTTTCAGGATGTTAAGCACCAGATTCTGTTTCTTCTTGAGATTCTGGAGCCTTTCCTTGATCCAGCTTTAACCCCCTTAAAGAGCTTGATAGCATTTGGTAATGTATCTCAGATATTTCCTGATAGTCAGGAACAGAATTGCACTGTTGCATTAAACGTTATCCGTAAAGCAGTAACAAAATCTGCCATTCTTCCCTCATTGGAATCTGAATGGAGACGTGGTTCAGTGGCTCCTATGTAAGGCTCGGATTCTGTTTATTATAAGTGTTTTAAGATATGTTAAGTTACCTCATATTTAATTTATTTCCAACTTTTTTCCTTCGAACCTGAATTTATATAACCATTATCTGTGTTGCAGTGTACTTCTCTCGATTCTGGAACCTCACATGCAATTGCCACCTAGTGTTGCCCTTGGAAAATCTGCTACTTCTGAAGCAGTGGATCCTCAACTGGCAGATACTTCTCGTTATGGGGCTGTTGCTTCAAAGATTATTGACCGAAACGATACTGATGGACAGGCAGACGCTACTGATACTAAGGCTAAGCTAGAAACTTTTGATGATGTTAGCGTTCTTTTTGCGCCGCCTAAAGTCAAGGACATGGTACTTACACATGCTTCTAATTTGTCTGAGCACACAAGCTCAGATCCAAGCCATTGCAACACCAATGCCGAAGAAAAACATATAGTCGAGAGACAATTGGGCAATGCTGAGTACTCAGAGTTGCATACAGAGTGTCTACAGCTTATGAGTTATGGAGATTGTGAGTTGTGGGCCCATGAGTTTAGGCGAGTGGCTTTCGATTTACATTCACAAAGTGATATTACTCCAGAGGGTCACAATGCTGCTGTAGATGCTCTGTTGTTGGCTGCAGAATGTTACGTTAATCCTTTCTTTATGATGTCTTTCAGAGACAATTTTAAGCTATTTCTGGAGCAAAAAATTGGCAAAACAAATGATAGCTTTGGCTTTGCAGAAATCAAAAGAATTTTGGAAAAAAGTGATGGCAACTTGGAAACTTTAGCTCGCCTGGAGAAGGAACGGGATAAAATAGTTCTTGAACTTCTTCTTAAGGCTGCTGAATTAGATTGCAAGTTTCAAAAGATGGTGCCAAACAGTGAAAAGTATTCCATAGTCTCTGATGTGAACGATGATTATATGCAGATTTCTGCACCAGATACATCATCTATGGATGCAATCACACTCGTTCGACAAAATCAAGCATTATTGTGCAGTTTTTTGATAAATTCTTTGCTCAATAAGCAGCACTCCATGCGTGAGATTCTTCTGCAGAGTTTGGTGTTTCTGTTGCAATCTGCAACTAAACTATATTGTCCTCCTGAACATATAATTGATATCATATTAGAATCTGCTGAATATTTGTATGAGCTCCTTGTATCTTATTGTCATCAATCTAAAGAAGGAACTTTGCGATTGGAATTGATCAAGGTACATGAGGTAGAACGTTACTGGACGCTTATTCAAAGATTGGTGGCAGCTTCAAGTGGAGGTGAAGAAAGTTCTAGCATATTATCTAATATGAGCAAAGGTGCTCGATTCAGTAATTTGGTTCCTTCTTCAGCTTGGATGAAGAAAATATCATCCTTCTCTTCTTCTGCATCTCCTCTTGTTCGATTTGTTGGATGGATGGCGGTAGCTCGTAATTCGAAACAGTATCAGAAGGAAAGACTGATTCTTGCCTCGGATTTGTCTCAGCTAACAACGTTGTTATCTGTTTTCGCTGATGAACTCGCTGTAGTTGATGACATTGCTGAGCAGAAAGATGTTAAAAGTCAACTTGCTGGTCAACAAGGAGATCTCTCTTTACGTGTAATCTACCCTGAAATCAGTCATTTCTTCCCCAATTTGAAGAAACAATTTAAAGCCTTCGGGGAGACTATATTGGAGGCTGTTGGATTGCAATTGAGAGTTCTTCCTTCTAGTGTTGTCCCAGATCTATTGTGCTGGTTTTCTGACTTTTGTTCATGGCCCTTACTTCAGAAAGAGGATGACACAATCCTGTCTTCTAAAAGTTCTTCCTTGTTTAAGGGGTTCCTTGCAAAGAATGCAAAAGCAATCATTTTGTATGTGCTTGAAGCCATTGTACGTGAGCACATGGAAGCAATGGTGCCTGAAATACCTAGAGTTATACAAGTGCTTGAATCCCTGTGTAAAACCTCATACTGTGACGTGGCATTTCTAGATTCTGTTTTGGGTTTGTTGAAGCCACTCATCTCATATTCCTTAAGGAGGGCATCAAATGAGGAACATCTGGTGGTTGGTGATTCATGCCTTGATTTCGAGTCTTTGTGCTTCAATGAGCTTTTTAGTAACATTAGAGACCATTCTGCGAATCAGGGTAAGACTTCTGAACAAAGATATAGCAGGGCTCCAACGATTCTTGTTTTGGCCTCTGTTTTTCTTGATCTATCGATACAAAGGAAACGGGAGATCTTACAACTTCTTGTATTTTGGGCTGATTTTGCTACCTTTGAGCCAACTACGTCCTTCTATGACTATCTTTGGGCTTTTCAGGTGGTAATGGAAAGTTGCAAGACTTTGCTAGTTGAAAGACTGCAAGTATTGGGTGTCATTCCAATCAAAATGGGTCCCAATTTAAAGGATAATGGTGCTTCATGCAATGATAAGTCAAATTCACATTCGTTGTTCCTAGTAGAAGCTTGCAAGGGGTGTGAAAACTTGCAAAGTGACACACAGGATACATCTGTCTTGAATCAAAAGAACCATCACTTATCTGTTGAAGAAATAGCAGAATTCTCAAAAGACCTGGAAGGTCTTGTTTCCAAACTTAACCCGGCCATTGAGCTATGCTGGAAACTTCATTATCAACCGGCTAAAAAACTCACTGTCACATTAGCCCAATGTTTTGTGTACTTAAGGTGCTTATTATCTGTGTTAGAAAAAGATTCTACGATTGCAAAGGAAGAGAAGGAAGATCTGGTTTCACCCAGTTTAGTTGATAATCTTCACTGGAACACCGGTCTAGAACAACTTGCTGATATAGTTCTTTCATTACTAGAAAACAGTTGCTGGGAGGTTGCATCTACAATCCTTGATTGTATACTTGAGTCCCCTTGTTTTTTTAGTTTGGAAAAATTAATTAGCCCTCTTTGTTCAGCCATGAAGAAATTTTCACAGAATGCACCAAAAGTTTCTTGGCGGTTACAGACAAATAAGTGGTTGTCATCATTATTGAATGGAGGCAGCCAGTGTCTGCAAGAAAGTCAACTTCCTCTAGTTGACCTTTTATGTTCAATGATGGGTCATGTTGAACCAGAACAACGTTTTGTTGCACTGAAACATTTGGGGAAGCTGGTAGGCCAAGAAGCAGACAGTGAAGTAATAATCGAACAGGATAATTCATGTGACGAGTCGATTATATCATCCATTGTTATTAAAATATGGGATCAAATAGTTGTGCTGGCTTCATCCGACATGTCACCACTTTTAAGGATGCACTCGATGGCACTTTTGGTAAAATGCGTTCCATTTGCTGAAAGACCACAATTACAGTCTGTTCTTGGGGCAGCTGATAGTTTCCTTCCTTGTTTAGTCAACCTTGGTCAACAGACATGCGAAGACCCTTTTATGAAACTTTCATTAGCTCTTATCGTGACAATCTGTTTGTACTGTCCTGCTGAAGATGTGTCTCTGATTCCTGAAAGAATTTGGAGAAATATGGAAACTTTGGGTCAATCAGAAGCTGGTATACTTTCACACGCTTAAATAAAAAGATTAATTTTATTCTTATGAAGATACATTCTTTTTATCCACCTGGATTTATATTGTTTAAATTAATCTTTCCCAATGATTGTTACTATGTATATAGGAAACCATGGAGGTCTTGTTCAAAGTGCTTGCAAAGCTTTATGTAAGCTTAAAGTTGAAGGAGATGAATCCAAAGAGGTAAGTGTTTTATGTCATGTTTTCGCTAATGAAAGTGTGTTTGATCTTTATGATCTGTTTATACTTTTAAAATATGCATTTCTAGATTCTCAAGGGAGTTCTCGCATCAAATTATTCAAAACAAGAAGACTCAGATTTCGAAAGCACGCGTGAGTCACTTCTTCAGGTAAGTTTTGACTTTGTAAATAGATACACTAAATATATTATACTTCCCAACTAGATCTTTTACAAGTTTTTACCGGGCTTCATCATTAATTGGGTATTTAATGTATGTGATAGGTCCTTGCGAATTTGACTTCTGTACAGTCGTACTTTGATTTCTTCTCCAAGAAAACTGATGAAAAACTTATGGTAAGTTCTGGCTTTAAAAGATCTCTTGATGCTTTTTAGACCATTGACAGCTCTGGATATGTCACAGGAAATTGAGGAGGCTGAAATTGAAGTGGATCTTTTACACAAAGAGCAGTCTGTTCAGGATTCATCTAATGATTTCACTGATTGGAGGAAACTTCCTTTTCTAGCCAGTAATGTCTCTTAAGCCAGTGTTCACTAACTCAAATGCTCTGGAAATTCAACTACACATTTCTCATGCCACTCTTTTGATAGCAGGTTATGAGAAGGAAGAAAAACGTCTTCAAGAAATCAAGGATGAAATTCAATCTCTGTACGTACTATCTTTAGTTAAACTATGTTTAAAATCAGGCCACTTTATTTTTCTAAACCCAGATATCTTGGATTGCTAAATATATTGAATATCAATAATTTATTTTTATGTGATTAGTGAAAAGGCTAAGCTTAAAGAAGAAATTGTAGCCCGCAGACAGAAGAAGTTGCTCATAAGACGGGCACGTCAAAAATACTTAGAGGAGACAGCCCTGCATGAAGCAGAGCTTCTTCAGGAACTTGATAGGTTTGATCTTTTCTTTTCTGGCGTATTCTGCCCTTAGCCATTAAACTTCGAAGTAAAATAATCTTAGTGTATTTCCCACTTTTATAGAGAAAGGGCTGCTGAAATGGAAAATGAAATTGAGAGACAAAAGTTACTGGCTGCAGAGCGCGCAAAAACTAGGGAGCTTCAGCACAATCTTGAAATGGAAAAAGAAAAGAAAACACAAGTAAGATTAAATGACCTCAGTTGAATGGATAGGTCTTTATATTGAATGCTTATTCTTTTTCCTTGTTATTTAGGCATAGCAAAATGATCGCTATCAAAGTAAGATTAAATATCTTTTACTTGTTGCTCCGCATATAGGATATAATTTGTATCAGTTTAACAGTTGTTTATGATCTGGCAACACTTTTGATTACCTAGTTATTGAGGCTCTTCAATTTTTTTGTAGAGGGAACTCCAACGTGAATTAGAGCAGGCCGAGTCTGGGCTCCGACCAGGGTCAAGGAGGGAATTTTCTTCTACTGGTAGTAGGTATGCCTTGGTGTCTATCATCAGACTCATTTTATGGATATATATGTTTTTAGCATTTCTGGATTTAATATCCACTTAGGTATAAATTTCATGAGCTGTTTTATGCCTTTAAATATAAGGACTTGTATTTTAAACAGCGAACAGTTAGTCATCTCTACCATCTTTAACCTGGATATATATAATTAATAAATATGGCAGTTTGGACCCATCTAATTACAGAAAAAGATAAGTACAACAATCATTTAGATCTTCATGTATAACTTAGGAGGTTATATCTGCTAAAAGAAAATTGACGAATTTTAACGAGTTTGACCCATTATCCTTTTAGCTAATTGTTTTTGACCTGTTTAAGATAAAATAGAACGCAACTCAACCATACATGGGATGTGTTTCAAATTTTCTCTCCTTTCATGTATGCAGTCGTCCTCGAGATAGATATCGGGAAAGGGATAATGGAAGACCAACAAACGAAGGCACGTTAAGAACAAGTGGTAGTGGTGATTTTACAAACCCCAGTTCTTCCATGGCATCTACACAAAACATTGTCCTACCAGGGCAACGGCAATTTTCAGGCCAACAAACAACTCTATTACAATCCCGTGACCGCCCAGATGATGGTGGTAGTGGTTATGAAGAAAACATTGATGGTAGTAGAGACTCGGGAGATACAGGGAGTGTCGGTGAACCAGATCTAATGATGGCATTGGAGGGGCAATCTGGTAACTTTGGGCCTGGTCAACGACATGGTTCTAGAGGGAACAAGCCCAGGCAGGTGATGGACCGAAGAGAACGAGACACAAGGCGTGAGGGGAAGTGGGAAAGAAGACATTAACACAGCTGCCAAAATAGTTTAGTGAAGATATAAAGTTGTTGTAGACTTGTAGGCGATGTATGTTTTGGATGCATATAGCATAGTCTTCAGGTATGCGATAGTCTAATTGTTCATTACATGTTAAACTTTCTAATCCAATCTGTAATCAGGCTCGTCATGTTCAGTTATGTATCTCCTAGCAATGTTGAAGATTCTAATTGGTAATATAGAAAAAATGTTACTGAACTTGAAAACGTCGATTTATGAATATCAAGGCACAATACATCATTTGAAGCTGTGATATTTCACTCGGATTTTCATCCAGAAGGAAATTGCTTCTGTATGTTTACTTGCTATCGGTTTAATTAGTTCTTTATTATAAAGTTATTGCTATACACCCTTCTACAATTTATTCCTTTTACCCACACAATAAGATGGCAGGTGAAATATCTAATCTCATCTTATTATTTTAACACGCGTTTTATGTATATGGTTAGAGGAAGATAATATACTTTGCTAAGGTCTAAAACGGTCTCTTCTGCTCGTTCTTTTAGACTGTCATCTCATTATGCTCATTATGAAGATGATAAAATTTTAGTTTTCTTAAATCTTAGATGAAGTAACATTAAACAATATATGAAATCACGATGATGTGTTAGATATTTGTACCTACATTGGATTCCAAAGGTGATAATGATTGATCGTCTCATCTGACAATTTGTTTGTTTCTAAAATTTCCTACTTCACTGTTTTTTTTCAACAAAAAATACAAATAAGATTCGAGTAGACATATAGAGAGACCCGAAAAACATGTCTAAAAACAAGCCAAATAAACTCGAAGCACTTGAGACTGACCAATGTCCTGGCTATTATCTCTCACATAATTGCATAATGTTCACCCTTGATCCTGCCACATGTGTCACATCTATTTCATACACATGAGAGCTAATTTTCACATAAGATTCGATAATGCACATAAATAATGTATGTGGAGCTGAATCGATACTATATGCAAGTTTACACTTCATACAATGATAACAGTTCACGTTTGCTTGTCGTAGCAATCAGGACTGAAAATGTATTAAGCACCACTCTTCTTACTTTGAGAACATTGGAATTTCATTCTCATGTTGGTCGTGGGGCCTGTGAGCCGTGAGAATCCATTTCTTTTGGGTAAATGGTTTTATACCAGTGAAATGTATCAAAAAAAATAATAATTAATAAAGCTACATCAGAGATAATTCAACCATTAAGCTAGATCTTAAGTTCGAGGCATGCTGTGAGAATCAGAAAGAACCAGCGTTTATTGCTTATGGCACAATTCAATGGATTCATTCCTGTATTAGACTAGCTTAATTGCAATTCTGTATAGTTTAAAAGGGTACCAAAATGTAAACTTATACTACATTCTCTTCACAATCAATGGCAATATATATAACACCTTTGAGGTTTCTTACCAACCATAAGTTCCACAAATTGATCTTATGATTCCATTTTAGGCTACAAATATAAACAAAACGTGTTAGCCAGAAATTCCAGCAACTGCGGACTTCCAGCAACACAAAGTGGTTCCGTATCTTGTGTTTTTTGCTGAATTTATGTTTTGCCTTTATGCCATTACAAAATGTCACACTGTTCGAAGAAATGTAGTAATAGACGAACCATTATTGACAAGCGTACACAATAATAAATAGAACTCATTCAAGACTGAACTAATACTCTACCCACAACCCACCACCACAAGTTGAAAATATTGCTTGCAAAAGCTCTGAAATAAGTTTATTATTCTTGAGGAGCTTCAAATCTTGTTGGAGTGTCGATACCCGCCATACAGCAAAGTCCAGATATCAAAATTACCAGTAAAGTAAGTCCCTGAAACATCAATAATGTTTTACGATAAGTAACAAATAGTTGATGCTATTCCACACTGAAATTACTAAACTTCATTTATCATTAAATGAATTAACATGTAACATTGTAGAACTCTTAACAATAGATAGGTGGCCTTAATGAGAAGTATGAAAAGTTAGGTGTCATTCTTCTATATAATCCCTTGACTTTAAAATTTGGATTCTAATTCTGCATAAGCTTACATTAGGTATTAAAAGTTTCTCACATTTGTTATATATTTCTAAATTTACAGGATCATTAATTCAAAACTCAAAAGAACATAACATTTCTTCTCCAAGGTTGCACAATTTCTCGACCAAAATTAATGCACAAATATCTTGAATTGACTACTAATGGGCAAACAGGTCACTTGGGTTGCAATCCTCGTTAGAAATATAAATACCGTATTTTTCTAGAACAGCTTAAAATGAAATGTTTATAACCTAAGTGGGAGAATTTGGTTTCTGGGACTATTTAATAACCTTATTCCGTAAGGTTGGGTTAGTTGAAATATGATTCAACTGTCATCCTTGGACCAGAGCAGAAAACACACTATATAACAAAAAAAATATTATCTATGCAAAAATAGGTAAAAACATTTGTTTGACTTCTGAGATGGAGTAAAGAGGGTCAACTTACCACAAAAAGTCCCTCCAACATGGATGATTTAATTTGGCAAACTCCATCACAGTGTCCATCGTCTGACTTATTCCCAGATTTCTCTGCAAGAAATCTGTCTAGTTGGCGGGCAGAAGGATAACGGATAACATTAACAGGGTCAGAAACATATAAAACTGAGTATTTGGCTCCTGTCTTCTCCACAGAACTGATGAGCTCAGATAAAACTTGGCCTGCATGTCCAGCAAATTGGTCTTAATAACTACACATGATCATTGAAAATGTGTGAAACTACCATGCCTAAATTACCATAACAAAAATAAATAATAAACAAGATAAAATATAAATTTAGGCGGAACTTTTGACATCTTTTACTTATGAATCGGTTGATTCAGGTTAAGTTGCATCTCTTACGACTCAAACAGGCTAAACAAAATATTTGCTTGAAAAAGAAAATGCTCCTCGGGAGCGTATTTTTAATGCACAAGTTTTGTGATCAGATTTTACATATCTGTAAGAAAACTGTAAAAAAATGTTTTGGGTAAACCCAGTCCATTTCGAACCGTAAATAGCACAATTTGACCTAACCTTTTTCTACACAATACCCACCCACCCTTTTGTCACCTCTAAACAAAACCGATCTCTTACATACCTTCAGAACGTGGCTGCTCAGCTCCTCCATTGCAAAAGACAACAAGTGGTGTCTGCCCCTTGGATTTCTTTTCCATGCTTGAAGCTACATATTCCTGTCATTGTATATAAATATATATTAGATATGTATCTAAGACCATGGAAAAGTATCTGACTGTAAGTTCCAGTAACACCAAAATCATTACATGGACAGAGTTAATGTCGGTAAGTTTCTCAAAGTTTCCACCTTCAACAGCACATGACTCCATTATACCGAGCTTGCTTAATCCTGCATCATTTCCACAAGTTTCTGCAAACTCTGAAACTAACGAACTTTGCAGAGGCTTCTTCTCTTCAGATGCAGCAACATAAGGGTATGCTACAGAAAATGCTGACTTTGTGAATGAGGCCTGTTCATCAAGAATGGAGTTTTAATATAAAAACAAAATGTGGGACCTTTTGGCAAAAGATTTACAAAATGCAACCAACTTGAAGATTTTTATGCTGCCGTTACCTTGAGCAAGTCTAGAAGTGCTGAATCTTCATGTTTACGTCCAGAAATGTCCAGAGACTGTGATTAAATATGAATTAATTGCAGAAGGGTAAATAATATAGTAACCCAATATCAAGTGTTATAGTTGCAAATATTGCTTTCTAAAAGTGCCCATTTGTATCTAGCAAGTCAATTTTATTCACTAAAATGACTGAAAGTAAATGAGCATTTCTTATTAATATCAGAATGGAAAAAATCACAATTGACCATAGAAGGAATTCAAAGGTAGAATTGTCATGCACTATTACCTCTCTCCCAACAAAAACAATTGCAAGATCAACGGATTCTTCCGGTTTCTGATTGGAGCACTGTAAATACAGAACTACCATAAGGATTGTAAACCGTTGCATCAAAACATATGGTTTCATGCATTCTCTTCTCTGGAAAGGTGAGAAAAATAGGGAGAAAGAGATAAAAATAGATGAGGAATCATTACCAGTAAGCTTGACCAGCCACCTTCTGACATGACAGATTTGGCCAAGCCCTTAGGAGAGAGGGTTTGGTAACTTACAGCTTCCTTTACTTTGTTGGTGGTCAATCTGTGGTTTCCATACCAGTAAAAAGAATAAATATAAGAGGCATATGAAAGACAGGCGATAATGGGACACAAAGAAAATGCTTAAGACACTGAACAATAATACTGAGGAGAGGGGGGGGGGGGGGGGGGGGGGTTGTCTAAATATGATGGGCTTATAAGCTTATATGTTTAAATAAGCTTAACAGTAAATCTAACATTCATATTTTTCAACCCATATCCTTTTTGGTCATTTAACAATCTAAGCTAAACCAAAAACTTGAGCTTATTAGGTTATTAAACATAAGCTAATCCAAACACTCAACATAGGCTTATAAGTTTATGATATATAAGCCATAAGGTGCTTATATAACATAAGCATAAGCCCAATTCATAAGCATTGCCAAACACCCCCTAGGCTTATACCAGCAAAAGGTATTATTAATTGACTGCTTCAACTTAACTCACACTCTCACAGTCGACTTTCTCGATCTATATTCTATAAGATAAAAACATAAACTAGAACAAGATTCTCAACCCTCACTTAAAAAGCATGTTGTGATTAACATTAAAATATAGGCCCAGCAAAATCTTATGACATATAAACTCTTAAGTCATTTGCAACACCCAAATTATAGAAAAGTACGTAATACTTGCTAAGAAATTTTGCATACTTGTTTTGAACATTTGACCACAAAAATGCAGGTGCCGTAGATGAGAAACCGATTGGCAGTTCAGATGCCACAAGCAAAACTGCCACAAAAATTGCTGCAATTGTCTTCATCTCTCTCTTTTAGACACAATGGCGTGAACTCCTGAGTGTACCTGTAATCACATATGTTAGTAGAGTCTTAAAGCCGATTCCTACCTAGCAGTAGGATATACAAGACGCAATACTAAGAAGTCAAATTGAAGGATGAATGAGTGTGTCCATGTGTAAAAAAAAGTATACATATAAGTATAACAGCATATAGGTCTCTCACCAATAATTTCCCAACTCTTCAGGCTTGTTTCTCTAGCTAAATTGCATAGAAAATTCTATAAAAGTTCAAGTGTGGGGTTATATGGGCATTCGAACATGGGCATCACAAGCAGTATGTGACTATGTGAAGTAACATACTTATTTGAGAAGAATCCACTAAGGAGTTAGTACGGCAACCACCCAATGGTTGAGTGCCTGTGATGCTAATAATAACTATTTTTACAGGAGTGGGTTGGTAAAGCTAAGTTGGATCAAGATTCAAGAACAACATGGACATTTAGCTGTTGCATAAAAACATAAGCATTCTAAATAACTAAAAAAAGAATTACCACAACACATGTATTTGGTTTACACAATCCAGAAACAAAAACACATCCAACTCTGGGTTACAATTAACATACACAAACACACGTGAATTTGGGTTACACCAAATTGTAACCAGAAATTAAATGTGCATTGAAAACCCAAAACCTATTTCGTGGTTGTCGGGTGTTGGTGTGAAAAAGAAAAATGAAAAGTTAATTTCACTATTATTATGATTATCAACTCAAACTAATATAAAGTAAGTTTGTAATTCCTGACATTTAAGCTTACACTAAATAATAAAGCAAAATTTGAGATGCTAAATCCATTTTAACCTAATAACTAACAAAATAAACAAACTTTAAATCTAAAGCTATGCAGCACATGATATTATAAAAAAAAAAAAAAAAAAAAAAAAAAAAAAAAAAAAAGATCAAATTGTAAACCCTAGAAGATTAACATGAAAACGTGTTTGACCGAATGAACGAGATCTAGATACCTGAAGGTGATTGAACGGCAGAGGTAGGTAGATCGGAGATATTTTCCGGCAGATATGAGATCGTTAATCTGATTTTTATATTCAGGTACTCTGTCTGTCTGTCTCTACCATACAATTTTTTGATGCAATCACGATGTTTTCTTTGATTTTTAGTTAAAACTATTTTCAGTTTGGTCCTTACTTTATTAACATATATTCAGATTAATGCTTAGCTACCCTGACTTCCAACGACCCCACCCTTATTTTCTTTTCCTGGCATATCAACTTTTTCTCTCCGACGATACAATTTTTTACCACATCAAGGTTACCGACATTACAAAAAATATATCCCACAAATATTCCATTTTAACTAATTAACATACACACATGGACAGAAATTAAACACTGTTGGTGGGGGCTAACTTGAAAAGTATTTATTTTAGGGGGGCCGATATACACTACGCTGAAATTTTTATATTAAAAATGATTCAAACCATATATAAAAGGGTATAAAATGTTTATAGGGTAAAAAAAAATCTTTGAAGGGGGGGGCAGCCCCCCTCGATCCCTTCTAAGTTCCGTCCATGCATACACACGTTTTTATTTGTTTGTAAATATTATTTGGGTCGTCCTCTCGACCATTTCACCCCAAAACCAACTTGCCGACTTCCGAGGAACGACAACCTCAAGGACCACATGAATTTGAGCTATAATACACTCCATCATATGCCCTATTGATTTCCCATAACTAATCTAACAAATTGAATACTTTAAACGGTAAATACAAACAAATTATGAACGTAAGACACGATTTCATATATAAAGCAAACTAATTTTATTTCACACTCGTTAAAGATTACATGGAAACACAACAAAGATGTATTTCAACATTCCTACCACAATGCTACCCACTACTTCCAAAACTTATCAATGACAATCGCTAGGCCACAAGTGGTACGAGGAACACTAAAATACCGACCAAAAATGCACGATCTTCTTTCGGAACATATGCCACGTAAATAGCGGCAACAACAACATACATGATCGCAACCATGGTGACAATGTACGGCATCTCAAAGGAATTGATCAGAGAAATGTAGTTGAAAAGTTAAGTTTTGAATGGTAAGATGAGGAATAAAATGGAGGTAATTAAAAGGGAAAAATAGCCGTTGGGGTACTGTTCAAAACCACTGTTCACGTGAAAAAAAAAACTTTTTGCTTTATCACTCGGGAACAAACTAACAGGGGACCAATACCGTGTTGTCACTTAAAACTTTACTTAACAAGTTTTTCTTTACAAAAGCTAAAGTTGAATAATTTTCTCTACATTCATGGAATTCTCAGTCAAAACTCTCGTTATTAAAATTCCATTTTAGATTAGAATCCCAGAACGGGATTCAGTTTAACGGGTAGGTACTGCAATATCCCGTAAATTTCCCCTCTTAATTTTAAATGATTAACGAGAGTAATCTATCGTCACGATTTAATTAATCATTTTTTTTTCGGGCAAAATTTTTGCTTTTATTCAATATTATTACTAAACAGAACGTTGTGACGATTGACAAACCCATATATGTACCATGATAGTCTAAATCGCGAATAATACAAAACTTGTAACACTTAAAAGTCTACGTATCAAAACTTGGTTGAACGCGTTTATTAAATAATTGTGGCTTACGAAAATTAAACTAAAATTTCATTGGGCCTCGGCACAATGCCTACGGCAGCCAAATGGTCCCTAAATTAATCATTGGGCTTCGGCTAAACTGTTAACCCGTTACTATTCATGGCCCAAAACCAAACCAACTATTATCTATCTATAATACTATAAGATTCAGTCCCTAAATTTAATGTGGAGTTATGATGATAGAGTTGTTAGAGTTAGAAACAAGTTGGAGTCGTTTAGTAGTTGCGTAGTGTACAAGATAGCTAATGCTCGGAATTCAATGCAGCATCATAATAACTATACAATCATGAAAGGAGATGAAGTGCAAGGGTTGCCGGAATTGATCACATGACATTTAGTATAGAATTAAAAGTCAGTTAGATGAAGTGCAAGAGTTGCCCGAATTGATCACATGACATTTAGTATAGAATTAAAAGTCGGTTAGATGAAGTGCAAGGGTTGCGAAAGGTTGCAAGAATAATTAATGATTTAACCTAATTCATGCCTATATAAACCGGCAAAAATCACATTTAGTATGTACATTTGAAGATGATTCACACATCTTTTAGATCTTTGATTGTTGGTAGCGGTATGTAAATTATCTTTTGCAACATTTTGTAGATGATTCAAACATCTTTTAGATCTTTGTAATTAACTTGGTTTTCTTTTTTTTCTTAATTTAGTTATCATATGCAGGTACCATGAAAATCACACAAGATCATGCATGCTCAGATAAATGGAACCAAAGATTGAGATACCAACTATCTTCTTTGTTTCTTACATATTTAGGTGATTGTTATAGATAAGCATATATATAGATATATGTATTATGTTAATGCATTTTCATATACAAGTAATTTATGTGCGTTTTCTATTGATGTAGCTCACATGTGCGAATTGATTCAAGAAAATGTACACGAGCATGTATGTAAAGCAACATTTAAATGGTTAAATGATACTTTTTAGCTTGATTAGTTTATGTAAGTAGTTCCTTTCGAATGCTTTTTGAGAAATATTAGAATGAATTTATCATGTGCAATTGAATTATTATTGAAAAGAAGAAGGGTCGCGCATCGCAAAGTGTTTTCTTTTTCTATATGTAGAATCATTAATGAGAAACTAATATTTACGCCAATTAAATGAGTTTGCCATAATAGCAAAATACGACATATTAAAAATATCACATTGAGTAATTAATAGAAAGGAAAAAAATACGGAGTACATAATTTTGACTTAAATCCGTTTGTAAATTGTAATATCAAATAAAAAAGTTGAGTTTTAAACATAAGCAAAAGTTCAAACTTTTATCGAAAAACAAAATCGGTGCATTTAATGTGAAGTATATACAACATCAAGATGGAAGTGCAAGGCTTGCTGAAATTTATCACATGATATTTAGTAATTAGTATACAATTAAAATTCGGTTATGGATCGAGATGAAGTTGAAAAGGTTGCAAGAATAATTGATGATTTAACCTAATGTAATATATATAGATATATGTATTATGTTAATGCATTTTCATATACAAGTAATTTATGTGTATTTTCTATTGATGTAGCTCACATGTGCGAATTGATTAAAGAAATTGTGCACGAGCATGTATGTAAAGCAACATTTAAATGGTTAAATGATACTTTTTAGCATGATTAGTTTACGTAAGCATGCAACTTGAATAATGAATATAAAAGAAAAAATATATAATTTTTGCTCAAACCCATTTGTAAATTAAAAAAAAATTATGTTTAAGATATGATAGTGGAGTCCAAAGGTTTTAGGAATTATTAATAATGTGTTGATTAATATTCATTTAGTTAGCTATTTAGAATCGAGTTTATTGATAAGATTTATTAATATTAGTTAGACTTTATAATGTTAATTTTCAATAAAATTAGTTGTACATTAAAATGAGATGAAACTAAAAAGGTTTGTAATGATTTTTATACAGTTTATGTGTCATTATTATATATACATTATTACACAAACTTTAACTTACAAAATTAATAAAGAAAATATTTAACGCACATTAAACTATAACAAATTAGATAAACCCCGTGTGCTTCATATTATCATGCAAAAACCATCTAATAGACAAGTATTGTAGAGCTAAGTAAATAAGTAATAGACCAAAAGAAACAAAACCATTTTTTTATCATGCAAATAAGTAATAGGCCAAAAGAAACAAAGCCATCACAACTTAATAACCAAAAGCCCATATATAGAATACAACACCACAAAACCAAAACAACATCAAACACCTTTCAATTTTTATACAAGAAAGTTAAAACATTTCATATGATATACTAAACCATAATTAAGTATACACTCGCCAATATACAGAAAGAATACACGATTAACAATTAGATTATTAACCCGTGCGTAGCACGGGTTCTGCATGTCTCGTTAACTTTAATTCTCAACTAAACCTCATTTACTTTGGCCATTTCTTTCTATTCACCACTAATTACCTCTCTAATTAAAACTAATCTCTAAATTTAATAAAAAGCTTTTAAAGTTGAATCACAGTAGCTAAAGTTTAATAAAAAGTTGAATATTAAAAATCTTCATAGAAAATTTTCTAATCAATAAAACAAAACTTTAACTCATTTAATGAGCTTTTGATTACTACGTCAACATGTGTCAATTAAGACGAAAACGAAATAAAATAGTAGTAGTAAATTTGCAACTTCATAAATGACAATGGCTATTTAATGAAATCTGAATATTATATATATATATATATAATAGAGCGTCGATGACGACGTCGTTTTCATATCCATAAAATCTTGCCTCTTATGTTAGCCCAACATGTGTGTTTCTCGATAGCCCAATAAATCATTACCCATGAACCATTAAAATAGTATTTCATGTACATTAAAATATTAGTTGGGTTGTGTTGGTCAAACCCAGGTAGTTTAAAGCCTTAAACCACCAAGCTCATTATTGATGATTCAGATTACCAAATCAATACAACAATATGTCATTGAACACAGGGTCAGTGAACAATATTCGAACAAACATGCAAATACCCCCGCCGCACATATTAACTGAATCCGATAAAATCAACATTTATGAATAACATTTTAAAAAAATAACCGACAACTACAATGCCCCGCCGCAGCGCGGCGGACCGTTGCCCTACTAGTTAAGTTAATTTGTTTTGTTTGATTCATCTGATCGACTAATTACAGGAAGAAAATAAGGAAACCATGTGACTTCTTACATATAATATGACACTTCACATTAAAACTCCTTGTCTTCTACTTCTTGTCTTCCCATATTCGACTGCCACAAGACCCACTACAAAAACATCACTTTGAAAATTAGTAGCGTCAATTCCATGAAAAATCACATCAATATTTGTTGTCCTTCCCTACTACACAACTTAAACTATAAAGTCAAATAAAATGAGTGCAATAATACACCATCATTGCTTGGGCCAGTAGGAGTTGTCAAATCTTCTTAATGTTCACATTAAAATCTTTTGTCACTTACTCTTTGTCCTCCCAAACTTTCGCTGCCAACACTACACACCCAAGTTGACTCTTATTTAGCATGTGCCAATTATGCACTTATAAATACCATGCACCATTTACATAACTCATCACAAAACAAAGACAAAAGCAAAACACAAACACAATCTATATCCTTCCTTTGCTATTGTCGAGAAAAAGGGAGACCACGGGAGCAAGTCGTGACTTGGTTTTCAAGTTCTAAAACATCACTTGTTCTAATACACGATAGGTTTGAAGGCTTGGAAGCTTTGGTGTTGTTTTGGTTTTGTTTTTCGTTCGCGTTTCCTCTTCGTTCTCCCACCACCACAATTGGTGTAGTAAGTATTCCTAATCCATTTCAATACGTACTATAACCTTGGGTCACATTATATTTTCCTTGCGACTTTGTTCATGCACAACCATTTTTGTTTCGCTATATAACATGAAAACTCGTTTTGAAACACTTTAAAAACGTACATGGGTTTTGTGTGGCCATGCAACGTGGTAACTTAACAAATAAAATAAACATGTATAAGTTTGGGAAAATGAATACATGAAACCTATACAAGTTTGGCTCACGTTGGGAACACTTCGTATCTTGGCTTAACTCGAGCTTGTTACAAGTTGACATGTATAAGAAAGTTACAAATCAGCTTTTAAATGGAAGGAACACAAACAAAATCCATGCACACGAGACTCAGTAGTCACTGAGTTAATATGTACAACAATGAAACACAAATATTTGACATTAAATACGATTAAGTTATATAATTAACAAAAAAGCATAGTGGCTCAGTTGGTTGTTTCGTTAAGGTTATGAGCTAGACGTCTCGAGTTCAACTCTGGCTCATGGCACTTTTATATTTTTGGTTATCTTTGCAACTTTTGCATGTTGACAGTTTCAGCCCCTCAGCTTTGCACCACTTACTATTTTCCTAAAAGACTTTTATAAGCTTAATACTATTATTAATCTGTTACACTTTCAACCCCCCAACTTTAACTCAATTGACATTTTCTTAAAAACTTCTATAAGTTGTAACTTATATTGTTTTACAATGTCAACCCTTCAAAGATGAACTTTGACACTTTATATCCTAAAAATTATAAACGTTTAACCGACCCTTATAGCTATTAGACAATAACTATACATTCATCGACAAATAAAGAAACCATTTCAAATATATAAATAGGATTCTAAAATAGATTACAACTAGAATATTTCACAATTACTAAAATATGTCGTCAACTAAATTCTTGATAAATTATATACATATCATTATTTCATAACGAGGAATATAAATAATAACGACACTTTATACCTAAAGACAAGTTATATAGTATACAACTTTGTCCTTGAACTTTAAGCATTTTAACACGCAAGCCACCGTTGCCACACAACCATTTTTGTCATCCAACATTGATTCAAATCACCATTCTCGATAAGTCAAACTTATCTCAGACTTCCAGATTATTCAGGTTGCCTATTGGAGCCATTTTTCATTCTACGATAACATTACTTTACTCTGTCTACCATTCCACTAAGGTAAGTCATAGCCCCTCTCTTACTCTTTTTATAATTGTTTTATAAATGTTTTGGGAGAGATACATGCTCAACTACATGTTTTATACTTTTACAAGTACTCGTTAACTATTTACATATTATTGTGAGTTCCATAGCCCCCATATTTTTTTTTCCTATTTTGAATTACTTTCGGGGGAAATACATGCTTGTATTGCATATAAACGTTACTAGTTTACTTTAAACATTATACTCAGTTGATAAACCACTCTACTTGTTATTAAAACACAATACTCGCTTTTACTTACAAATGCACTATAAACTTTTGCGAATTACTATGAACTTATGAATCCATTTTTACACATTTTATATCTCATGGAGGGATACCTGCTATAAACATGATTACAAGTGATTTTCAACGGTATGCTATACCTACTTCACTATTGCCTAAGTTTACCACTTATTGCCATGTTCGAAGTCCCTCATATCATGAACATTAGTCACTTGCGAGTGAACGAGAATATAGTGAATAGATCTATTGGCAGTTGACGCCCCATTTGTGCTAGCCGGATAGGTAGCCAAATGCACTTTATTTGAAGAACAATAGGAAGTTGGCAAACTCCTACACAAGGGCACTATTACTTACATCATTTCTATGATGTCTGTTACTTACGTCATTTTTATGATGTCACACATGTTAAGGGTTGCGTTCATGAGACTTACATCAATAAGGCGGTACTGTAGTCATGATACAGTACTGCAACTACTAAATTTATGGGCGTATAACAACTTAGCCCACTGTTTATCAAACTTCAAACTTGTGTTCACTATATAGCAGAAAATCACTACTTGGCAAACCATAACTACTTTGTGTTGACCTGGTAGGGCAACCCAACCAACTGTGGGTGTATAACAACATAACCCACTACTTATTTTATTAATAATGGTATCTATTACAATTGTTACCTAAACTTGGAATTATTGGAAAATCAACTGGCTTCATGACAACTCTATGGATTCACTCACTCTTTGATTTTGAAAATCAAGTTTTTAAACTATGAATCCTACGGATGTACTCATTCTTTGATTTCGCTAATCAACTGTTTCAACTATAAACTTTAAGGATTTACTCACACTTTGATTTTCTATAATCAACTGTTTATTTATAACTACTATGGACTCACAAACTCTTTAATTTTGGAAATCAACTATTCTACATATAAACTCTATGAATTCACCAACCTTTGTGTTGACACTTTTAGCATGTGTTTATCTCATGTCCATAATGAGTAAGGATGGCATGGAGGAGCACGGACATACAAAAAGGTTATAAATTTTACTATCATTCGAAAACACTTTTTAACAAACTTTGAAACCACTGGGACCTCACTTTGTAAACTCTGATATTTATTAAATTCGAATGATAAATCTTTTAAAATGACTATAATGATGATCATTTTCTACTATTAAACTGTTGTACCATGAAGTAACACCCAATCTAAATTCCACTGCATATTTTAAAAATTGGGGGTGTGATGAGGCGAAAAATGAACCGTTTTTAGGGGGTCATTTAAGCCCGGAATTGAATTTATTTGATCAAGTATTGCCCTAAATCTTTCCTTTTGTGATTTTAGGTACTTTGGGAGTGAATTCTGGAAAAGGAAGCATTTTGGACGTTTTTGGAGCATAAAAGTGAAGAAAACGACAAAGACTTAATTTTTCATGCTGGAAACAGTACCTGACGGCGTCAAGAAGGAAAATATGACGGCGTCAAGAGCAAAATCCATGACGACCCAGAGAAAACTTGAAGGCGTCAGAAGTAGGGCGTCAAAAGTTATTTTGGTGACGGCCTGAAGAAGGATTACACATGACGACGTCA
This sequence comes from Artemisia argyi, assembly GCA_030686995.1. Lineage (NCBI taxonomy): Eukaryota > Viridiplantae > Streptophyta > Magnoliopsida > Asterales > Asteraceae > Artemisia > Artemisia argyi. The sequence goes on from CM060683.1 coordinate 68,845,661, forward strand.
GACCCAGATCTAGGCAGTCCGAGAACTTTATTGGCAGCGAGATGACGGCGTCAGAAATTTACTCTTGACGCCGTCACCTCACAAAATCTATATATACTTTTCTATTTTTCATTCATTAAAAGAGGAACTTGTGTGGAGAATACTAGGGCCGAACCTAATAAACCCTAGGTCGTTTGTAACAGTATTTTCAAGAGTTTTCACCCCTTGAAACCTTTCATGTTCAATTAAGATAAGTCTTCTTTCAATTCATTCAATATGTCTATGTGTTGTTTGAATATATCTTGTGCTTGTCTTGATTATAACATGCTAGGCTAAATCTTTCATGTGTTTGCTTAGATGTAATGAAACCTAGATGTTGATTATAGGTTGATTGCTTGTTTATAGTTGTAATGGATGAATGATTTCAATGTTAGGCTTAAGAAAACTGGCAAATCTCCATTGTGTAACTTGCTTGAACATCTTAAGAAACATGAACCGATGTGTACTAGGTTTTTATGATTGTATTTAATGCATGAGCGAATTCTAGTGATCCCATGTTAGGAGCTTCTTAGCCGGCTCGACATAGGAGTGAAGTAGGAGCTTATAGGATTGGGGAAGTAAGTACGCCACCCCATGAATGGTATTAAGGAATACAATCAGTCATCCACGCAACTGTAACAAGTAATTAACCTGTAAAAGATATCTAGGGAGTAGTGAAATCTAAGTAAACACAATTCTCCCATATATTGCTCACACCACTATCTTAATTTAGTTTATTTTCATTTTTGTTATTTTATTTTGATTACATCTTAGTCATTGGGTTAGTTGATTAGCAACTAATTCCGCTCACTCCTTAAAAAAACCGAGATTTTTAATTGCTTTTATGAAAACATAAAAATACAAAAAGAATCATCCCTCATCTCTAGACCTAGTCTTTAGGTTTTCTAATCCTAGCGACACTATTCCTAAGTTGAACGATCAATCCCCCGGTACTTGTCACTATACTATACTACAACGATCAGGTACACTGCCTGGTAGGGGTTGTATGCTTCTCGAGATCCCTCGAGAGGTAAAGCCTGGTGCAATTCCCACGCATCAAGTTTTTGGCGCCGCAGCCCGGGGAATAGTTATTGTCTAGGTTATGATTTCTTTTTATTAGGTCTACTTGTTAGATTCCTTTCTAGTAAGATTTTATTTTCATTTTTAGGTTCTCTTTAGTCTATCTTATTTCTTCGTGTTTTTGTTCATAATCTTTACCATCCGATATCATGGAAGGTGGTAACATCTTTGAACCTGTAACACCCCCAAAATTTGATACAGCGGAAGACTCAACAAGCTTTCGGGGTGCTACGGGGATTGGTATCCAAACACAAGACATAAAAGAACAAGATAAAGTAAACATAATAAAGTACAACCACACAAGGTTTTAAAGTTTACATTATCCCAAAATCATCCAAAGTCAGGCCCAAAGAAAAATAAATATAGGTCCACAATAGTTATCAGAGTTTTAGAAATATTGATCCATAACCAGTGCCAAATGCCAAGCCTCCAATCCCAAGCATCCGCAGAGCATCACTTAATTACCTGAGAAAACGTGCTAAAAGTCAGCTTTCGCTGGTGAGATCATAGGTTTAGATTCTTAATTCAATATAGTGGACATATACGCAAAACGCTTGCTAGCTAGACTAGGGCTCACTCATACAACCAAAATAAACCAACCAAATCACATCATCCCTATAGGTGCACGCTATAGCTCAAATCAATCCAATCAATAGCTTACCTAGCTCAAGTCTAGGCCTCGCTCTATAATCAATCCAATAGCTTACCTAGTTCGGGGACTAGGCCTCGCTCAACAACCAAATCAATAGCTTACCTAGATCTAGTCTAGGCCTCGCTCTATAACTAAATCAAGTAGCTTACCTAGTTCAAGTCTAGGCCTCGCTCTACCTAGTTCTATAAGCATAGCAAGTTTTGAAATCAAAAAGCGATAATAGTCCACATAAAGCATTTGCACGTTTCTCACCCCAAGTATTGAAAACAAAGTTCAAGAGTAAAAGTGGGGCTATGACTCACCTCAAGTCCAGAAATCCTCAAAAGAAACGATAGAAGAAAGACGTAAGTAAATCTCAAGCAACTCACGTAACGGCGACTACTGACTCGGCACTTCCTAACAATATCAAACCCGTTCAGAAATCATTTCCTCAAAATAAAATATTCCCATTCCCGAACGTAATTCATTTTACTTTCCAAAATGTCCATCTCTCAAATTAACTTCATATTCATTTGAAATTTGACGTTTGGTATCCATACGAGTGGAGAGTCGACACAGCTCAAACCGAAAAGCCTCAATAAAGAACAATAATAAGATAACTATAGGTCTAATGTTAGCTTGACATATTATTTAAATAATTATCGAAGCTTATTAAATCCGTCGATTTGATAATCTCCCATACTTATTTACGTAATATATCGTTCCAAAATTATACCCAACCTAAAACACATTGCACATAAATTTCTATTTGGTATATGTCGTAGTCCAATAAATTCCCGATATATACCGTCGAATCGGCCAAATTCCACGAGACATATAGTAATTCATTACCCTAAAATATATACCACATCCTATGGGCGTCGTGGGATACGATGCCCATTAATATACCCATTTTATATCGTCAATTAACTCGATCTAGAATAAGTCATTCGACATATAAAATGTTTATATTAACCGTCATATATCCGTGACAACACAAAGTCACAATATAAAGCCCACTTGGACTTTAAAGACCCAAAATCCGTATAACTCGATACGTTTCTAATTTATAAAATAAAATCACATTTTTAGTTATTATTTATTCGACGTATAATTCGCCATTATTTATATAGTTATTATTTATAATAATACCCCGACATTTATTACACCATTTTCATAGCGTAATAACTATCGCTTTATTATTATACGTTTACTCGTGATCGTTTTATTATTAATATACGCATTTATATATATATATATATATATATATATATATATATATATACATATATATATATATATATATATATATATATATATATATATATATATATATATATATATATATATATATATATATATATATATATATATATATATACGTTTAACACGTCCATATACGTATATAAACGATTATATTCTTAATAATATTATAACGAGTTTTATTTTTAATATCGATTTTTAAATATTTATCGAGCCATAGAATTTGGTCTCATGTCCGAGTCATGACCCTCGGCTCATAGTCCAAGTCCAAAATAATAAAGTCAAACCACAATATAAATCAACTCCGTCCAAACAATCTCAAATCCACGTGCTACAACATGAGGGTCCGACTACGGCACCCAAACTAACCTATCTCCGTCATCTAATTGACCGTCTCACAATCGGTCCTCAATTCCATACTCGTCAACACAACTCCAAATCAAGATATCAAATGACCAATGTCCAATTAATTCGGCCCAAGTAAGTCACAACAATATATATCCAAATAATTACCAAAACAAAAATAATAAAACAATTATACGGGTCGACTTACCAAGTCAAACCCGGGTCAACTTGTGAGGTCACAACCAAAATAATAACCTCACCCGAGACCTCTCGGTCTCGGCTAGCTCTTATGAGCCCTTGACCCAAACAGCCCGCGAAGGGGGGGGGGGGGGGGTTCGGCCGAGACTCCAAAACAACAACAACCATAATTCGGACCATATTGGTCCCAAGAATCCAATCAAGCATAAACCATCGACAAGAATCAAGATGAACAAGAACCAAATCAAACCTCCAAGACTCTCATCGAGTCGAGGAGGGTCACACCGAGACCTTGGGTCTCGGTCGAGCTCACACCGAGCCACAAAACCCAAAACCAATCGCGTATAGCACCAAATCCGAGCACAAAAGCATCAAAAATTCGACCTCCAAGGATACCAAACTCGTATATTTACAAAACCCATCTTTATTTTTAACGTTATCTTCCCAAAATGTCAAGATCCAATTCGGGTTTGACTCGAAATAGTCAAACCCGACCCAAAACTCATGTGTTCTCACCTCAAATCGAATAGAAACCAAAATAAATGTTGATATGGTGTTGTGGGAGATGTGGAGGTCGGCGGTATTAAAAGAAAAGGGAGAGGGGAGGCGCGTGCTTCACACTAATCGAACAAGAAGATGATGGGGATCGTTTTGGTGGTGGTGGTGTAGTAGGGAGGTCGGCGGTGGTGGTGTTGTTTGGGGTGGTGACCGGCGGCGACCGAGAGAGGGAGAGGGAAAGAAAAAAATGATAAAAGTGTTAGTGTGAGGGTGGAGGGTTAGGGTTAGGGTATTATACCCAGATTTTCCACTTTAGACCCTTAAGTTTTCTTTTTCCAATATTAGCCACAATTACTCTTATAGTTAGTGAACTCTTTTTAATCGGTTTTTCCGTAACCCGATTACCCGTCCATAAAAGTATTAAATTTTCATCAAATACACACGTACACGTCATAATTGATTTCCCAATACACTTCCCGAAAATATAAATATGTACGCAAGACATAATATTAATTTAACGGTGAACCGCGACCGTTTTGTAAAATATAAAAATCTTGTTAGGTTAACCTAGTGCCGGAGTCAAAGTAGTGCCAAAGATATCGATCTCAAAATAAATCATCACGAACGAAACGAAACAAACCATAATTAAATAACTAAATCCCGTAAACATCGTACGATTAAAATCAAGTACCAACGTTTGTAAAAATATCTCGTCACCATAAATTTCCAAAAATTCCATATTTATTATATAAATGTAATGCGGGTTTTATAAAACGGCTCCCTATTTTGCCAGTTGTCACATCCTCCCAGCCTCAGAAGGAACCCGTCCCGGGTTTCTCTTGAAATAACCCATCTACGAAGTGAAGAACTTCGGATATCTTTTCCGAAACTCATCCTCACGTTCCCACGTAAATTCCGGTCCGTGCCGCGAATTCCAACGAACTTTGATGAGCGGAATACGACTCCTCTTGAGTCGTTTGATCTCTCTATCCATTATCTCAATCGGCTCTTCCACAAAATTCAAACTTTCGTCCACACGAATATCCTTGATAGGTATAACTGGTGTTTCCTCTGAAAGGCATTTTTCAGATTACTAACATGAAACACATCATGAACTTTACTCAGTTCCATAGGTAATTCCAAACGATACGCTACGGGCCCAATCCTTTCCAAAATAAGAAATGGTCCAATGTAGCGGGGGTTAAGTTTCCCACGTTTCCCAAAACGTATCACACCCTTCCAAGGCGAGACCTTCAGCATCACTTTGTCTCCAACCTGGAATTCTAGGGGTTTACGTCTCTGATCGGCGTAGCTTTTCTGTCTATCTCTAGCTGCTTGCAGCCGATCTCGAATTTGCGTTACTTTCTCCGTAGTTTCCAAGATAAGCTCAGGGCCTGTGAGTTGGCTATCTCCAACTTCTGCCCAACCAATAGGTGAACGGCATTTTCGACCATACAAAGCTTCGAATGGTGTAGCCTTAAGACTTGTGTGGTAGCTATTGTTGTAGGAGAACTCCGCAAGGGGTAGATACTTCTCCCAGCCTTTACCAAAGTCTATGATGCATGCACGAAGCATATCCTCTAAAGTTTGAATAGTTCTCTCACTTTGACCATCGGTTTGGGGATGATATGCAGTACTCATATCAAGTCTCGTCCCCAAAGCGGTTTGAAGTGATCGCCACAATGCTGACGTGAAACGGCTGTCTCGATCCGAAATAATCGATATCGGAACCCCATGACGAGAAACAATCTCCTTCACATACAACCTCGCAAGTTTTTCCACACTATCATCTTCACTAATCGCCAGGAAGTGAGCAGACTTAGTCAGACGATCCACAATTACCCATATAGCGTCGCAACCGCTAGCTGTCTTTGGTAATTTGGTAATAAAGTCCATCGTAATCCGCTCCCACTTCCAAACCGGGAGTTCGGGCTGCGTCAACAATCCTGACGGTCTTTGATGCTCAGCTTTAACCTTAGAGCAGGTCAAGCACTTACTAACGTACGATAAATTTCCAAAAATATCTCGTCACCATAAATTTCCAAAAATTCCATATTTATTATATAAATGTAATGCGGGTTTTATAAAACGGCTCCCTATTTTGCCAGTTGTCACAGAACCCATCAACCCACCACAACAAGACCACCAACAAAACCCACCACTAGCTAACCAACCTCTTAGGCCCCGAACCCTAGGAGAGTATTCCCGACCTAGCCACCAAGGCTACCGAAACACCATTGAGCTCACCCAAGGAGCCAATGTCTCCCTTGCGATCCGACACCATCCGATTGGTGCAAATCGGATGTGCATTCCATGGACTTCGTTCCGAAGATCCAAATCAATATCTCAAGGACTTCCTTAAAATCATAGATTCTATAGACCTTGATGCTACAAATAGAGAGTCATGCATAATCAATTCTCGAATTCCTCCATACAATGGAATACCTCGACTTATGCGACTCATGCATAATCAATTCTCGAATTCCTCCATACAATGGTACCCAACTTCGTTCTCCAAAACATAACACTCCATCAGAACGCTTAACAAATCCTTTCTCATTTTCTGCCATCCCAAATATATTCTCGGCAGATTTATTTTCTGCTTTCAATGCTTCCGTTTGAGCTTCCAATATTTGAGACGGTAATGGCGATACGATAGTCATTCCTAATGACTTAACCCGTAATGGTGGAATTCTCTCTTTTCGACTAAGAGCATCAGCAACAACGTTTGCTTTACCCGGATGGTAGCGAATTTCACAGTCGTAATCGCTTAGCAACTCAATCCAACGTCGCTGCCTCATGTTAAGCTCTTTTTGGTTCAGAATGTGTTGCAGACTTTTGTGATCAGTAAACACCACACACTTGGTTCCATACAAGTAATGTCTCCATATCCTCAAAGCAAAAACCACAGCACCTAACTCCAAATCATGGGTGGTGTAGTTCTTCTCATGCTTCTTGAGCTGTCGGGAAGCATAAGCTATCACTTTCTCTCGCTGCATTAACACCGCTCCTAAACCTTTATGGGAAGCGTCACAATAGACGACGAAATCCTCATTACCTTCGGGCAACGCCAAAATAGGAGCACTACACAACATTTCCTTAAGTAACTGAAAGGCTTCCTCTTCCTTATCTCCCCATTCATACTTAACGCTCTTTTGAGTTAATTTGGTCAACGGTTTTGCTATCTTCGAAAATCCCTCAATGAATCTTCGGTAATAACCGGCTAATCCCAAAAATTGACGAACTTCTGTTGGGGTCGTAGGTGCAGCCCAATCTTTAATCGCTTCAATCTTAGCAGGATCCACATGAACTCCTTGTCTATCAATCATATGACCTAGAAATTGTACCGTCGGAATCCAAAATTCGCATTTCGAAAACTTGGCATACAGTTTCTCCTTCCTGAGCAATTCTAAGATAAGTCTTAGATGCTCCTCATGTTCCTCCTCACTCTTTGAGTATATCAGAATGTCATCGATGAACACAATCACGAACTTATCTAAGTATGGCTTACACACCCGATTCATGAGATCCATGAATACCGCCAGTGCGTTAGTCAACCCAAACGGCATCACCTGAAACTCGTAATGCCCGTAACGGGTTCTGAAAGCCGTTTTCGGAATATCTTCCTCGCGCACTCGAAGCTGATGATATCCCGATCTCAAATCGATCTTCGAATACACACTCGATCCTTGAAGTTGATCGAACAAATCGTCGATCCTCGGTAACGGGTATCTATTCTTCACCGTTAACTTGTTCAACTCTCGATAATCAATACACATTCGAAACGATCCATCCTTCTTCTTCACAAATAAGACCGGGGCTCCCCAAGGTGAAGAACTTGGTCTTATGAATCCCTTCTCGGCTAACTCCGCTAATTGTTTCGACAATTCTTCCAGTTCAGTAGGTGCAAGACGATAAGGCGCTCGTGCTACAGGTGCAGCACCAGGTATCAACTCAATCTGAAATTCCACTTGTCTAGTAGGCGGAATTCCCGGCAAATCATCGGGAAACACATCCGAAAAATCACGAACTATAGGTACATCTCCAATGCACCTTTCCTTCTTCTCCTTCTCTCCTTTCTCAGAAATTTGGGCTAAGAAAAGGTAATTTCCCTTCTCCATTAGCTTCGGCAACTTAGTGCAAGATATGACCGCTAATCTGGATGGGCCTCTCAAATCCTTTCTATCTCCTGGTATGTTCAGAATCTCCTTGCCGTAAGGTACCCGCACGATCTTCTCATCACAGATTATATGGGCACGATACTTCGACAACCAATCCATGCCGATAATGACATCAAAACTACCTAATGTGACGGGTAGAAGATCTATGTTGAAAGGACGGTTCAGAAAGTTTAACGTGCATCCACGAATGATGGTCTTAATTCTTTCTATGTTTCCATTAGCTAACTCTACATCATAACCAATTCCTAAGGCCATCGGGGGTTTCTCAAGTAAGGGTGCAAACTTAGTGGACACAAAACTCTTATCGGCACCAGTATCAAATAGTATGGAAGCATAACGATTATTGAAAAGGAACGTACCAGTAACGACGTTCGGATCTTCTCCTCTCTCGTTTCCGAGTGCATACACCCTTCCATGAGCAACTCCAGCTTCCACACGTTGGTCCCCATTATCTTGTCGTCCACGGTTTCCTCCAGCTCCACGGTTTCCATTGTTGTACCCATTACCACCCGATCCTTGATTTCCTCGGTTCCACGATTCCCTACATTCATTCCGATAATGTCCTTTCTTTCCACATCCATAGCAAGTAACATTCGTTTTGCTCATAGTTTCAGGAGTAGCTTGAACCATAGCAAGTGGTCGAGCTCTACAATCCTTAGCTATGTGTCCCATCTTAGAGCAATTCTTGCACATTACCGTACATCGCCCAGAATGATGCTTGTAACATCGGTTACATTTGGGTGCATCTCCATTGTAGTTCTTCTTGTCTCCATCTCCCATGGCATAAGCTCTAGCAGTTGTTTGTCGCTTGTTTCGACGATCATTACCCTTAGAGTGATCATCCCTCTTTCTCTTTCCATTCTTATCCTTCTCAGCTTCTTCCAATTCCAAAGAGTCCATCAATTGTTGAGCGATGGTGATAGCCTCATGTATGTTTGCAGGCTTAGCAGATATCACATCGTTCCTGGTGGCTACCGGCAATCCATCGGTATACCTCTCAATCTTTTGGGTCTCAGTCCTAACCATATCGGGACAGAGTAAGGCCAACTCTCGATAGCGGCGATTGTAAGTTGCCATATCGGTACCTTTCACCTTGTGGTTCCAGAACTCAATTTCCAATTTCTTAATCTCATTCCTTGGGCAGTAAGTCTGAATCAGCAAAGACTTAAATTGCTCCCAAGTCATAGCATAAGCCACATCACTCCCAACCGAGTTACGGTAATTGTTCCACCAAGTTAAGGCTTCATCCTTGAAGGTAAAAGAAGCAAACTTTACCTTCGCATTCTCCGCACAACCACTGACATTGAACACAGACTCAGTCTTCTCAATCCACCTAACCAAGTAAACCACTCCTTCAGTTCCACCAAACTCAATCGGTCCACAAATCTTAAACTCCTTGTAGTGACATCCATTAGCACGAACAGGTGGGAAAGTTCCAGCAGAATTGTTGGAATGATTTGACTCAGCTAGTAGCTCCGCAAGTTGATTGATCATTGCTTGATCCACAGTAGGTGCATTAAGTGGAACATGATCATTGTCTCCCTGAACATCAACATTTTGATTCCTGTTGTTGCGGTTAGTGGTGTCCAGGTTATCAGGAGTAGGGGTCTCAACATTTCGAGCTGGACGGCGTCCTCGACGACTAGGGGTAGCCGTTGCGGGTCCAGTTCTGGTAGCTCTAACAGGGTTTCTTCGTGGGGCCATTGATCTGAAACATCATACAAGTTCGTGACTCTCCGATAGGACTTATCATATGCTTCAACAAGAATTAAATCAACGAAGCCAAGTCATGGGAAGAAAATCAACAATACACCGTAAAGCATCAACAAGGCGAATAGGAGCTCAATTTCCATAATATCCAAAAACCACATAATACCATATCATAAATACCATCGACCATACAATAAAGATCCAACATCATTCCAACTACCGAAAACACAAGGATAATAATCGTTCCAACAAGACGAGTAATCAACGGAAAATATATCAAAATAGGATAACTAGCTTTTCTTACCGAACACTCCTCGGTTAAGAAAGCAACAAGACAACATAAACCAATCAACTAGCCACGCTGCTGGCGGAGTCTACTCAACTCCTGCCTCAAGCCATCAAGATCCCTCCATAACGATCCTAGCTCAACGCTATGGGTGTCTCGGTCTCTCTTGAGGTCAGCCACCTCCTTCTCCAGCTCGGCATTCCTTTGCCATAGCTTGCGGTCGGCCTCTCGAGCTGTAACAAAACCTCGTTGTAAACTATCGATGTGCTCATGAACCTCCATCAAAACTCTCCTCATCTCAGTAGTCCTGCCCACAACCACAGTCATATCCACTCTCAGATCCGCTATGAACTCTCCAATAACCCTCTCAAGTCGATCAGATACACGTGCAACTCTCTCACTAAGCTCAGTAATCCGAGCCCACAACCTGCCAATCTCACCCAACTCTGCATGCTCAGCAGAAACCTCAGAAGATGCATCCGACTCAACGGGACTACCAGGTGGCAACTCAAACAAAAACGGATGATCAGGTGAGTCAGGCTCAATCGGATGTATAGGTGAATCAGGCTCCTCAGCCTGAGCTGGTGGTACTAACACATCATCATCATCAGGCATCTCATCCTCCTGAGGGTCATCCTCCTCCTCAGGGTCATCATCATCACCCTGCTCAACCTCCTGAGGGTCATCCTCCCGCTCAGGGTCATCAGCCTCATCCTCACCCTCGTACTCCTCCTCCTCCTCGTCGGAAGAGTACCTCATCAATCATCGTCTCCTACCAGGTGAACCATGTGGAGATGTAGTAGGTGATCTAGGACGACGACGCAATGATGTGGGTGGCGCCTCAGACAGAAGAGAATGAGCATCAATCTATAAAGGTGATGGAGTAGGGCGTACCGACATGCGTGCCGTAGCTCGGTGGGCAAAACGTGGTGCCACGCGAGCCAAAGCCTGATGAAGAGTAAGCTGCCTCGATGTACCAGGGAGCCCCAGAGAAGATGAGGGTCCCTGCGTAGATGCAGCAGATGGTGCTGAAGTAGAACCTGTCGGTGTCATAGTAGCTGAATGCATGGCAACCTGGTAAGGGTCATCAGATGCCATAGTGAACTGTGCAGGTAAAACCGGTGTAGTAAGAATATCCTCAACGACATCAGGCATATGGGAGGCCATAGTCTGTGACAACGGCGTAGGGTAGGTGTAAGTGTTTCAAAACAACTAAACCGCGAATTCAAAATACCATATCCAAAAATCACCATATAATTCCAAATCATATATAATCAAGAAAGATTTAAATACCGCATTACTAAAACCATTCTCAAAACAATTAAGCCATATAATTCCTCAGAACACATATAATTCCTCAAAACGCCATATCACTAAATCAATAATCCTCAAAACCTCAAATCATCTCAAGAATCCCAAATCGCTAATCATCTCAAATATCTCATAATACCTCAATAATAAACAATGATGCTTCGGCTTGGCGGGCTGGCGGGAAATGGTCGGGGATCGTTTTCTATAAAAATCAGTTATAGTTTAGGTGTCTATTTACCTAGTTCTCTATAACCTTGGCTCTGATACCAATCTGTAACACCCCCAAAATTTGATACAGCGGAAGACTCAACAAGCTTTCGGGGTGCTACGGGGATTGGTATCCAAACACAAGACATAAAAGAACGAGATAAAGTAAACATAATAAAGTACAACCACACAAGGTTTTAAAGTTTACATTATCCCAAAATCATCCAAAGTCAGGCCCAAAGAAAAATAAATATAGGTCCACAATAGTTATCAGAGTTTTAGAAATATTGATCCATAACCAGTGCCAAATGCCAAGCCTCCAATCCCAAGCATCCGCAGAGCATCACTTAATTACCTGAGAAAACGTGCTAAAAGTCAGCTTTCGCTGGTGAGATCATAGGTTTAGATTCTTAATTCAATATAGTGGACATATACGCAAAACGCTTGCTAGCTAGACTAGGGCTCACTCATACAACCAAAATAAACCAACCAAATCACATCATCCCTATAGGTGCACGCTATAGCTCAAATCAATCCAATCAATAGCTTACCTAGCTCAAGTCTAGGCCTCGCTCTATAATCAATCCAATAGCTTACCTAGTTCGGGGACTAGGCCTCGCTCAACAACCAAATCAATAGCTTACCTAGATCTAGTCTAGGCCTCGCTCTATAACCAAATCAAGTAGCTTACCTAGTTCAAGTCTAGGCCTCGCTCTACCTAGTTCTATAAGCATAGCAAGTTTTGAAATCAAAAAGCGATAATAGTCCACATAAAGCATTTGCACGTTTCTCACCCCAAGTATTGAAAACAAAGTTCAAGAGTAAAAGTGGGGCTATGACTCACCTCAAGTCCAGAAATCCTCAAAAGAAACGATAGAAGAAAGACGTAAGTAAATCTCAAGCAACTCACGTAACGGCGACTACTGACTCGGCACTTCCTAACAATATCAAACCCGTTCAGAAATCATTTCCTCAAAATAAAATATTCCCATTCCCGAACGTAATTCATTTTACTTTCCAAAATGTCCATCTCTCAAATTAACTTCATATTCATTTGAAATTTGACGTTTGGTATCCATACGAGTGGAGAGTCGACACAGCTCAAACCGAAAAGCCTCAATAAAGAACAATAATAAGATAACTATAGGTCTAATGTTAGCTTGACATATTATTTAAATAATTATCGAAGCTTATTAAATCCGTCGATTTGATAATCTCCCATACTTATTTACGTAATATATCGTTCCAAAATTATACCCAACCTAAAACACATTGCACATAAATTTCTATTTGGTATATGTCGTAGTCCAATAAATTCCCGATATATACCGTCGAATCGGCCAAATTCCACGAGACATATAGTAATTCATTACCCTAAAATATATACCACATCCTATGGGCGTCGTGGGATACGATGCCCATTAATATACCCATTTTATATCGTCAATTAACTCGATCTAGAATAAGTCATTCGACATATAAAATGTTTATATTAACCGTCATATATCCGTGACAACACAAAGTCACAATATAAAGCCCACTTGGACTTTAAAGACCCAAAATCCGTATAACTCGATACGTTTCTAATTTATAAAATAAAATCACATTTTTAGTTATTATTTATTCGACGTATAATTCGCCATTATTTATATAGTTATTATTTATAATAATACCCCGACATTTATTACACCATTTTCATAGCGTAATAACTATCGCTTTATTATTATACGTTTACTCGTGATCGTTTTATTATTAATATACGCATTTATATATATATATATATATATATATATATATATATATATATATATATATATATATATATATATATATATATATATATACATATATATATATACATATATATATATATATATATATATATATATACGTTTAACACGTCCATATACGTATATAAACGATTATATTCTTAATAATATTATAACGAGTTTTATTTTTAATATCGATTTTTAAATATTTATCGAGCCATAGAATTTGGTCTCATGTCCGAGTCATGACCCTCGGCTCATAGTCCAAGTCCAAAATAATAAAGTCAAACCACAATATAAATCAACTCCGTCCAAACAATCTCAAATCCACGTGCTACAACATGAGGGTCCGACTACGGCACCCAAACTAACCTATCTCCGTCATCTAATTGACCGTCTCACAATCGGTCCTCAATTCCATACTCGTCAACACAACTCCAAATCAAGATATCAAATGACCAATGTCCAATTAATTCGGCCCAAGTAAGTCACAACAATATATATCCAAATAATTACCAAAACAAAAATAATAAAACAATTATACGGGTCGACTTACCAAGTCAAACCCGGGTCAACTTGTGAGGTCACAACCAAAATAATAACCTCACCCGAGACCTCTCGGTCTCGGCTAGCTCTTATGAGCCCTTGACCCAAACAGCCCGCGAAGGGGGGGGGGGGGTTCGGCCGAGACTCCAAAACAACAACAACCATAATTCGGACCATATTGGTCCCAAGAATCCAATCAAGCATAAACCATCGACAAGAATCAAGATGAACAAGAACCAAATCAAACCTCCAAGACTCTCATCGAGTCGAGGAGGGTCACACCGAGACCTTGGGTCTCGGTCGAGCTCACACCGAGCCACAAAACCCAAAACCAATCGCGTATAGCACCAAATCCGAGCACAAAAGCATCAAAAATTCGACCTCCAAGGATACCAAACTCGTATATTTACAAAACCCATCTTTATTTTTAACGTTATCTTCCCAAAATGTCAAGATCCAATTCGGGTTTGACTCGAAATAGTCAAACCCGACCCAAAACTCATGTGTTCTCACCTCAAATCGAATAGAAACCAAAATAAATGTTGATATGGTGTTGTGGGAGATGTGGAGGTCGGCGGTATTAAAAGAAAAGGGAGAGGGGAGGCGCGTGCTTCACACTAATCGAACAAGAAGATGATGGGGATCGTTTTGGTGGTGGTGGTGTTGTTTGGGGTGGTGACCGGCGGCGACCGAGAGAGGGAGAGGGAAAGAAAAAAATGATAAAAGTGTTAGTGTGAGGGTGGAGGGTTAGGGTTAGGGTATTATACCCAGATTTTCCACTTTAGACCCTTAAGTTTTCTTTTTCCAATATTAGCCACAATTACTCTTATAGTTAGTGAACTCTTTTTAATCGGTTTTTCCGTAACCCGATTACCCGTCCATAAAAGTATTAAATTTTCATCAAATACACACGTACACGTCATAATTGATTTCCCAATACACTTCCCGAAAATATAAATATGTACGCAAGACATAATATTAATTTAACGGTGAACCGCGACCGTTTTGTAAAATATAAAAATCTTGTTAGGTTAACCTAGTGCCGGAGTCAAAGTAGTGCCAAAGATATCGATCTCAAAATAAATCATCACGAACGAAACGAAACAAACCATAATTAAATAACTAAATCCCGTAAACATCGTACGATTAAAATCAAGTACCAACGTTTGTAAAAATATCTCGTCACCATAAATTTCCAAAAATTCCATATTTATTATATAAATGTAATGCGGGTTTTATAAAACGGCTCCCTATTTTGCCAGTTGTCACATCCTCCCAGCCTCAGAAGGAACCCGTCCCGGGTTTCTCTTGAAATAACCCATCTACGAAGTGAAGAACTTCGGATATCTTTTCCGAAACTCATCCTCACGTTCCCACGTAAATTCCGGTCCGTGCCGCGAATTCCAACGAACTTTGATGAGCGGAATACGACTCCTCTTGAGTCGTTTGATCTCTCTATCCATTATCTCAATCGGCTCTTCCACAAAATTCAAACTTTCGTCCACACGAATATCCTTGATAGGTATAACTGGTGTTTCCTCTGAAAGGCATTTTTCAGATTACTAACATGAAACACATCATGAACTTTACTCAGTTCCATAGGTAATTCCAAACGATACGCTACGGGCCCAATCCTTTCCAAAATAAGAAATGGTCCAATGTAGCGGGGGTTAAGTTTCCCACGTTTCCCAAAACGTATCACACCCTTCCAAGGCGAGACCTTCAGCATCACTTTGTCTCCAACCTGGAATTCTAGGGGTTTACGTCTCTGATCGGCGTAGCTTTTCTGTCTATCTCTAGCTGCTTGCAGCCGATCTCGAATTTGCGTTACTTTCTCCGTAGTTTCCAAGATAAGCTCAGGGCCTGTGAGTTGGCTATCTCCAACTTCTGCCCAACCAATAGGTGAACGGCATTTTCGACCATACAAAGCTTCGAATGGTGTAGCCTTAAGACTTGTGTGGTAGCTATTGTTGTAGGAGAACTCCGCAAGGGGTAGATACTTCTCCCAGCCTTTACCAAAGTCTATGATGCATGCACGAAGCATATCCTCTAAAGTTTGAATAGTTCTCTCACTTTGACCATCGGTTTGGGGATGATATGCAGTACTCATATCAAGTCTCGTCCCCAAAGCGGTTTGAAGTGATCGCCACAATGCTGACGTGAAACGGCTGTCTCGATCCGAAATAATCGATATCGGAACCCCATGACGAGAAACAATCTCCTTCACATACAACCTCGCAAGTTTTTCCACACTATCATCTTCACTAATCGCCAGGAAGTGAGCAGACTTAGTCAGACGATCCACAATTACCCATATAGCGTCGCAACCGCTAGCTGTCTTTGGTAATTTGGTAATAAAGTCCATCGTAATCCGCTCCCACTTCCAAACCGGGAGTTCGGGCTGCGTCAACAATCCTGACGGTCTTTGATGCTCAGCTTTAACCTTAGAGCAGGTCAAGCACTTACTAACGTACGATAAATTTCCAAAAATATCTCGTCACCATAAATTTCCAAAAATTCCATATTTATTATATAAATGTAATGCGGGTTTTATAAAACGGCTCCCTATTTTGCCAGTTGTCACAGAACCCATCAACCCACCACAACAAGACCACCCACAAAACCCACCACTAGCTAACCAACCTCTTAGGCCCCGAACCCTAGGAGAGTATTCCCGACCTAGCCACCAAGGCTACCGAAACACCATTGAGCTCACCCAAGGAGCCAATGTCTCCCTTGCGATCTGACACCATCCGATTGGTGCAAATCGGATGTGCATTCCATGGACTTCGTTCCGAAGATCCAAATCAATATCTCAAGGACTTCCTTAAAATCATAGATTCTATAGACCTTGATGCTACAAATAGAGAGTCAACCCGATTACGCCTATTCCAATTCTCTCTACGTGATCAAGCTAGTCAATGGCTTGAGCGTTTACCCGCGGGATCCATCACCTCATAGGATGATCTCACCACTCGTTTCCTTGCTCAATTTTCCCACCGAGGAGAACTACCAAGCTTAGAAATGATATCTTGATGTTCCAACAACGTCAAGGTGAAACCTTTTACGAAGTATGGACTCGATACAAAGACCTACTCTGAAAAGTCCCTCATCATGGCATTGAACCATGGTTCCAGATTCAAATCTTTTACGATAAAGTTAATCACCAAACGAGAAGGGCTATATATTACGCCGCCAATGACAGGCTAAATAAACTTAGCATTGATGAATGCTGGAAAGTTCTTGAGGGGATAGCACAATACGAAGAAGAAGGATGGGAGGACCCGATGTTTTCAAGTAAGGGGAAACTTGATTACATAAACGCTACCCAAGAACAATTATTGGGAAATATCGAGACGCAGGTAAAGGAATTAATGAGAGCTGAAATACCTGCTGCTGAAAGCGCAAGGAGTCCTAATATGCGTGTGAGTGCGATTGACAAACATAATTTTCCTGAACGTTCACGACAAGAGGAGTTCGAAGGGATAATGGTAACCTTCATGAATAATCAGGAAAAACAAATTCGGCACTTAGAAGCACGCATGGAAAGCACTCGTAATGCTTTTATGGATTTAGCAGACAAATTCATATCAAGGATTAAAGAGAAGATTAAGGAAAAATCTGCACCAAGAAAAATCTAAAAAATCTTTGAAGTTCCAACTCCTTTGGTGTGTGACCAAGAAGATAATGAGAAATCCTTTTCAAGTGCTTCGCCGTCAATCACTCCTTGCTTTCGTGAGCATCCTCAAGAGGATAAGAACTCGCAATTTCATTACATTTTCGTTGGATGCTTGCAAACCACGCTCCCCAATCTGTGCAAGAGACGCTCCTTTGGTTTTAAACCTGGTGTTAAGAGGTTGCACCTCAAAAACACCACAGCTTTGAGTCCCTCTATGGAATAATTCCTCTTTGTACCCACCGTTGACCAATGCGAAGGTTACAACTTAACTGAAACCTCACCCACCCCTTTTTACAACCACATCTCTCTCCGTGACAGTAATGAAATGTTTGACCCTGGTGGACTTTACTAACGGGATGGCTACTCATAGTTTTTACCTATGTTTAGCTATTTACATTAGTGCAGGGACTGAATTTGGAAATATAACTTTTTGTTCCTAATACGGGCATCTGACGGCGTCAGATCTTAACTCTTGACGCCGTCACCTCGCTATCTCAACAATAATAACCCAAACTCCATCACTTTCAACTCATACCCCACAAATCACACCCAAATTGATGCTCCACCTCCGAGTCTCCATCATCCAATCCGACATCTTCCGTGACAAATCTCCACTTGGTAAGTAGTTTTTCTTTACTGTTTTTCGTTCAATTATCCTTAGGGCCTACCAATTTTGAAAACCCCCATCATCTGAAACCCTATCTTTGACCCATCTTTGATAAATCATAATGTCTTTCCTTTGATGTTTTGTAATCATGAGGTTACCATTAGATGATATTGTTCTACTCGAATCATGCGTTAATTAAGGAAAAATCTTTCACACCACGGATTTTTTGACCCCCCACCCATGTTTTCTGCATAAAGGAGTGTTTGGGTCATGGATTTAGAGTTTGAAAATTGATTTTTCCCTCGTAATTGCATGGATGGATTTCTGCTGGGTCTGACAGCGTCAGGTTCTCCTTCCTGACGGCGTCAGATGTGTCTGACAGCATGAACTTGTAAAATTCTCATTCTAATCGTTTTCTTCCACTCTATCTTTTTCCAAGAAAATGAGCAAACGATCACGACAACACCGAGGCAGCTCGTCTAGGTCCCAACGAGTTAACTATGGGGACATGGTCCACAGTTGGAGTGAGTTCGACAATGATGCCGCTACAACTAAGTACGCGGAGCTTGTTTATCACCACATTGATGCTGGTGCTGTGATTGATTGGGAGTTTCTGAGATCCCAAGGTCTAGAGGGTGAGTTCTTGGGGAGGATCCAAACTGATGGATTCATGGGTCCTCAATGGGAGAGATTGTTCAGGATAAGGGAGACTGTATACAGTGAGTTGGTTTGGGAGTTATTTGCGACTTTTCGCTTTGATTTGGTGGAGGCCAGGACGGATATGGGGGGCACCACCATTTACTTTAGGTTAGGGGAGATTCGATCATGTTCGGTTACTGAGTTTGGATGGAGGATAGGTTTGTACACTAGGGAGGAGGCTGTTGAGGGAGGTTTTATGCAGAGGTTGTTGCACGGGGAGACTGTGAGGAACGAGATGAGGTGTGCCACTTTTTGGCTGAGTATTGGGAACGGGGTGTACACCTCGACTCCTGGGGCGGCCTCAATAAGGGACCCCATGATCAGGTTAGCCCACAGGTGCATCACCTACAGCTTGTCAGGGCGTCATGGCACCTCTCACCGTGTCACTGCTTCAGATCTTTTCTACCTGTACACCATGTTTTCAGCGGGTGTTTACTGTAACATCCCATTTTGGGTAGCGAGCTATTTGAAGACTAGTGTGGGGGAGAGGGATATTGACAAGGTGTATGGGGGGTGTTCGTGACCCAGTTGGCTCGATCTTATGGGCTACTTGTTCCTGAGATCATGGGGTACCTGAGCGACTGTGGGGCTTGTAGGGTGGTGAGGGCTAAATTCCTTAAGCAGATGAGCATCGTTATGGAGCTGGGGGATGGGTCCTATACCTGGTATATTGCGGGAGGACCTGATGGTGTTGAGGATGAGGATGATGATGATGATGAGAGAGCGCCCCAGCAACATCAGTTCAGGGATTATGAGGTTGGGTCTGCGGATTACTACTGACACATGAGTCAGGGAGACTGGCAGGCACACCAGGGGTCCTGGATGGGTCAGGTGGACGCCTGGCGAATCACAACTGACCAGCGCTTTGATTGGATGTATGATTATACCCTCCGCCAGATGCATCATCTCTCCACCCGTGACCAGATCGAGCCCCAGCTACAGATCGACCCATTCCCCGGTCGTGAGATGGACTACCCTCCCTACGGGTACACTGGGCACGTCCCACCTGGTTATGACTACCGTTATGGTCCCCCTCCCCAATGATTTGTCTTGATGTTTGTGATGTTTGAACAATTTATTCATGGTGATGTAATTTGAAACGATTTGGACTGTAATAGTTTAGGTTATGGCCTCTGTTGGCCATGGATAATTTTTATTTTTATGTTTATGTTCATGTTAATTAGCAATGTTATGATTTGCTTATGGTTTCATTCTTCTTTTTGTGTGATTTTTATTTTGTTTGATTGTTATTTGCTTCCGTATGCATGCTTTATTTTTATTGTTGGTAGATCATGTTTCAAACTAAAATGGTGAAGATACTTTATTTTATCGTTTGGCTTAGTCTTAACTTCATCCAAAGGTATTTCGCAAAAGATAAGTGTAAGGGGAAACCCCAAATATGTTTTTAAGAAACAAACTTGATCATGATTCTCCACAATATTAAGTGAACATGTATATTCGTATTTGTTAGAATCAAATGCTTGTATCGAGTCATAATGATGTTTTGCAATATTTTCCAGGAAGTAGGACAAGGTTTTTCTAGAAATTTTATGGAAACTTAACATAAGAATTTCTGCAGGTCACTTCTGACGGCGTCAGGAAGAAATTCCTGACGGCGTCACGTGTAAAATTCTGGAAATTTTACCAGTTTTGTTTTTCTAACGGAGTCTTAAAGTTTTTGTTGAATCTTTAGTTTTATAATCTCCAGGAAATCTGCAAACATCATTCCACAAGCATTATATCTTATTTTGTTTTCTAGGATTTGTTAGCATATATAGATTGCCGCCGATTTTACGCGAGGTTGCCTTGTTTGTTTTCTCAGGTTTAACAGGTTAACAAGAAGATGATTTATATTCTGGAAGAGAAGCTTTGATTGTTCATTTTCTTGGAGGAAGATCTAACCTGGTTACCATATTATCCTTACCGAGCGAATCAGTGGAGTATTTGATTTCATTCTTTTTGCATGTTTTACTTTTACATTCTTTACTTGAACATTGGGGATAATGTTCATCCTAAGTGTAAGGGGAGGGTAAAATGATGATACCTTACAGATACACTTTCACTTGAGTTTTTTTGTTTGATGGTAGGTGTGTAATAAAACTATGAGAAATACTTGTTAGTGTAATTTTAGCGCCAAATTTAAATTTTTTTACAACATTTAGGAGTGAAACTTTAACCTTAGCAAGCATCTCATGGATAGGAGATTGTGTGACTAGCACAAAACCGTACTATTCAGAAAAAATTTCCACCAAAATATGTGAGGTTCGCCTTTAGATTTGATAGAAAAAGCATTTACTATTAGTGCTTATGAGTGTACCGGTAGCATTTAGATTATAGAACTTGCGTTAGTGATGCATCCCAAGACCGCTAGTGAGACTACATTCGTGTAGTAGGATTTACTACATGATAAGAGGCATTAGGATCACCCTTGTGTTAAACCCGTATCATAATTATTTGACCATTTAAGTCATATTACTTGGCTAGTAAAGTCAACTAATTTTTCCCACACACTTTAGCGTTGTACTCATTTTTAGTACACGAAACCCCTAGTACACCCCTCCGAGCCTATCTTTTCGTTTCTAACTTTAAGCATCTTACTTAAAGGAAGAATTTGTTACACCCCACTTAAATGTACAACCAAATCGCCTTAGCCTTTCGTGTATGCACTCATCTTTAGTGCATTATTGTTAATTGTTTAAACCCTTAGTTAATTATCTAATTGATTACATGGTTGCTAAGTCGAGTCATATCCTTGTACATATTGTTTTGAGACGATTGGGACTCATGGGTAAAGTACTAATGTTATGGAGTAATGGGGAAGAACATAATATTATTACCCCCATATGTACGTTAATCTTAAAAGTACTCCAAGTGTTTTGATCATCTTAATTCGAGTCATTAGATTAGTTTATTGTAAAGTATGTAAAAATTCAAGTATAAGGGGAATGTACATTTCCTATGATGTATTATTTTGGATGGTAGGGTAAGAGTGTATGCACAAAAAAAAAAAAAAAAAAAAAAAAATAGAAAAAGAAAAAACATACGGACTACCATCCCGTTTCATTCTATGTTTGTTTTATATTTTTGTTATTTTTCATTTATTAGCTTAAGTCGAGTCTAGTCTTGGCTTAGCAACGCCATATTGTACATGTAATTAACTAAGATTATTAACTCGCCACCATTAAAGATTGCCTATATCCAACAAAACCGTGTATTTCATATCCCTATACCTAACGTTACAACCCTTTAAAAATACCTCTTTGATAGTTTATCCTAGGTGCTTACGCCATGTGGTGGAGGTTTGATCCTTTCCCAAGCCTATGGTAATCTATTTTGCTATGACAAGTAGTGAGAGATGTTTTTCATTTTCATATTGTGATATTACTTTATTACACCCGAGAGATGTGAGTAACTAAACACTATTTGTGAGGTGCTAGTATACGACCTCCGTGCTTGTCTTTGGTCTTTAGTGGAACGATTATTTGTTGTAATTACTTTTATATTAGTGTTAAATGACCCCTAACTTGTATTTTGATAATAATAAAAGCGCATTTGCTTGAGGACAAGCAAATCTCAAGTGTAAGGGTATATGATGAGGCAAAAAAATGAACCGTTTTTAGGGGGTCATTTAAGCCCGGAATTGAATTTATTTGATCAAATATTGCCCTAAATCGTTCCTTTTGTGATTTTAGGTACTTTGGGAGTGAATTCTGGAAAAGGAAGCATTTTGGACATTTTTTGAGCATAAAAGTGAAGAAAACGACAAAGACTTAATTTTCCGTGCTGGAAACAGTACCTGACGGCGTCAAGAAGGAAAATATGACGGCATCAAGAGCAAAATCCATGACGACCCAGAGAAAACCTGAAGGCGTCAGAAGTAGGGCGTCAAGAGTTATTTTGGTGATGGCCTGAAGAAGGATTACACATGACGGCGTCAGACCCAGATCTAGGCAGTCCGAGAACTTTATTGGCAGCGAGATGACGGCGTCAGAAATTTACTCTTGACGCCGTCACCTCACAATATCTATATATACTTTTCTATTTTTCATTCATTAAAAGAGGAACTTGTGTGGAGAATACTAGGGCCGAACCTAATAAACCCTAGGTCGTTTGTAACAGTATTTTCAAGGGTTTTCACCCCTTGAAACCTTTCATGTTCAATTAAGATAAGTCTTCTTTCAATTCATTCAATATGTCTATGTGTTGTTTGAATATATCTTGTGCTTGTCTTGATTATAACATGCTAGGCTAAATCTTTCATGTGTTTGCTTAGATGTAATGAAACCTAGATGTTGATTATAGGTTGATTGCATGTTTATAGTTGTAATGGATGAATGATTTCAATGTTAGGCTTAAGAAAACTGGCAGATCTCCATTGTGTAACTTGCTTGAACGTCTTAAGAAACATGAACCGATGTGTACTAGGTTTTTATGATTGTATTTAATGCATGAGCGAATTCTAGTGATCCCATGTTAGGAGCTTCTTAGCCGGCTCGACATAGGAGTGAAGTAGGAGCTTATAGGATTGGGGAAGTAAGTACGCCACCTCATGAATGGTATTAAGGAATACAATCCGTCATCCACGCAACTGTAACAAGTAATTAACCTGTAAAAGATATCTAGAGAGTAGTGAAATCTAAGTAAACATAATTCTCCCATATATTGCTCACACCACTATCTTAATTTAGTTTATTTTGATTTTTGTTATTTTATTTTGATTGCATCTTAGTCATTGGGTTAGTTGATTAGCAACTAATTCCGTCCACTCCTTTAAAAAACCGAGATTTTTAATTGGTTTTATAAAAACATAAAAATACAAAAAGAATCATCCCTCATCTCTAGACCTAGTCTTTAGGTTTTCTAATCCTAGCGACACTATTCCTAAGTTGAACGATCTATCCCCCGGTACTTGTCACTATACTATACTACAACGATCAGGTACACTGCCTGGTGGGGGTTGTAAGCTTCTCGAGATCCCTCGAGAGGTAAAGCCTGGTGCAATTCCCACGCATCAGGGTGTTACAGATTGGTATCAGAGCTTCGGTTATAGAGAAACGGATCTAATTTAGATCCGAACTATAACCACTTTTATAAGTAAAACATTTTATAGACTTTCGCTCTCCGTGCTTTCCATCCGCCAGACGATTATGTGACTTCTAGATAGTTATGCTACACCAACACTCTAGTATATTGACATATATACTCACCAACTATTTTGAGTAGTGTATCAATCATCCATAATTATCTTACTCCCATCATCATAAATGTAAATGACATACTCTTTCCGTATTCCAGGAAAATGCGCGCATGAATTATTTTTTCGATTAGTATGAATGTTAAGTCGAATTTTAAGATGGCTTACAATGTCTTTATTTGAATGGATTGGGACGCCTATTTATTCAAATCAAGAAATTGTAAATCACCAAACCGTAAAGTTTATATTTCCTTAGTTGCATGGTTTGGAACGCCTCTCTATGTAAATAACAAAATATAGATAAATAGGTTTATTTATATCTGAAATAACATGCATATGAAATTAAGAACCACTAAAACACATAACTTTTATTTCAGTAGAAACCCCGAATATTTATACACAACGATATGATTAGCATTGGTAATGCTAACGTTACAAAAACTACTAAGTAAGGCATAACAACACCAATCGGTTGATCTGCCAAACTAATAAAAAACACTACTACTCCTGCGAGAGCAAGAACCACGACTGGGTGTAACACCTCGAATATCTTGTACGACACGAATACACAAGTGATTAACACTATAAACATAAATGCATGGTGCTATTATACGGGTTCTAAAAACAACACGCCTATCGTAACACTATCTCCTACCCCCATATTTCATCCACGCTAATGGCTAAAACCACGAGTGCTATGAGAAGCACTATGACCCCTGCTAAAGATTCCAGATGACGTGAGCCAAGAAGATAGCTACAGCAACGTACACAATTACGAGAATGGTGTAAGTATAATACATTTTGAAAATTTTGGATGAGAGAAATGCGAGTGGTGAAGAGGAAATCGTGGTATATAGAGGAGAGTAGCCTTAGACTATTTTTCTAGCCACTTGCGTTCACTATTCACCACGCAAAGACAAACTGATTTTCATCATCCACAAAAGATGATAATTCAACAACTTTCTCTACATTCTTATTCAAAATTATCTTTGTAAAAATTTGTGTCAACAAAACTCTTTTGTTTAACGGGTAGGTTATCCGTACAAATTCTTGTAATTGGAAGTCATGAGAGATGTCTAAACATGACAGAATAATAAATTCTCTTCCAAGTTGTGTTCACATGAGATTACAATTTAAACATTCAAACACCATATTATTAAAAACATACTTGATAGAAATACTTCAACAAAAACGATACTAAATTAAAACATCACATAAACATAAACCTAAACTTCAGTTGTAGTATGGGTGATCCCAGGTTTGAGAGTTGTTGGAGTCATAATCATCGTCATAAGGATCAAAGCTCGCAAACTTCTCTTCTTCTAACTGAGCTTCCAACCTGCTCAGCTCCCGCTCCTTGTCAGAGTTCCAGCCACCATCATCAGTTGCCCCATTTTCCTCAAAACTTATCTAGAAGTGATCCAGATGAGGAAACTGTTGTTGTTGCACAACAACTCTTGAGGTAGATGAACTTGATGCACCTTGTTATTGTTGTTGTTGTTGTTGTTGTTCAACCTTAGCAGCTTTGACATTTTCTTCAAAACTCCAACGGATCTTGTTAGAGATTTGGGCCTGTATCTGATTGACACAAACCCACAGCGATTCAACAAAAACATCGTCCTTACGATATTCATCATACAAGAACGTGTCGATCACGTATTTTCTATCATCTGATATGTTGGTGCACTCTATGTAGCGTTCTCTAAGTTGTTGTTTCAGTTGTTTCGTAACCTCAAACCTCTTGATGACCTCCACAATAGCATTTTGGCGATCCACGTCACTATTCTCGGTTTCTTCCTTGATAAATCGTTGAAATTGTTCAGCGGTATGTGGTAGTTTACAAACCATTGTTTGTTTTGTGTGTGTGAATAACATAAGTATACTAGTGGTATTTATAAGGGATTGAAAATATTTTCTTTGATTTTGAAAAAATATAACCGTTTGTGTTCAAACGGTAAACTTTCAAAATTTGTTTTTATTGAAACTAACGACTAGTTATGGGATGCTTTGTAAAATTTTACCTTGGTCTTCACGTTGAAACGCAAATTGCTGGGGTAATGCGCGTTAAAATGCAACACCAACACAACTAACTTGGAAATGAACATACGTCATATAAGGATAACACCTCTCGTGCGTTATGGCTCCTCAGTCTCTGAGACATTGTGAACTATACAATTGTCCTATTTATTCATCTAACATTGTGAACTCCCCAATGATCTCTCCAAACTCCCAGACATTATACGAGATTTCAATGATCTCAAACTACCTCGTAACCTTATGTATCATGGAATTATAAAACGCGTGTTGATAAACATTTCACACTCTCGAAAACCAAACCAAACACACCCTTGTAACATTTGAGCCTCGGCCCCATAGCTGCAATAACCCAACACACCCTTGTTTATCTTTGGGCCTTAATCATAAACATTAAACCCAACACTACTCAAGCCCAAAACTTAAGTTTTATTTTAATCTAACCGGCTCATACTCGTTTACTTTGGGTCGTTGTCTGTAAAAAAATTCTCTTAACAATCTATCAATATTTTTACACGTCTCGATTTAGCACTTACCAAGGAATCATGTGTAACAAGTCTTTATCATTTACTCGATCATTTGGTGGTCAAGTTATCATCAAAGCTCAGCTCGACTGTCATGTTTCCCTAATTTGCTTCAACTAGGCCAAAAAAATAATAATCATATTTTGCCTAAATACTTTGTTTCATGCAAACTCCAAACAACCTTAGCAAATCCAAACGAACTCTCATCTAATTAATTGGTCATGACTCGTGTTATTGGAACTCTTTGTGGACTCAACTACAACAAAAATAAAACAATATTTGTGTTTTCTTTTGTCCTCAACAACGATTGACAACCCCAAGGACCACCACATGATTTTGAGCTATAACACACTCCATCATATGCCCTATTGATTTCCCATAACTAATCTAACAATTTGAATACTTTAAACGATAAATACAAACAAATTATGAACGTAAGACACTATTTCATATATAAAGCAATCAAATTTTATTTCACATTCGTTAAAGATTACATGGAAACACAACAAAGATGTATTTCAACAGTCCTACCACAATACTACCCACTACTTCCAAAACTTATCAATGACAATCGCTAGGACCACAAGTGGTACGAGGAACACTAAAATACCGACCAAAAATGCACGATCTTCTTTCGGAACATATGCCACGTAAATAGCGGCAACAACAACATACACGATCGCAACCATGGTGACAATGTGCGGCATCTCAAAGGAATTGATCAGAGAAATGTAGTTGAAAAGTTAAGTTTTGAATGGTAAGATGAGGAATAAAATGGAGGTAATTAAAAGGGAAAAATAGCTATTGGGGTACTGTTCAAAATCACTGTTCACGTGAAAAAAAAACATACTTTTTGCTTTATCACTCGGGAACAAACTAACAGGGGACCAATACCGTGTTGTCACTTAAAACTTTACTTAACAAGTTTTTCTTTACAAAAGCTAAAGTTGAATAATTTTCTCTACATTCATGGAATTCTCATTCAAAACTCTCGTTATTAAAAATCCATTTTAGTTTAGAATCTCGGGACGGGATTCACTTTAACGGGTAGGTACTGCAATATCCTGTAAATTTCCCCTCTTAATTTTAAATGATTAACGAGAGTAATCTATCGTCACGATTTAATTAACCATTTTTTTTGGGGCTAAATTTTTGCTTTTATTCAATATTATTACTAAACAGAACGTTGTAACGATTGACAAACCCATATATGTACCACGATAGTCTAAATCGCGAATAATACAAAACTTGTAACACTTAAAAGTCTACATATCAAAACTTGATTGAACGTGTTTATTAAATAATTCTGGCTTACGAAAATTAAACTAAAATTTCATTGGGCCTCGGCCCAATGCCTACGGCAGCCAAACGCTCCCTAAATTAATCTTTGGGCTTCGACTAAACTGTTAACCCGTTACTATTCATGGCCCAAAACCAAACCAGCTAACTATTAACTTTAATTCTCGACTAAACCTCATTTACTTTGGCCATTTCTTTCTATTCACCACTAATTACCTCTCTAATTAAAACTAATCTCTAAATTTAATTAAAAGTTTTTAAAGTTGAATCACAGTAGCTAAAGTTTAATAAAAATTTGAATATTAAAAACCTTCATAGAAAATTTTCTAATTAATATAACAAAACTTTAACTCATTTAATGAGCTTTTGATTATTACGTCAACATGCGACAATTGAGACGAAAACAAAAATAAAATAGTAGTAGTAAATTTGCAACTTCATAAATGACAATGGCTATTTAATGAAATCTGAATACTCAGTTAATTTGTTTTGTTTGATTCATCTGATCGACTAGTTACAGGAAGAAAATAAGGAAACCATGTGACTTCTTACATATAATATGACACTTCACATTAAAACTCCTTGTCTTCTACTTCTTGTCTTCCCATATTCAACTGCCACAAGACCCACTACAAAAACATCACTTTGAAAATTAGTAGCGTCAATTCCATGAAAAATCACATCACTATTTGTTGTTCTTCCCTACTATACAACTGAAACTATAAAGTCAAATAAAATGAGTGCAATAATACACCATCATTGCTTGGGCTAGTAGGAGTTGTCAAATCTTCTTAAAGTTCACATTAAAATCTTTTGTCACTTACTCTTTGTCCTCCCAAACTTTCACTGCCAACACTACACACCCAAGTTGACTCTTATTTAGCATGTGCCAATTATGCACTTATAAATACCATGCACCCTTTAGGTAACTCATCACAAAACAAAGACAAAACGCAAAACACAAACACAATCTATATCCTTCCTTTGCTACTGTCGAGAAAAAAGGAGACCACGGGAGCAAGTCGTGGCTTGGTTTTCGAGTTTGATTTCATCACTTGTTCTAATACACGACTGGTTTGAAGGCTAGGAAGCATTGAAGTTGTTCTGGTTTCGTTTTTCGTTCGCGTTTCCTCTTCGTTCTCCCACCACCACAGTTGGTGTAGTAAGTATTCCTAATCCATTTTAATACGTACTATAATCTTGGGTCACATTATATTTTCCTTGCGACTTTGTTCATGCACAACCATTTTTGTTTCGCTATATAACAAGAAAACTCGTTTTGAAACACTTTAAAAACGTACATGGGTTTTGTGTGGCCATGCAACGTGGTAACTTAACAAATAAACTAAACATGGAGTCTTTTCTTGAACTTCGAATGTAAATAAATAAGAAGGAAATGAATACATGAAACCTATACAAGTTTGGCTCACGTTGGGAACACTTTGTATCTTGGCTTAACTCGAGCTTGTTACAAGTTTACATGTATAAGAAAGTTACAAATAAGCTTTTAAATGGAAGGAACACAAACAAAATCCATGCACACGAGACTCAGTAGTCACTGAGTTAATATGTACAACAATGAAACACAAATATTTGACATTAAATACGATTTAATTATATAATTAACACAAAAAGCATAGTTGCTCAGTTGGTTGTTTCGTTAAGGTTATGAGCTAGACGTCCCGAGTTCGACTCTGGCTCATGGCACTTTTATATTTTTGGTTATCTTTGCAACTTTTGCATGTTGACAGTTTCAGCCCCTCGGCTTTGTACCACTTACTATTTTCCTAAAAGACTTTTATAAGCTTAAAACTATTATAAATCTGTTACACTTTCAAACCCCCAACTTTAACTCAATTGACATTTTCTTAAAAACATCTATAAGTTGTAACTTATATTGTTTTACAATGTCAACCCTTCATAGATGAACTTTGACACTTTATATGCTAAAAATTATAAAAGTTTTACCGACCCTTATAGCTATTAGACAATAACTATACATTCATCGACAAATAAAGAAGCCATTTCAAATATATAAATAAGATTCTAAAATAGATTACAACTAGAATATTTCACAATTACTAAAGTATGTCGTCAACTAAACTCTTGATAAGTTATATACATATCATTATTTCATAACGAGGAAATATAAATAATAACGACACTTTATACCTAAAGACAAGTTATATAGTATATAACTTTGTTCTTGAACTTTAAGCAGTTTACCACGCAAGCCACTGTTGCCACAAAACCATTTTTGTCATCCAACATTGATTCAAATCACCATTCTTGATAAGTCAAACTTATCTCAGACTTCCACATTATTCAGGTTGCCTATTGGAGCCATTTTCCATTCTACGATAACATTACTTTACTCTGTCTACCATTCCACTAAGGTTAGTCATAGCCCCTCTTTTACTCTTTTTATAATTGTTTTATAAATGTTTTGGGGGAGATACATGCTCAACTACATGTTTTATACTTTTACAAGTACTCGTTAACTATTTACATATTATTGTGAGTTCCATAGCCCCCACTTTTTTTTTTCCTATTTTGAATTACTTTCGGGGGAAATACATGCTTGTATTGCATATAAACGTTACTAGTTTACTTTAAACATTATACTCAGTTGATAAACCACTCTACTTGTTATTAAAACACAATACTCGCTTTTACTTACAAATGCACTATAAACTTTTGCGAATTACTATGAACTTATGAATCCACTTTTACACATTTTATATCTCATGGAGGGATACCTGCTATAAACATGATTACAAGTGATTTTCAACGGTATGCTATACCTGCTTCACTATTGCCTAAGTTTACCACTTATTGCCATGTTCGAAGTCCCTCATATCATGAACATTAGTCACTTGCGAGTGAACGAGAATATAGTGAATAGATCTATTGGCAGTTGACGCCCCATTTGTGCTAGCCGGATAGGTAGCCAAATGCACTTTATTTGAAGAACAATAGGAAGTTGGCAAACTCCTACACGAGGGCACTATTACTTACATCATTTCTATGATGTTTGTTACTTACGTCATTTTTATGATGTCACACATGTTAAGGGTTGCGTTCATGAGACTTAGAGCAATAAGGCGGTACTATAGTCATGATACAGTACTGCAACTACTAAATTTATGGGCGTATAACAACTTAGCTCGCTATTTATCAAACTGCAAACTTGTGTTCAGTATATAGCAGAAAATCACTACTTGGCAAACCATAACTACTTTGTGTTGACCTGGTAGGGCAACCCAACCAACTGTGGGTGTATAACAACATAACCCACTACTTATTTTATTAATAATGGTATCTATTATAATTATTACCTAAACTTAGAATTATTGGAAAATCAACTGGCTTCATGTCAACTCTATGGATTCACTCATTCTTTGATTTTGAAAATCAACTGTCTAAACTATGAATCCTATGGATGTACTCATTCTTTGATTTCTCTAATCAACTGCTTCAACTATAAACTTTAAGGATTTACTCACACTTTGATTTTGGATAATCAACTGTTTATTTATAACTACTATGGACTCACAAATTCTTTGATTTTGGAAATCAACTATTCTACATATAAACTCTATGAATTCACCAACCTTTGTGTTGACACTTTTAGCATGTGTTTATCTGAGGTCCATAATGAGCAAGGATGGCATGGAGGAGCACGGACATACAAAAAGGCTATAAATTTTACTATCATTCGAAAACAGTTTTAACAAACTTTAAGACCACTGGGACCTCACTTTGTAAACTCTGATATTTATTAAATTCGAATGATAAATATTTTAAAATGACTATAATGATGATCGTTTTCTACTATTAAACTGTTGTGCCATGAAGTAACATCCAATCTAAATTCTGCTGCATATTTTAAAAATTGGGGGTGTTACATTACATCCCTTTATACAAAAATACAATATTATCATATTGTTCACAAATATAATCTTATCACTATCTTTTATATACTTTTGGATTAATTTTAAGTTGAAATGAAAATCTACGCTAGACAAATTAGAAAAATTGTAGAAGATCTCCACGGATAACAGTTGTTCTATACTCCAGCTCATGCAAACAACTGCACACGAGCACGACTCAGAGCCTGTATTCGAAGTCTTCCTATTGGCTCAGACGAATATCCTCCCTATCAATCTATCCGACTGAGACACATGGCAAGAGCTAGATCTTTTCTGGTGTTTACCTATAAATACCCGCATGTTGTGTATCGTTGTGTATAGGTAAGTTAATGTTATCAAATTTTAGATTTACATTTTGCTGACTTTACCTATAACAAACATTAACTGGCAGTTACTCGGTTGATGATGAGCTAATTGGTAAGTAGGGTGTCGATCACTAAGAGTGGAACGTTAACACTTAAATATCTATCAGTATTTTAATTCTACAAGTTAGTCTAGTTAAACCTAATCTAATGCAGTAAAGGATTTTCAGCCTAAGAGACTGGCATAAGATTTAGATTTAATAAAACCTATAAATAATGGCTAGGAGACAAATAACACACATGTAACAACCGTGGTTTTAGCAGGTCAGTTTGACTGATAGTCTTGACTCGGTTGACGTTTGTTTGGTGTGTTCTAGGTGATTGAAGTGTTATATGTGTGATATAGGTGAGTTTTAGCACTAAATCCCTTTGTGTGGTGTTGTTTTTGTGAGTGAGTAATGTTGATATTTGAGAAAATTCATTTTGATCGCCTTTGTGGTGTAGAAATGACTTGTGAAGTTTTGGTGTTTTTGTGTTTTTACGTAACGAGTCTTCGTTCAAGTAATTGAGCGTTAGTAAGTTACGTGAGATTTGTTTTTATGAGTTATGTTTCAAAAGAGTGTGAAATTCTATTTTTTGAAACTTTGTTTTGAAAATGATAATTTTTTCGGTTGTCGTAAAAGTTAAGGTTTATCGCGAAAGACGTTAGGTTTTGTTATGAGAGTTTATAAAATATAAAAAGTATAAGGTTTTGAGTGTAGTAATTAAATTTAATAAAAAAATATATATGTATATAAAAAATTCAGCTAGAAGGGGATAAGGGGGAAAAGGGAAACCCAATTTGAGTCCAAATATGACTCTTAGGCTCAAGGATTATCCATAATTAATATATATACAAAACCAAAACACCCTAAAATGTTTTTCTCTGGTTATTGGTCATCCAAGAGAGAAAAAGAGAAGAAAAAAATTAGAGTTTGTAATTTGGAAGCAATAATCAAGAATCAAGGTAAAATCCTTAAACCCTATGTTCATATAATTGATTAATTATTGGTATTCATGTAATATTAAGTATGATGGATCTAAGGTTTGTAAACTTCTGTAAATTAGTCAATTAAAACATGTTGGGATCAATTAATGATTATATTATGATGATTGGTGAAGAGAATTGAGCGTAAAACATGCTAGTTATTGAGTTAGGGTTTGGACAGAATAGTGCTGTAAAGATTCGAATGTATTTAACAGATGGTGATGAGTTAGATCACGAAATTTTAGTCTAAATTGAAGTTTAATGAAAGATCTTTCCAAAAAGTCCGGCCACGATTGATTTCAAGGTCGAGAAGTTAGTCTTTTGATTATTCTTTGATAAGGTATCAAAGCTGTTAAACCGGGACAAAATTTGGGTAAAAGTTTGATAGTGAGTTGTGGGTGTAAAAGTGGTATTTAGATTAACCCTTCTGGAATAGTTAAGTTTTAGGTTATGTTAGACTACCACGAAAAGGATTCGTGATAAAAACTTGTGGAAGTATTTTATTCTAATTAAAACTTTTTGGTGTGCGTTCATATCCGAATCTGGATAGTTGACAAGTTTGATTTTCTTATGGGTACTTGTGTGTGTTATTAGACCATGGCCTTCTGGGATTAGCTTGTATGCTTATGAGAGACCATGGTAAATTTTTGGTGTGAGTTGTTGAGCTTTAATTGTCATGATTTCATGTGGGCGAATGTACCATAAAATTATGCGTTTTCTGATTTTAAAAGTGCAAGGGATTTAGTAAGTGTTAGGTTATGGTAATGGTTAGTATGGTGTCTAGGAGATCCATGGTGGGTCATATGAGTCTTAGACATCCATCATATGTGTATTACATGGGTTGTAGCTTTTAGCTTGACCTTGTGTAATGTGGATTTATTTTTGTGTATTATAGATTGTGATTTGTTTTTGTGGAAGCTGCAAGGTTTGAGGTGAGTTCATAGTCCCATATTTTTACTTTGTTTTAAACTTGGGATGGGAATGATGCTTGTCTTAAATGTTTGGATTATTGTGATTATGTGTGTGTCAAAGAGCTTGGACTTATAATGTTATCGTATGTATGCTATGTGTGATGATTCGATTGTGAGATTATGTGTGCTTCATTTGGGGACCCATTTGATGTTATGTGTGCTTCAATTGGGAGGATGCTTATCCTGTTGCTCGCGCATGCGACCTAATTGATGTTTATTGGGATCGGAGGACACGAGCCGTCCAGTTGTTGCCTTTGTGTGTGGATATTCGTTTGCGAATGATTGTAGCTTATATGATAACTTTAAATTATTTGTCCAGCTATATATTTTATGATCACAGTAAACTGGTTGCCTTGTGAGTGTATGTGTGTCTAAACCTAGGAATCTCACCAACATTATGTTGACGTTTTAAGCATCATTTTCAGGTGAGCATTCTAAGGATAAGATAGAAGGATGTGATTAGACGAGACCTTAGTTGCATTGGAAGTGGTTTATCTGTGCGTTTGGAGTTTATCATGTTGTTATCTTTCGGGTATTGTTATGACACTTTGTGTCTATACTTTGCCATTTTTATTGCATGTAGTTATTCTCTATATAGACACTATGTGTTGTGATGATATCCATGAAGTTACACCTTCACGTTTCCGCCTTGGTGAGGTGTGACAGATTGGTATCAGAGCCTTGGTTATAGAGAAGTAGGTGGTTGAACCTAGACTATAACCTAGGAGTCCTTCATATAGTTGCATTTAGGATCTATGTGTAAGTATAATATTTTATATGTCTATTTTCCTATATTTATGAGATGTTTTATTGAGTTTCGGACGTCTATTCTATCCCCTATACGTAGTATTGTATATATCGACTTTATTATATCGTCTTCCGCGTGTAAGATGCTTCGTTGGACTACCGTTGTCGCTATCGGATACGAGAGAAGTGGTAGGATAAAGCGGACTAACCGCAGAATCCGAGTTCCCGCTAGCATGTATCCATGTTCAAAAAGGAGAGGATGTTTATAGCATACGTTGGTAGAGAAGAAGTGGAGAGGTTTATAACCATGATGACTTCTAGAGATGGTTTTGCATGTTGTCGACTACCTCAACATGTAGGAAACAGGAATGGGTGGTTGAGTAAAGATGATGGGAAGTTAGGATGGAATGGTGTGAATTCGGATCTAGAGTCCGCAGTGAGTAGTAAATTGAATTGATCTGAGTGGGGAGGCAAGTGCGAGAATGGAGTTTGAGCCATTGTGCGACGTCTTTTGTTTTGTGTTATGTTTTGGAATTCGTATATTGTCTTTTGCCGTCTGGAGCCATGTTGGAGCGTGATTACTCTTGGATGTTGGATCGACCTTATCCAAGTGATTTTGATTATAGAGTTTACGTGATCGTTGGAATTGTTCCATATGAGATGATTCTTTGCGACGTCTTTTGTTTTTGTTTGCATGATTTTTTGCATGATGTGTTGTCATAGGAGGGAGTACACATGTGAAAGGGGGGCATAGATAATTATAGTGGCCAACATAATTATACATGTGTCACAACACAAGTGGACTTGCAAGTATGATAGCATGGATTACATGGTGTATTAGGTGCTATGTGGTATATGTGCATTATCGTTGAGATGTGTGGTTTTGGAAGTAAGTATGCGTGTGAAATAGGCTTATAACTATGGTCGCGAACATAATTATAAGGGTATCACACATGTGGACTTGTGACCATTATTGCATTAATTGATGTTTGTTGTTATATGTTGTGGTAGATGGTATGTGATATCATGTTGGTGATGGCTATATGGTTAGAGAAATATTCTCTTAACCGTTTGGGCAGTCGTTATATGTTGGGGTGTGTAGGTGGTAAGATTCTATCCTACCTATCATATGTTGATACCTCAATTATCGGTGGGTACTTATGTTGTGGTATTTAAGTTGATTCGTTATATGTTGGGGTGTGTAGGCACCATATGGCCGTATGAAATATTATCATATGGCCATATGCCTTCATCAGAAAAATAAATAAGAGAATTTTAGTTTCGGTCATTTTTGGAATTTCATATCTTTTAAACCGTAAGTTGTCACATGTCGTGCCACCCATCATTTTGAAGGTAATTGAGTCTAATTTCATTTAAAAATAGTCTCAAGGTCTGAATGTTTATATATTTTTATCAGATCATAAAAGAGTAACAATAAGTCCGTTATAGTCAAAGTGTTTCCGCATAAAGTTTTAATTTTTGGTCAAATCGGGCACGGGGCGTAACAATATGGATACAGGTGCATCCTCTCATCTTAATGACTTTGTCAATAATCTTAGTGATGTTTTTAATTCGTGTATTTATTCATTTGTTATAGTTGCTGACAGGCATTCCTTTCCCATTACCAACTCTGGACATAGTGTTTTGCCTACACCATTTCGACCCCTTCCTTTAAATAATGTTTTAATCACCCCTAATATCATAAAAAAATTAATTTCCATACGTCAGTTTGTTTGTGACAATTATTGTACCGTTGAATTTGATCCATTTGGTTTTTCTGTTAAGGACTTCCAAACTCGTCTGGTGCTACTCCGCTGTGATAGCACTGGACCTCTCTACCCTGTTACGAAGCCTTCTCCAATTTCTCAGGTCTATCTCACCAGTCAGTACATGTGGCATCAACGTCTTGCACATCCAGGAAGTGAAGTGCTATATACGAAGTGTCATAGCCAATAATTCTATTTCATGTAATAAGGAGAAGTCTCTCATGCTTTGTCATGCCTACCAGCTTGGCAAGCACGTGCGACTTCCATTTGTTAGTTACTTTACTTTTGTTCAATACTGTTTTGATATTTTTCACTCGGACTTGTGGACTTCCCCAATTCCGAGTCTTTCTGGATTTTGATACTATGTTTTATTCTTATATCATTATTCGCAATTTGTCTGGGTTTATCCTTTAGTCCATAAATCTGATGTTTTGTCCAAATTTATGTTGTTCCACTCATTTGTTAAAACCAATTCAAGTGTGATATAAAATCGTTTCAGTGTGACCATGGTGGTGAATTTGACAACACGCATTTCATAAATTATTTGCCGATAATGGAATTTAGTTTCGTTTCTCATGTCCCCGAACCTCTCAACAGAATGGAAAATGTGAAAGGATGATTCACACCATTAATAACATTATTCAAACATTATTATTTCAAGCTCACCTACCACCTAATCATTGGACTGAAGCCCTTAATATGGCCGTTTATTTATTAAATATTTTACCATCAAGTGTCATTGAAAATGAAGTTCCTTTTACCCGCCTTTTTGGAACCAAACATGATTATAGCCTCTTATGTGTTTTTGACTGTCTTTGTTACCCTTACCTTGATACGGAACACAAACTTGGAGCCCGGGCTACACCTTTCATATTTTTGGGGCATGCCTCTAATCACTGTGGTTATCGTTGCCTGGACCTAAACACAAATAAAATTATCATTTCATGCCATGTTACATTTGATGAAACAGTTTTTCCGTTTGGTTCCATGACACCCAATGTAAGTCCCTCATATGATTTTTTGGATGACTCCTCAAATGTCATATCAAATATAATCAAACTGTCACCCACTGTGACAACATCAACTGATTTATCTCAACCAAACACTCATGTTACCATTAACCCAACTATTCACACTGATGAGCCCAGTTCCCATACAAACGGTCCACATTCACCAGTCCAAACACAAACTCTCACCTTCCCTGCCGCTGAATCCTCTCCACATATTAACATCACACTTTCAACTCATACTAGTCCAATTCATCGACAACCCAACCCGTTTCCGTTTCCCAAGATCCACCACCTACAACTGTTAACCCAAACACGGTTTTGGTTCATCCCATGCTCACACATTCTTGTATCGGGACTAATCATCCTACTCAGCGTTTAAATCTTCATGTGTCATCTCTTTCCCCTTACCAAAATCATATGATGTTGCGTATAATGATCCTAATTGGCAAAATAATATGTCAGATGAGCACAATGCACTTATTAAGAATAACACTTGGATTCTAGTGCCTTGGCCCTAGGATGCCAATATTATTTGTTGTATCTGGGTATTTCGCCACAAATTTTTAGCAAAGGTACCCTTAGTCGCTACAAGACTCGACTTGTTGCAAATGGCAGTACCCAGGTTGAGGGTATAGATGTTGATGAGAACGTTAGCCCACTTGTTAAACCAGGTACTATTCAGACGATTCTTAGTTTGGCGATTTCTCGACATTGGCTGGTTCATTAGCTTGATGTCAGGATGCCCTTTTTCATGGTGATTTGACAAAGATTGTTTACATGCATCAGCCTCCTAGCTTTCGTGATCCTGCACATCCTGATTATGTTTTTTTTTTTTTTTTTTTTTTTTTTTTTTTTTTTTATTATTATTTTTTTTTTACAGAGATCTCTTTATGGTCTCAAGCAGGTTCATCAGGCCTCGTTTCAGCGTTTTGCTACTTTTATTATTTGGGTTGGATTTACTCATAGTCGTTGTGACACATCATTATTTATCTATCGGCAGGGACTGATACTGCTTATTTATTACTGTATGTTGATGATATTGTCCTAACAGCTTTTTCTGAGAGCTTGTTACAGCGGGTTATTGCATCTTTGCATAAGGAGTTTTCTATGACGGATTTGGAACCTCTAAATTATTTTCTAGGCATATCTGTTACACGTGACTCTACAGGGATGTTCTTATCTCAGCGTAAGTATGCTACTGATATTCTAGAGCGAGCACACATGCTTGGTTGTAACCTCAATTGGAATCCTGTTGATACTAAGTCTAAACTAGGTGATGATGGTGATTCAGTGTCGGAGCCTTGCCGGTTCTCTTCAGTATCTCACTTTTACTCGACCTGATATTTCCTATGCAGTACAACAGGTTTGTCTATGCAGTACAACATGTTTGTCTTTATATGCATGATCCACTGGAGTCTCATTTTTCGGCTCTTAAACGGATTTTACGGTATGCTCGGGGTACTTTAGCTTACGGATTACAGTTGTTCGCATCCTCTACTACTTCCTTGGTTGCTTATTCGGATGTGGATTAGGCTGGTTATCCTACTACTCGGAGATCCACTTCTCGCTATTGTGTATTTCTTGGCAACAATCTGCTCTCATGGTCCTCTAAGCGTCAACTGACGCTTTCTCGTTCTAGTGTTGAGGCCAAGTATCAGGGTGTTGCTAATGCAGTTGCTGAGACATGTTGGTTACAGAATCTTCTATGTGAGTTGCATACTCCTTTGTCATCTGCTACGCTTGACAATGTCAGTGTTGTTTATTTGTCTTCTAATCCAGTTCAGCATCAGCGGACGAAACATATTGAGATTGACATTCATTTTGTTCGAGATTTGGTAGCTGTTGGTCAGGTCCGGGTTCTTCATGTGCCTTCCCGCTATCAGTATGTGGACATTTTTACTAAAGGCTTGCCTACAACTTTGTTTGAGGAGTTTCGCTCCAGTTTGAGTGTTTGGTGTCCTCCCGCTCAAACTGCGGGGGAGTGTTAGTTATTCATTAATTGTCTATGTATTGTATTATAGTTATCCATTAGTTGTCTATGTATTGTATTGTATTTATCTCTTGGTGACTACATGATTAGTAGGAGATTAGGAGATTAGCTCTTGGTGACTAGATGATTAGTATTTACCATATATAGCTCTCGTATTGGCACAATATGTATCGGGGTGTACATTGTATGAAATCAATCAATCAATAAAACACATATCTCTTCACTTACAATAAGAAGGTTTTGATAAGCTTCAATTTTGAGGCCTATTCTAGAAGGTTAGAAGGTTGTACTTATATAAGGGATGCTATAAAAAGAATTTTATACCCTTATTTACTAACTTACAAATAACTACATGTCCATGTACTCTTTTTGTCATTTTACCTTACTAGTTATAATAAGCTAAGTCAAACACTAACATGTTCTCGAGTATCATTTAAGGAAAAAAATTAAGAAAAAAAAATGAAGTGAAACAAAAGACGTTGTACTAAGTATCACTTAAAGAGAAAAAAGAAAAGGAAAATGACTGAAAAAAGGTGATTTTGAATTAAAATAGTTTTTTCTAAAATTAGGCTGTTTTCAATGTGTTTACTTATGAGGTGTTTGTTTCGGCTTATGACTTATTTGATTTTGAGTTTATGTTTCATAAGCTGACTCTTGTTGATTTATTTTGAACAACAGCTTATCAAACATAGACCCAAAAACAAATACATCATAAGCTAGCTACAAGCACAAAAAAAAAAAAAAAAAAAAAAAAAAAAAAATTATTATTTATAATCATAATAAACCAAAAGATGAAAACACTCCTCCATTTTAAAAGAGTAAAAAAGTGCTCATTTTCACAAACACAATAACTCCTTCCACTGCCGCCATTCACCGGAGACCTTGCCCAACGTAATTTCTAATCTCTAACCTTAATTTTCATTTCATTTCATTATGTTTTTTCCTCAAATCCAAACCCTAATTTACTATTATGCAATTGAATCATGTGCCACCGCCACACAGACTTTAGCCCTAGCAGGGTTTAGCGAATGAAGTAAAATTAAATTGCTTATTCTTTTTTTTTGCTTAATAATTAGCACTTTAATATTAGCAGAAAGCAATCCCAGAGACCATTTAAAATCTCTCACTCGTGTGTCATGTGAATCATAAATTTGAACTACATTGTATGCTTATCGTTTTAAATGTGTGCAAAAATCAACAATTTTTTCTTCTTGTAGGAATATAAACATCTTCCGATTCGATTGAGTACGTGTACGAAGGATGGTTTACCTTCAATATGGTAGAAGTATTATTCGCCAGTGTAAGGTTTTGAAAAATACGTCGGAATCTGCGCTCCATCATCCATTGTTTTACGCCGGTCAAGGTGTTAGATACAGAAAGTTGGAAGTTATACTTACGACTGTGAGTGAGGGTTTTTTTTTTTTTTTTTTTTTTTTTTTTTTTTTTTTTTTTTTTGGTTATGAAAATTGAGTGATTGTTTTGTGATGTTTAATTCAGAATGTGGACAAGCTTGGTAAAGCAGGTGAAACGGTTAAAGTTGCCCCTGGACATTTCCGTAACCACCTCATGCCTAAGTTGCTTGCTGTTCCAAACATTGATAAATTTGCATATCTCATCGCTGAGCAGAGGAAGGTTGTTTTCTTATGATATTTGCTGAATTATGCGTTGTTTGATGATCTTATGAAAGAACGCTGATTAAATGCTAAATTGCTAAGTGATAGTTGTTATGGTTATGGGGGTATCATGCTAATCTGTTGAACGCCTATTTTTGACCAGATATATCAAACCAAGGAAGTTGAAGAGGTCAAGGTAGTTCCAAAGACTGAGGAAGACACAATGAAAGAATACCTAAAAGCAGCAAGACGACTGGAAAAAGCTAAGCTGGTTTGTAGTTCAATTCTCTATCTTGCTGTTACAATATTTTGTTTGTGTATTTTCTTCTAATTCTATGCTTGTGGGTCCGTAAATTTTGGGTATATTGACCAATTAGTCAATCGGGATCCTTCACATTTTCAGAATTTTTTATAATTTGTAATTGCCTTTTGTGATTTAAATTAACATTTTTTACTAGTCGGTGTTTATGCCTATGGCTGTTAATCTTTGGAAGATGTTTTTATCACAATCCGTGCGGTTTCAGAAGTGCTGATATGTACTCGTTGCTTTTTGAATGGTTGTATGATTTGTTTGATTCCTCTTGTAGGTTCTCAGAAGATATATAAAGATAGATACTGAACTGCGTACACCTGTGGAAAAGGATGAAATTATATCTGAGGTACGATTTACTCTCTTATATGTTTTGCGCATACTTTTTGCACTGGTCTTTTGATAGGAATATTAAATGAGGCCTCTTTTGTTGATATTTTTTTTATTAAATTTTGTATGTGTGTGGTGCCTGAAGTTGTTGCCATCTTTGATCTTAGTGAAGTATGTGCTTCATATATCTTTTTATTTTCTTTCTGATGTGACGTAAAATGGTCTGCGCTTGATTCTCATATGCAAAAAGAAGTTTGTAAATTAGCAAGTGTCTTTCTTTGGAGTATCGAGTATCGACAGACAACTAAAAGGTGTTTGTAAAATTATTGGTGTGCTTTGTTTTGTCCTAATCTGAAGCAAAATACCATTTAGATGTGTTTCTTGTTACTGCGCTACATATGATTCATTGATCATGACATATACTTAACATATGGCCTTCTTAGTTATTGAAATCAGAAACTCTTAATGGTGTTTTTGAGATATCAATAATCAGTTAGTTGCAGGGGCGGATCTAGACAGTTAGATATTATTTTATACTCAGCACAATGTTTTTACCTATAGTTCTTATATATTATTAATTCATTTGTGATATTAATAATGTAGTTTAAACTTCCAATTGATTTTTAGAACGTATCGCGTGTAGAATTATATGTGCATATTGGTCGAGTTAGTTGTAATTCTTAACATTTTATTAGCGAGTTTTAAATTTGTATAGAATATATTGCTTTAAAAAAAAAGTTATATGTGCATAAAGATTTACAGTGTGTACAAAAAATAAAAATGATCCTTACTTTTATCAATGTTTATATATTAGGAGTTAATGCGAACAATTAAAGTTGGCTAAACTTAAAAGTAGACAAGATAACTTTTATAGTTCACTCCGACCAGCTGGCCTGACTCGAACCAGATCCATTTCGACCCATTACATAACCCACCCATGGTGTCACCTCTAAGAGGAGTTGTGCACACCCTGCTAAAAAGTTCTAGATCTGCCCCTGGTTAGTTGTGCTCTATATTCTATCCCAGTTTCCAGTGATGCATATATATGTCTGTAGTTGATAACTTTATATAATGCGTATGTTAGAAACGGACAGAGTAATTAGTTAGTCTAGGTTCATTTGAGCTTGGATGTTGTGTAGCTTTCAATCATCTTGGCTACTGCTCATCTTACATTAACCTTCTTTTAGCATTTGAATCTGAAAATGCTAGATCACATTTTTGAGTTCTAAGTGGATTCTGACCATTAGAGGTGGTAGTTTGGGGGGTCTGGGCATTCTAGTATTGGTCGAACAGGGTCGGGCAAGGTTGGCTTGAAAGTTGAAACTATCTGACAAATGTAAATTTACTATTGCGTTATTAAGAAAACTATATTTTTACATAAATACAGTTTTTGTAGCCATCTTAGTATCAGTCGAAAAGGGTCAGGCAAGGTTGACTCGAAACTTTTTTTTTTTTTTTTTCCCCTCATTTTGAAAACAAATTTAGATTACCTAATTACTTAAATATATTTTTTGTATGGTTTAAAAAATACATTTTTGATGACTGTAGACGTGTTTCCACCTATTTCATTTTTAACTTTTTTTTTTTGGTTATAAATTATACCAGCTGACCTGAGAGATAAACATAACCCAACTTCCAGCATTTAATGGTACATGGGTCAAAATTATCACCTCCACTTACCTATGAGACAGAGAATAGAAGCTATAAAGAACTAATATGACCTTGGTGTGCGTAAAGATTAAAGAACATTGATACTGATTTTTTTACTGATGTGCCAGGTGGCAAGACAGCTTGGTGTGCGTATCGAGCCTGAAAACCTGCAATTAACAACTCCTTTGTCAGCTTTAGGGGAGTTTGCGGTCCCACTTCGACTGCCCAAGTCCCTTCCTTTACCAGAGGGCAAGGTTAACTGGACCCTCGATGTCAAAATACGCAAGAAGTGAATGAAGCAAGCTGTTCTGCTAATTAAATGTCTTAGTACATCACAGTTTTTAAATTCTAGTGAA
The DNA here is from genome assembly GCA_030686995.1 of Artemisia argyi. Lineage (NCBI taxonomy): Eukaryota > Viridiplantae > Streptophyta > Magnoliopsida > Asterales > Asteraceae > Artemisia > Artemisia argyi. The sequence continues at coordinate 68,889,744 of CM060683.1, forward strand.
ACCAGTTCCATGAATACATGCCTGCATTCAGAATATTCTTATCGAGGACTTTTGACGTTGGTTTTTAAGTTCCATTTTCTTGTTTCTCTAAAATAAGCTAGATGTTATATGTATTAGGAGCTATTGCTCACACAGAATCCGCGATGTCAAAATTTATCATAGATTGCACGGGGTGAGGCACTTTTGTTCACCTTAGCCTGATGTTTGTATTGTTTCCAGTATGGGTATCTTTTGATGTGTGGTGCATAACGATAATAGGATCTTTTAAATGGTTAGTTACAAGTTAAATCCTATTAATTATTGTAACTTTGATTAGATGTGCAGTTTTACTAGACAGTTTGGTGTTAATCAGTTACAGTTTTGGAGCAAATACAGGTTCCTTTTTTTGGATTCTGTCATATTGTTTTGGGTTGAGTTGTTTTGAGCCTTTAATCGATTACTGTATAACTTATTATGACAAACTTCTTTACATTGAGAAATTTTTTTAATATGTCAAGAGCGTATAGTGTGCATTCATTTCTGTTACATTATGTGATTATGTCGCATACTTGCATGCATAAACATTTATCTATAAGACATCTATGTTTTACCAACTCTGACGTATTATCGTGATCCTGTCATCATTTTCGACCCACGGATAAGCTTATTGACGATGAATCAATGTTCTTCAGCTTGACTCTACACGAATAAGCTTATTAATAAGCTTATTGACGTATGTATCTCAAGGAGTCAAGCAAAATGGTTTTAGGATGTTTTCGTGAACTGGATATTTGGTTTTCCATCTTCAAGTGTGATGTTAAGAATCTCAAAATCCAAATCAATATAAAAATTGACTAAAATGTTAAAAAAGATCAAAATCTTGGTACTAAAGTTGCTGATATAATAAACGCCCAGGGACCTTAAGTTACCAACGTCCATCTAGTCACGAATCGAATATTTGGTGATCATGGGTGGATGGTGGTTTCTGCGGCGGCTACATGTGGCAACAATAGATAGGGTTTTCTTCATTCTTCATATTATTTCTTGAAAGGGTAAAAGCCATAAAATACCATCCTACTTTCCAAAATGTACCAACTTGACCATTCAACTTTTTTATTACAGACTTGACCATCCAACTTTCAAATATTTTTTCGACTTGACCAAAAACATATCTGAATATCCACGCGGCATTTTTATTTTTATTTTTTAATTTCCAGCGTGGCTAATTTGCCAGCGTGGATATGGACCCTTTGTTTGACCCACCTTGTAAACGGGTATTATCCCCTTTATAACAAACCCGAACACTTTTTATAACCTAAAATCAAACCCTAGCCACCATTGTCATCATCTTCATCACCTAAAATCAAACCCTAGTCGAATCATGTCTTCATCTTCCTCCAACTATTCCTACCCATTTGCACCAGTTGACACTGAATGCAAATGCCATCTTCCACTTAAGCAACACACTTCTTGGACCAAAGAAAACCCTTGCAGACGTTATCTTGTTTGTCCTAACAGATACAAGCCAGGAATCAAGAAATGCAAGTTTTGGGATTGGGTTGATCCAGAGTTGGATAATGATTGGTACAGGGACCATTTGTTTGAGATGCATAGGCTTCTCAATCCATCTCAAAGACAAGAGCTACAAAATGCAATAAGCAACCAAGAAAAGCTTGTGCTTCTCCAAGATGAAGTCAACCAACTTAAGACTGATTTGAAGAAAATTGAAAAAAAAACTTATTTCTGGAAGTCATCTGTGTTTGTCTTTGTTGTTTTAGCTTGGTTTGTTTATCTAATGAACTAGTGTTAGAATGGTTTGTATTTTGGACTGATTTGGGTATGTATTTGGACTGTGATGTATTATGTATCAAGTGTTTAATGTATTAATGGAATCAAGCTTTAATGTACATGGATTGCATACCTTATTTGACTGTCACTTATACCATTTTCTTTGTATGCTTTTGGAGTGTGCATATGGACAGCACAAACACAAATTGCATAAGTCACATGCATTAGAAAGATGCAGGCTACTGCATTTTTCAACACTTTCACATAAAGCAACAAAATATAGAATCATTGAAGCTGCACAATGTTTACAAAAGTGGTCAACTACATTAACAAAAGATGCAACAAAAAGATGCAACAAAATGTGTGTCCACATGCCATTGTTTACAAAAGATGCAACAAAATGTGTGTCCACATGCCTTGGTCCACATACATTGGCCAAAATATACGGCATGAAAAGCATACTTAATTAAGTTTTGGTCCACATACATTGGCCACAACTACTTAAAACATACTTAATTAAGTTTTTTTTACTACTAGATCTACTCAGATTCAGAAACTTCAAAAGCTTTCTCAGGAGTTGATCCTGTGCCATATTGATCAAAGTTATAAGCCCTGCTCATCTGGATGTTTTTGATCCTTTCTGATCTCCCACGGTTCTTGTGATAAATTCTTTGACCATCTTCTGTGTAGCACTTTTCCAGCCACTTGTTGCTGTTTCTTTTCCTCTTTGGTGTTTTCATTGATGAAGCTTCTTCTTGTGTTGGTTCATCAGCTTTTTGCTTACCTTTGTAATCTTCTTTTGGTTTATCAAGTGACTGATTACCTACAACAGATTGTTGTGTAGGTAATTCTGCTGCATCAAGTTGATTCTTTTCAGCATCTGCACTAAGGTACTCCAACTTAGCCTCCCAATCTACTTGTTCATTCTGTCTTTTTACATTTTCTTCATCTAACATTTCCTGTTGAGTCATAGCCTCCATAAAAGCTTCCATATTCAATTGATCCTCATTGGCTGTATGGAAGCCATCATTTGGCCCTGCTACATTGGTTGTTGTAACTGTGCTACTTTGCCCATCTCTTCCATCATTCCCACCTCCTCTTCCTCCTCTACCACCCCCTCTTCCACCGCTTCCACCTCTACCACTTCTAACACCCCCTCTTCCAACATGACTGACATGAAGACCTCCCTTGACTTGAACATAATTGCCTGTGTCTAAATGTGCAAGGAACATAATTGCCTTTTGAAATATTCTTTTTTTTCCTCTTTGGTGACTGACATGAAGACCTCCCTTGACTTGAACCCTCCCCAGTATGTTTTATTAACTTTTTTGTCAACACCTTTTTAATCTTATTACCCTTAGCCCTAGTTTGCTTACTACTGCCCTCCCCAGAGTCAATTATAGCCTGTGTCTGTATCTTCTTAGCCACCTCAGCAGCCATGTCCTTTTTTGGCATTACCTTGTCTTTTTGACCCTTTTTCCCTGCACACTTGCCTTCTGCAACATTCTTTCCACAAAATACAAGCAGCTCTCTCCAATCATTCTTCATAAACCATAGTTGATAACCATGGGCAACACCATAGTTTGTCAATGCTAATTTCAACTGATAAGCACTCTCATATCTCATCCCTAAAACTGGTTCCATCTTATCCCATGGTAATTCAGGGTCAAAAGCAGGATATACCATACCTTTTTTAACCTTATAGGCAGGGTCAATACTATCACCATCAGGATCTTCCTGTGGTACTTCACCATTCTCAGGGACTTGTGCTTTCTTAAATGTAACCCTATTACTGCAAAGCCTATTTAGGAAGGTATCTGGTGTACTAAAATCCTTAATGACCACATTCTCATCTCCTACACTTTGAAAGTCCACACCTTCTATATCTTCACATTCATCACTAGAATAATATTCATCACTATCTATAATTTGCTCATCAACTTCTGATTGTTTGATGTATTCCAAGACATCATAGTCATAGTGTTCCACATACAAATCAATCAAATTACCATTTTCATAACCAGCATTCAACATAGCACCTACATCTTCATCTGACTTAATCTCTCTTATACCTAAGGCCAAAGTGGTATCATTTTTACTATAATACAACCTTCGAAATGAATGATTAGCAGGAATAAACCTTTTCAAAATTTCCACAAAATTTTTGACTGACATGCCATCAAAATTAACGTCTGTTAATTCTCTCATTTCACCATCTACGTATTGCAAAGGGGCTGAAACAAACAGACCATCGTACCTCAAACGTATTGTGAAAACCCCTTTCTTTGCTTTCTTGAATTTTGGACCTGCAAAATTAGGGTTTCAAAGCAAATTAGGGTTTCTCAATTTACAGATAATTAGTCTTAAATAAACAAAGATGATATACCTTTTGCCATTATCTGTGACCCTTGACTAGAAAATCATCAACTAGGTGGTGGATTGGATTTGCGAGAGAGAAAATTTATCAATTAGGGTTGGAATGGTTTTATAAATTGGGGGAAAACGTTTTAAGTTAAAGGGTCAAACAAAGGGTCCATATCCACGCTGGCAAATTAGCCACGCGGGAAATTAAAAAATAAAAATAAAAATGCCGCGTGGATATTCAGATATGTTTTTGGTCAAGTCGAAAAAATATTTGAAAGTTGGATGGTCAAGTCTGTAATAAAAAAGTTGAATGGTCAAGTTGGTACATTTTGAAAAGTAGGATGGTATTTTATGGCTTTTACCCTTCTTGAAATGATAAAGAGATTGAATTTAATATTGTGGGTTTTTCAAGAAAATCAAACCCCATTTGTGTATGTGGTTCGATCTAAGATTCAAAACAAGAAGATAATGTGGGTTGTGATTTGGACTAGTAGTATATATTGTGGGTTGTGATTCAGACTAGTAGTATATATTGTTGAAATAGAAAAGAATTATAGAACAAATGTAAATTGGAATAGAGTAAATGCATTTTTGTGAGAGTTATTATTTGCACATGGAATTGTATATCAAGATCTGTTGTCTAAATATGTTGTGGGTTGTATGCTGCCATTGCACTTGGTTTATAAGGAATTTGGTTTGTGTATTCTGGTGGTAATGTTTACAAACCAGATATGAAGAAGCGTGCTAATGACAAGGGAAGTACCTACTTCCTAGATGGAATTACCACTATAAACGTGAACATAGAGACTTACGTGTCTCCAAATCAATATATGAAACCTAATCATTCTGGGGTTTGATTAAATGGTGTTTTTAGGATTGCGAATTTGTTAGTGCATATCTGTTTATTTAAGTAGTAAATCAATCTTCGAAAAAAGGTAGTTAATCAGTGTTTTGTGCCCAGTACTGCAGTATAGACACTTACAAATCAACACCTCGATACAAGCTTAATTTTTAAGTAAATAAGCAAATCCGTAACACCAAGTTGATTCTTTTTGTTTGGAATGAAATTCTCATATGCTTGGATCTGATCTGTTCGGTTTCTTCATATACATTTTCTCTCCGGAAATTGCTCCTCTATTCAGTTATAAACATGGCCATATTCTGTCTATATCTACTAATTGCAAATAAGTGTAACAAAATATATAGATTTCAGATAATCAACTTACAACCCTACTTTAATGGGACTATCCATTGTGGTAATCATCATTTACGTTACAAAATTGCACAAAAGTTAAGTCATACAACTTTCAAAACAGCATAATAAACAATGAATAGTTTACAAAAAACATAAGACAAACTAATTTTTGGGGATATTCTTGCCAACGATCTTAGCGGGAGTAATTCTGATGAGGTTTCCGGGCTTACCAGGAACAGCTCCATTGATCATCACAATTCTTAGGTCACTGTCAATTTTGACAATTTTAAGTTTTCTGATCTTTGTCTTAGTACCTCCCATACGGCCAGGCATTTTCTTCCCAGGGTAGACACGACCAGGTGTTGTTCCTGCTCCGATTGAACCAAGAGCTCGATGACTCTTTGACCCGTGAGTCATTTGACCTCTTTTGAAGTTGTGTCTCTTAATACCACCTAACATAACATAGATCCAATGAATTAAAATGACAAAAGATTAAGAACTATAGAAGCAATTTAACTTGAGTAGCAAGTACTAAGCTTTTCGTCTTATTAAACTTCCTTAAGTGCATAAAAAAATGCTTCTTTCGAAGCAGTCAATTTACACATCTTACTAGTAACATGTCTCGAATTCACAAGCACAGGTGTAAAGAGAGGTGATAATATTAACCCACTTAGGCGAAAACTAGTTGAAAATTTAGACTAATTTTGTGTTATCAAGTCAAAATTATAAATTGGACCTATATCATAACTCTTAATTTTGTACTAGCAAAAATGATCTTTTATACATTTTAAATGAGCATGGTCCAGTTATGCATCCATTGCATATATTTATAACTTCAAGTTTAATTATTCTCACAGTAAGTTGAAATTGATTGCAGACAAAACAGCCTATTTCACTCCCAAATACCCTCAAAACTACTTATTTGTTGGACCGAAACGCAATAAGCAGATTAGCCATTGTAAGGGGGTGTTTGGGATTGCATATCAAAATTGCTTATGTTTTATGAAATAAGCACTAACACATAATCAGTTGCAATGGGTGTTTGATAATTTTAGTTAGGGAAAATTGTCTAAATATACATTCAACTTGCCACCTTTTACTATTGTATACACGTAACTTTTTTTTTTCCTATTAAATACACGATATTTCTTAATCTTTCCTATTATATACATGAACTTTCTTAATCTTCCTATTGTATATAATAACTCCATGCCACGTCAGATTCATGTATACAATAGGAAGATTAAGAAAGTTCATGTATATAATAGGAAAGATTAAGAAATATCGTGTATTTAACATTGGGAGTCAAGACTTAACATTTGTAGTTGTTAACCCACCTCCACCACAGCCACCACCCACCAAATAAGCAATTCCACAATGCACTCAGACCAAACAGGCTAAATGGCTTAATTGCAGCCCTTGGTGGGGCCCACAGGGGTAACCCAGGGTACAAAATGAATGTGGAACCTAAAAGTCTACTAGAAAGGCTTTCCAAATTGTCCAAGACCAAGGATTAAGCTCAAGGTTTGAGCTTGTTATGGTGTTGGGAAACTGGGTCAGTAGGCTGATGTACAAAATGAATAGCAGTTGCACAAATAAGCACACTAGTGGAATCTAAGCTAAGCACAAGCTAATTTATCCTCAAGCAACCTTATACAAGCTAAAAAAAACACAAAGTCACAGCAATGAACAAGCAAGGATCTCACAATGGTGAGGTTTGTGTTTTAAGTGAGCTTGTGATGAATAAGCAGTAAAAAAACACAATAAGCTCTTGAGTACAAACAGGTAAATGACAAACTAGGACAAACTAAAACAAGCATAACAAGTAAAATCAACAATTGAATGACAATGATCACACAGGCATATGAAATCAACCAAGCTCAGTTAGATACTTATCAGCAGCAACAGTGAGTAAGAAGCAAGTTTTGAAGCCTAAGTAAGCTAGTAAATAAGCTAATAGGGCCAAATCAAACATGTACCAAACAAAGCAGGCTAACAAGGTATCAAAAGCAACAAAGATCAAGCAAAATGCTCAGATTTGGAGCAAGTCATAGTGGGTTTAAAAAGACATGGGTCAGAACTGAAAGCTGGGTGCAGGGCACCTTTTTGCTCACCAACCCAACTTTTGAGTCAAAATTAAGTGACCAAATCTGTTTCAAATTGAATTTTTCTTTTTGATTTGGATAAACAAGCTAACAAAAATTACAGAATGCCAAAAACATTGTGATTTCACCCAACAATAAACCTTGTGCACTTCATCAAACCTTGTCCCATTTCTCAGAATTGACAATTTTGACTTTTGAACACTTGAACACAAGTTGACTTTGGTGACTTATGCATAACTCTAAATGACTGACATTGTTGTATTAAGCTACCTTGAGTCCAAATTAAGTAAACTTATCTAAATTTAAACTGATTTAATGATTATGTATTTCTTAAAACTCCAACAGTTGACTGCCATGATCCCATAAGAGAGATTTTGACTTTTTTACTCTATGACTCCCAATGTTAAGTCTTGATTAAACTAATTTGATACTGAGAAAGAGTTTTCAACCAGGGTTAACAACTACAAACCTCAAGAGCACAGCTAACTAACTAAATCCAAACACCCCTTTAATGGCTGTGAAGGTGAGATTTTCACAAGATCCACACTAATTCAGATCATAACCTTGACTTAAGATGATTAAATGTGATGTTGTAAGCCACTGAAAGCACAAGTTCATTACTCTACTAATGAATATCCTACAAACTACTAATACACTAAAATGACAGTGAACATTATATGGCTAGGTAAATGAGAACCAGTGAACAAACCACTGTTAGAGAGAGAGGGAATGGCAGAAGCATGACGGTAAACTGGAACTCAAAGTGAAGCACAAGTTCATTACTCTACTAATGAATATCCTACAAACTACTAATACACTAAAATGACAGTGAACATTATATGGCTAGGTAAATGAGAACCAGTGAACAAACCACTGTTAGAGAGAGAGGGAATGGCAGAAGCATGACGGTAAACTGGAACTCAAAGTGAAGCAACTGTTAGAGAGAGAGGGAATGGCAGTAAGAAGTAACTTTTTTTTTTCCTATTAAATACACGATATTTCTTAATCTTTCCTATTATATACATGAACTTTCTTAATCTTCCTATTGTATACATGAATCTGACGTGGCATGGAGTTATTATATACAATAGGAAGATTAAGAAAGTTCATGTATATAATAGGAAAGATTAAGAAATATCGTGTATTTAATAGGAAAAAAAAAAGTTACGTGTATACAATAGTAAAAGGTGGCAAGTTGAATGTATATTTAGACAATTTTCCCTTTTAGTTACTTAATGATTTAACAGTTAAAACAAACAAAATCACACAAGAAACTCCAAAGTGCTTATCCAAAACTACTAACATTACCCACACAAAAATAAAAACTACAGTTTACTTCCATCCAGACACTCAAAACTAGTTATCTGTTGTGCCATATCACTATTCTATCCAAACACTCAAAACTACTAATATATTTTGTCGAATTCCTATTCTATACAAACACGCAAGAATATTAGTTTTTCAAAACACAACTCTATCCAAACACTCAAACAAGCTAACGTTGTGTTAAAACGTAATCAGAACTAAGCCGTTTCAAGCTGCTTTTGCAAATTAACCGGTTTCAAGATGTTTATTCAAAACAGCTTATTTAACTCACAAACAGTTTAGATAAGAATCCCACACACCCTAAAACCGATTCTACCTCATATCAAGCCGCAATAAACAAATAAACATTTCATAGATAAACCTTAAATTCCAAAACTAAGGCACGAAAAGATAAGATAAGTAAGAACCAAACCTTGAAACCCTTTTCCAATAGTTGTACCACTAACATCAACCAAATCACCTTCCTTAAACAACTCCTCCAACACCAGCTTCTGATTCGCTTCGAATCCGTTTACATCAACAAGCCTAAACTCCTGCAAATGTCTTAACGGAATAACCCCACTTTTCTCCAAATGACCCATTTCAGGCTTAGTCAATTTCTTATCCCTAACTCTCCTATAACCCACTTGGACAGCATTATACCCATCAGTATCCTCAGTTTTCACTTGGGTAACGATATTTCCTTCGCGAAAACCTATAATTGTTACAGGGACTACTTTGCCTGTTGGCTCAAAGTATGTCATCATTCCTAGCTTGGTGCCCATTAGACCTATGCCTGCTTCCATGCTGGATTTGATGAGAGTTGATTTTAAGGTTGTGAGTTTGGTTGTTAAGGATGTTGGGGTTATGGAAAGTGGGTTTGGGTTAAGGAAGGTGTTTTTTAAGGTACATGTTGGTTTTTTGAGGTGGGTTGGGGTGATTGTGAGTGATGAAAATGCGGTTGTGAGTGACATTGTTTGTTTGGATTGTGAGAATGGGTTTTTTTTAGAAGGGGGTTGGAGAAGAAGATAGCATTTGAAGGAGATGAAATGGGGATGTCTTATCCAGGTTTTTTATATGCTCAAATAGAAAAGCAAAAATAAATTATAAATGCTACCTCCAAATTTCTTTTTAAAAAAAAAAAAAAAAAAAAAAAAAAAAAACAAACAAACTACACAATTAATATAATACGGATTACGGAGTATTGAGTAAATTGCATGAATCGTCCGTCAATCTGCTCCATTTTACTCTCTGTTGTTTTACATGCAATTTTTTATTTTATTTTATTTTATTTATTTATTTATTTATTTATTTATTTATTTATTTTTTTGTCACTGTAAGGACGACTTTCATTTCCTTTTAAAAAAAAACCTATATTTTTATTTTTTTCAAAATAATTTTTTTTCCTATATATTAGGTCTCTACCCGGCCGATGGCCGATTTTCTCAATTGCTAATTAAAATCGTAAAACTATGTTTAAGAGTTAATATGCAATAATAATAGCAGAATGCGTACACTTTACAGTGGATAATATTAAAGAATTCCTAAAAGAATAGTGTGATGTTTCAGTTATGTGTTTAAGCATATCTTTATCGAACTCAACCCGATTTATTGCTTAAACTGCATAGTAAACGTCCACAAAATAATCAAAACGAATGAACCTCAAGACTTGTGTGTCTTCATGCTATGCACTAACAACTAAACACCAATAACTGAATTACATTAATTGGAACAACAATCGAAAAACATGTTTCATACATGGCCCAATTATGATGAAACGTGGTTATTATTTTTTTTTTTAATTTTATTATTTATTTTTTTTATTTTTTTGTAAGGATTAAGATATGATTATGTTCCGACTACATGTTTAGTAAATCTTATATCAGGAAATCAATTAGAAAGCCCGTGAGCATAATAATGTTAGAGAATAATATAACATTACTTCATAATAATAAGTTCGAATTTCGTGAAAGAAAAAATAATATCACACCATGATGAAATTTTGGATCAGATAGATTTAGGTCTATCACAAATATCTATTATGAAATATATGTAAAAAACTTTTTCGGCATCTAGGTTTGAGTCTAACACCACAATGATAATTGTGTAAAGTATATGTAATATCAAGTGATCATGTTCAAAACATGCATCCAAGCATTTGAAGCACGGTTCCTTTAATAAACAGGGTCAACTCAATGATCCGATAAGCCTAAAGCGAGATTCCTTGAAAAGGCCTTGCAAAATTTTAGACAATGATAAAATTTGGTATTTTTCTTGGTTTTTTAACTTTTGATTTGGTGTTACATTATTGGTTGTTTGATGATTAGACTTGTTGTAATAACAACCATAACCACGTGTTTTGTTCATGTTTGTGTTACATCATTGAAGTTTGTGACTTTCATTTGATTTGGTAAAAGTGATGATGGAATATAAACACACAAAAGAATGTGATGATGATGATGATTTGGTGAAGGTGAATACAGTGGTTGATTTGGTAATTACTTCTATAGTTGTTTGATAGAAAAGTTGATGAAAGGATATAGACTCATGCCAAGTTAAATGACAATGGTAAGTTTGATCAACATTATACCAAATCTTAACAATCATACAAATTAAATTACAAAGGCTTTTATTAAAGCGTATACTTTATTGGCTTTATGGTTGACACAACCTAGCTTGTTAGTAATATTTCAAGATGAAACGCATATAAATAAAAAATGTCTCCATATAATTAAAGAACATTTTTTCTGTGAGTAAACACTAAATATTATTGCTCAAACTTTTAAAGACCTAATACTACATATATTAACTAAACCTTTAGGATATTTCATAGTTGCCTCTATAAAATGTACAACATTAATGCTATAAAAGATAATTTGGCTACTAAATACTTATACGGTATTTAGTATCAAGCTTAAATAACATAATATCAACATTCATTGACATATTTGTATCACACATTATTCACACTATTTTTAGTATTTGGGATACTAAATAACAAAATAATATCATAAGTATTTGATTACGACATGACGAGTACTAAAATAAGAATTTTGACACATATAGGCATATAGCTCACTTAAGTTCAGTCGTCACCGTTGCAAGCACCAGTAGTCTCCCAAATACTTCATTGATAGCCATTTAGTCAACCACATGTGATAAATATAATCGTAAACAAAACCAATCAACATTAACTTACATTTTACAATTGAAAATTCAACAATTAGTATCCTTATCCACCTATTATTATACTACGTACAGTTACACAAAAAGTAATATTGAAAAACATATATATGTAATTCAACTAAAAGAGCAAAGGTGACCTCTAACAAATCCCGTTACATGCAGAAACAAAGGGCAACGGATAACTCATATAAAATAAACTTAGTTAGTCAATTGACAACCCAAATATATTAAATAAATGTATCAATTTTACTTCTTGCGAAAACCCAAACTAAGGAACCATTCCATATGCACCATGTAACGATTACCTCATCAAAATTATGTTTTATAAGTAGGTGACTTTTTCTGTGTCACGCTACTCAGCGTATTCTGGATATACACCTTCCAATGTTGCAATGCTTATTTACCTATGCATATGCATGCTTGTTAAAAGTATTTCAAAGTATACCATTTTAATGAGTAATTGATAAAGGAGGTTCCTGATTTACCCTAACACATACTACTAATAATTGCAGTTTAAATTCGTGAAACAATCAAGACCCTTTGTTGCTACAGTTGAGATCATTTAATAGAGACGTAGTTCGAGGCGGCTTACTACTTAATATCTTCATCAACTTAACTTCTTTTGGTTGCGGTATGTGGATGTTTGTTTAAGCTCGTATTTCCAGCCTATGGGCTTATTTAACTTATGAAAAGCCAATAAGCTCAAATATTAGGCTTATTTAACTTATGAAAAGCCAATAAGCTCAAATATTAAGGCTTATGAGCTAATCATGATTCTTGAGCCTATGGCTTATTTATGCTCTTATGCTCAGATTAATAAGCTAATAAGCCTAAAAAATTGAGGTTATTAGCTTTTCAAAAGTTTAATAAGCCGTGAGATGAAAAAATAAGCTTAAACAAACACCCCTAAATTGACTGTTTCTACGGTTCCTACTAACCCATATGGAACTCATCATTGAGATTCCATTTTCTAAAGGTTGCTGCTACATCTAATACAATTTGGTCTCATGGCTATCAGACCAGCAGATGATGTAATCCCAGTAACCTAACATTGTTCAGAGTGTAATAGATATTCAACCAATCCTCTGATTGCTCTATTTAAAAATTGATGCCAATGATAAATATGCTGACCCATTTCCACCAAACCAAACATAAATATCAAAAACATATCCAGTTTGTACCTTGATTAATATCTAATGTCATCAAACTTGATGAAGATTTGATAACTTTAAAAAATCGCTAAATACCCAAGTGTATTATATGTGTCAAGTCACAAAATCTCCAAGCCAAACCCTTAAAACTGCTCATTTGCTTCTAAATTATGCTGAGATGTTAAGTTAACAATCCCAAACACCCTCCATCTCATAACCAACAATATGTCATCAAAGATTTAACTATAAATAAAATTAATAAGAACTTAAGACACTAATAAGCTCTTTAAGGGGTGGCCTGTGATTGATTGTTTTGAACTTCTGCTTAAAGAAATGAGCAACATACCATGAATTACCATTTTGACTCAATCTCTTCAAGTGGCCGCAAAAACTGGTAGAAAATTTAACTTAAAAAACCTTTTAGTTTGGTGCTATGGTAAATGAAAGAGCTTAGAACACAAAAGTGAGAATTTCAACCCATTTACTCACAAACATGTCATTGTAGGCATCCCTAACAGGTGAAATGTAGTACTCCTAGCTAAAGGAAAGTCTTCAAACGGATTGAAAGTGGCCTAAAGTTTAGTTTAAAATTCTTATAGCCATCTAAATTACTTGTATTATGTACTTTATTCTTGGAAGGCCCTTATTTTAATAACTAAATTATAGTATACTCAACATATTAACCTTTTTTCTCTAGAGATGGCAATAATCCGAATGCAAGACACTTGACAGCTACTTTACTGATAATACAGTTCCAAATGAAAATGCAAATGCTTACCGTAGGAACTATTCAATGAATTATTCAATCAATTTCAAGTCTAACCAAATTAGCATACACAATAGCAATATTCTCTAGTGGATAAATTTCATTTACTTGATTGGATTTAGGAAATCACATAGCAACTTCCTAGATTTATCAGCATCCCTTTTAAATCTTACACAACCATCCACCCTGTAAATGAAACCCATCCTTACTATAAATCCTACTATTTATTTATGTCCATGTAGACAAAAAACATTATATAATACAATAATCCATACCTTGTTTTGTGTCGATAACTTTAACCAATCATACCAAACCTCAAACACATCTCCAATCTCTTTTGGGCATGCCCAATATATATCCTAGCAACGCGTTCTTTCTGAACATATGCTCCATTCCAATTATCAACGTAAAAAATGTGAGTCATAAATTCATGTTCCTATCCATACAACAAACTCCTTCATCCCTTCAATTGAAGATTATCCTTCTTTACCGATGTCTCATAATACCTCGCATGTTAACTACAAAGACATAAATAGGTTTACACTTTAGTTTCAATACTGTATTAGTTAATTGTTGATAAAATTCACCTAAGTCAAGGGGTTAAAAGGCAACAAACATAGATAGTTATCATAAAAAAGTTACCTACTCTTTAGCAGTTGAACTGAAAATTTAAGTGCTATAATTTCACTATAACATGATTCCAAATTCAATCATAAAAACAGGAGCAAACAAATATACAACTTACCATAATCATTATCAGCACCAACATCTACTCGTCTAAAAGCAAGATTCACCTTCTATTTCTATTTCTATTGGTGACGATGAATTTTTTTTCAACAGAAGTAAATTAACCTTTTCTTGCCATGGTCAACATCTCATCTTTGACTTTAACTTCTCTGTCTTCATGCAATTTGACCATTTTGCTTGCTCTTTCAAGTCTTCAATTCTTTTCATAAACCCCTGTATGAACAACAAAATTTGTAACTAAAAAAGTAATGGTAATATGTTTACAAATTCAGTACATTGTTTCAAAATTCAAATAGGCATACAACTCACTTAATATCTTCCAACTCAATAACCATTCTTCTATTCAGTTTCCCTTTCCTTTCTCCAGGAATAACAACACCAACATGTCCGATTACATCTGAAATACAACATACATATAATTGACCTGTTGTGACTTACTTCACTTAAATTCATATCTATAGTTATAGCAATTAAAAATATTGATCAAAACTCACCTACAACTTGTTCTTCCTTAACATTGTCTTCAACAATATCAGTAAAAGGGATAAAAGAGAACCTATACTTTGATGCAAAAACCGAATGAGAAGCCTTCACATGTCTTCTTGTGAAAGTTGATCTTATAAGGATGATTGGCGACTTTGTAAGGACCATTATTTTTTGCAACATAAAAGTTGCTCAAATGCACGTTTCCTCCCCCCCTTAAAAGAGACTCAAACTCAGAAACCATCTTGTTAGCAATTGTGGCACTTATCCTTGAACCCTGAAAAATGAAAACATAAATATGGAATAGTTAAGAACATAAGACAATAATGTTACAAACATAAGTTGTGCAAATAAAAAAATAACATACTGTTAATAAAAACCTCTTGATCCATCAGAATAATGTCCATGCTGCTAATGTGTCACCACCATAATACTACTGCCGCCACAGACGAACCACCATTGCCTTGATTTTCAAAAGTATATTTCACTGCATTAATGTTGTTGATAAGATATGAGTGATTAACCATTTTGATTAGTTTGTGGGTTTGTTTGAGAGGAAAATATGGTGATAACACTTGCCTTATGACAACTATTTCAAGATCCGCAAGGTATAGGATCGTGTGATTGATTCAGAGTTACAGATAGCTACTACATTTTAGCAAGAATTTAGGAGATCATGATTATTGGTTATTGACTAAATCAGTTTTTGAATAATCTTGAATAATACTGAAATAACTGTTCCTGATTTCATGGGTCAAAAATTTAAATGATTTAACCTTTGTATTATAAGGTAGTTAAATTAAATTGATTAAATAAATAAACCAGTTAGTTAATTACATTAAGAACTCTAAAATAAATAAATAAATCAATCAATATGAAGAGATTGAATGATGTATATAACCTGAAATGAAAGTATGAAACCAATCATAATCATCTTGAAAAAAATTGCAAACTTGTTAGGAACACCATTGTGGGTCGGGTATATAGGTATAAAGTGTGTAGTGTTAGTTAGTAGTGAATTTTATCAAAAAAAAAAGTGTCCCGGTTTCCCCAAATTGATTGAGTGGTATGGGCCGGATACATGGTTTATCTTGTGTACAACTTTTTATATTTTTATAAAGCCTTTTTACTTGTCCTCTTATTTCCCTCGTGTAAATAAATAGCATCATTTGTCATAGTGTTTGTAAATCATGGGCGGAGATGGGCGACAACGGGCAGGTGCCTCTAGCGAAAAAAATTGCAGTGTAAATTTTCAAAAATATTTTATTTTTTTCATAATTTGCCTCTCTAAGTACTAATTTATAGTGTCTTTTATAAAATTTATCAAAATGTGCCCCTTCGACAAAAAATTTCTGGCTCTGCCCCTATTCATGTCATTTAACATATAAACTACACTGTGTGATATAGTTTTCTTTGAATCGTGTCTCATATTGCGATGAAATTTATTTTGTTTTGTCGAAAATGTAAAGGATATTTTTTTTATCTTCCAATGAGCCTAATATTCATATGGTTTTGAAAACTGGTGAGTACTTATTTACTCACCTTTTCTTAGCCATAATGAGATCAAATAATCCAAAAACTAACCCAAAACGCCAAAGAAAGTATGTTTTTGTGATTGTGAATGTGCAGGTACGGATATCTCATAAAATGACGAAAAACAAACGGAAACCGGCAAAAACGAGCACGAGAATGGAATGAGTGCTGAAACTAGGATGGCAACGGGGCGGGGATTATCGGGGATTGTATTTACCATCCCCATCCCCGTTTCTCACTCCCCATCCCCATCCCCGCCTCCATCCCCATCGGGGAATCGTTTTACATCCCCATCCCCATCCCCAATGGGGATCGGGGATCCCCACGGGGATTCAGGGATTTTCCGGCCTTATAAATTGAGCCTGAAAATTACATAAGTAATCGAAATTATAAAGAACTGATCTATAAATGTCTTAAAAGCATACATCATACATAGTCGGATTAATTAAAATGTCATTCAACTTTAAAATATCGTAAATACTGAAACATCACATATAATACAAAAATAAACTGTATCGAATGTGTGTATTCGGACAAAATATTGGTAGAATAATATGTAGTTAGTGCTGAACATTTTTAAGATATTTGGTCCACTAAATATCATATATACATACATATATACTTCAAGTATAATACTTGTACTATTCACTAACATATACATATACAAGTATATGTAGTATTAATATACATATAACTTATACAGTGTATACTTATACATTAAAAGTTCGGGTTCGGGGTCGGGGATTTTTGTTATCCCCATCCCCTCCCCTATCACCGGTTTTATAATTCGGGGATTCCCCATCCCTATCCCCGGTCAACTCGGGGATTCCCCAGTCAAATCGGATTTGGGGATCGGGTCCCCGTCGGGTACGGATTTTTTTGCCATCTCTAGCTGAAATTCAAAGTTCAGAATCTAAAAGTCAAAGATGAGCCCATAGAAGACCTCAGAGATTCGAGAATTGTCATATTTGGTCCTTGGTCAAAGTTTGAAGAAATTGCACTTTCAGTCCTTACACTTTCATCAATTGACAAAAGAGGTCCCTGGAAGAAATATTTCATGAAATGTCCAAATCAACCCTCAAAGATTGGAGCATTGTCAATTCAGACCCTTGAAGTACATTTTGGAATAATGACAGATTTGGTCCTTCATATTTCAGATTTTACACAATTAGTCCTTATACATTTCATTAATAAAATCTGAATTTCACTTTACAAAAGTCTAGTCCAAAACTACTAGTCC
Organism: Artemisia argyi; assembly: GCA_030686995.1. Classification (NCBI taxonomy): domain Eukaryota; kingdom Viridiplantae; phylum Streptophyta; class Magnoliopsida; order Asterales; family Asteraceae; genus Artemisia; species Artemisia argyi. The sequence continues at coordinate 68,907,586 of CM060683.1, forward strand.
AAGTACCAAACCAAAATCCCAAAGCCCTAATCTTGGTCCAAACCCGAGCCCACATCCTCGGTCAAACCCCATTTTACTCTGAGTCAAAATTGAGTAATAAAATATTACCCAAAAGCTTTCCCGCCCCCCTTTTTCACTCAACCCAGAAATAACTATTCACATATGAACCCTAAGTTTACCCGTCCACTTAATTACCACAATTAAGGGTATATTGGTCTAATAAAAGGGCTTCTAGAAGAGATTGAACATGTAAGAAGGTGTCAGACTCAAACAAGCACACAAGGGACTAACGTGGCAGCTCATGGTTGGTTGAAACACGTCATAGATTGTGATCAGAGGGTGGATATTGATGGGAAATGATTAACTCATGATCATACGGCTTAGATTGGCTTGAAGAAACACACCACACGGATTGCCAATGTGGCAATCCGTGACCTCTCTCTTTTCTAGATTCTTCTCTCTTGTATTATAAATAGAGGTGTTGATAGCCTTGTTTCAGTGGTGGAGTTTAGAGTAGCAAAACTCTGCCCAATTTACTTCTCAGTTTTTAGTAGTGTAATTTCCTTTTTATTTGTAATCCTTTATTTTAATGAAATCCGTTTTATGTTAAATCATTTCAGCTTATATCTCTTTAATTCTCAACAGTATCTCAGTGTTAAAACATCTTGTTTACTTTTTCATTTCAATTCAGCTTTAGTTAGTTCAAAAGTTTCATAAAATTCAAAAAATATAAAAATAGTTTTTGTTAGATTCAGCTTTCAATCAAGCTTGTTTGTAGTTTAAGCAATCTCATGTTAGCTTTTTAGCTTCTATGAGAGAGCTTGTTAGATCAATACAGATTTAAATCTCAAATTCAATTTTGGTCAACAAAAGTCAACTGTCAGACTTAAGGAGTGATTCATGGTAGAATTTGGTATGTTAAGCTGTGTAATGGAAGAGCTTAGCCTATCTAGAGATAGGCTACTGTGGAAAACCCTCTGTTCATGCTGAGGGTAGTTTAGTAAGTATCTTATTCACATTTCCAAATTTTCATAGCATTTGATTATTCTTAGTATAAATCTGTTTTACTGAGTTGTAGTAGAGGATAGTTGTTGTTGATTGATCATATTGCTTCTGGTAGTGTTATACTAGTTAATTTTATCATTGGTTTTGAGTTTTGTGGATTATATCATTGTTTCATAGTTATAGCATAGAATAAGGGAGTGTTTGGATAATTTAGTTACTGTGTTGAATTGATGTTTGTTTCCTGTCATAGCTTCATTTTAGTTCACAGAAGTTTAGTGGTGGATAAATAGAGTATAAAATCCGTGTGACCTTAGATCTATCAACTTTAACACAAATATAAGCACAAGAAAGATGGAAAAATGGTGACTTGATGTATGTATATGTATTTCGTATAAGAGAGAGAGAGATGAAAAGATGAGAGCTTTTATTCAAGAACACACACAATACACACACAAGCACACACCTCAAATGAGCCTTTGAGGTGTTTAAATAGTTAGATACAAGAGGTGCCTTAAAAGGCTTTCCATGGGCTTGGGCTTGGACTTGGTTACATGATAAGATAACAAGGCTTATGAAACATAGCACATAACATATTAGTTTGCCAAGTCCAAAGCCCAATGACTAAACTATTACTAATCTTAACAAACGACACAAAGTTACAATATGAGAATGACCATCACTTCTATATAAGTATTTTTAATGCTAACAATCTCCCCCTAAGGGGTGGTCATTCGAATGATGCTCCACGTGAGTGGGTCTTCCGTGTTTGTCTTTAACTTTGTGTGTCGTTGTAGAATAGTCTTTAGTCTTTGTTCCTTCATGCTTTGTGATCTTTGATAACTGATTTTTCATCGTTCTTTGTTCCTTTGTGATGTGGAGTCATCTGCCTTTCGTCACTCCTGCGTCTGTGGTGGTTGTTCGCCATTCCAACATGCTCATACATCTTTGGACTTTGATATTCATATGCACGTAGTTCCCTTTCTTTCACTTTGATCTTTAGTCTTTATACTTTGTAGATTCTTTTTTTTGGCGTAGAATCTTTCTTTGAACTTTGTGTTGTATAGATCTTTGAGGGAGCTTTCTTTAACTTCCAGATGTATGTATGAGCACGTGGAATCTATCACCATGGAGATGAAGTGTCCCTGCATATAAACAGTTAGCAATAAAACATCCGGTACTTACAGATAAGGAATTAGAGATCGTCAACAGCATAGTGTGAAGACTCCTTCTAACCCTTATCAAGGCCGTTCCCATGTCAGATACTCTCGAGAGAGCTTACAAGACCTACTTAGTAGCTCAATGACTGGGTGAGTCGCTGGGGATCACTCCACGACTGTAGACCGTTTGAAACCACCGCGAACACTAAGAGTAACCCATAAAGAATTACCGAAGTGACCTGCTGTCAGGGCTGCTTGATGTTGACCCTGGCAGGAGTTTCCATTCAATCATTGAGAAACACTTGTGTGAGTTCTCTCATAAATGTTCTGGCAGATTGCTAAGATCTGCGTAGGACTCTTAAGTTTACATCTGGCGTCCTTAATGATGAACAACCAGTGTAGAAATATCATGTGTTCCTATGAGATCTTTTGATGAATCTCGAGGCTCTAGACTCGATAAGTGCACATTTGGTTTCCTATGCGGAGATTAGGGAGAGGTCTCCTGCTTCAATATCAACCATCTCTAAGAGACAGGTCGATAGATTACACCGGTTCCCCGTGAGAATGAAACAAGTACCTTTTAAGAGATACCCGAGTGGTTAAGAAGGTTTAGTGCAGTGCGTCACTGGGACCATGACGTCTTTGTCTTCAATACCGGTGTCACCTTAGTAACAACCAGTAGCATATGAGTTGAACCCGGTTTCTGCCCTAAGGTTGAACATTTGGAGGGCTATTTCTTTTCACCCTTTTTCATAACTTTTCTTTTTAATTCTTCAACCCCTTCTTTCTCCTTTCTCATTTCTCCTTTTTTCAATCATACCTAAGGACTTCTAATTCTAATCTATTGGAATTGTCCTTGGGTAGATCCCTCCGGCTTTGGCGGATCATAGGACGGTTTTTCCTAACCTTAGTTACCTTGTAACTCCACGACTATCCTATTGTTGCCATAAAACCTTTTGTGAAAATCTCTCAAAGTGTTTATGATAATAAAACACATTTTGTTGACACTTCGAGAGTTTTGCATTTCTTTTTGAAGGACTCCCCCTTCACATGTGCTCATGAATATTTAAGAAATTTGCACATGCGTGAGGAGTTTGCACTTTTTGAATTGATCCACTTTCAGCGAACGTGACCGATTCGAGACACGCTTACATCACTAGTTAGACTAGCTTGAAATTATTACCCGTCCTGGTCAAGTCCAAAGAAAGTCTCTCGATACGGTACATTCTATTCAGACAAGTCCTATTCGAGACACGCTTACATCACTAGTTGGACTAGCTTGAAATTATTACCCGTCCAGGACAAGTCTTTTCGATTACTGACATTTTAAGCTTCGTCAATTCATTGGTACTATCTGAGTCGAGCTCTTTTGAGATTCTGCCACAATCTTTAAACATCTTTGATCACATTTAATCATGTCTTCTCCCCCTCAAAAATAGCATATCGTGATATTTTTGATATCAACTGATTAATAAAAAGCTTTTGGAGAGAAAGACAGATTTGATTTTGCATGAAATCGGAACATTTTAGTGTTTGTACTCCCCCTTAATGATAGCATATTTAAAATCAATTTTAAGGGTTTAGAGGGAGTTTTCTTGAGCACTCATTTTGAGAGATTTTGAGAAATCTTTTGAGCAAACTTGAAAAGGTGCTCAAGAATTCTGTTTGAAAACGAGTTTATGCATGAAATCTTTTTCGTTTGTTTAGACTCAAACTTTTTGAAAATGATTTCATCTTTGAACGTACGAGTCCTTGATTTGAAATAATCAGAAGTCATCATTCGGGTCCGGGTTTCGTACTGATGTATTCGAAAGCCATTGTGAAGAAACTTTTGAGAAACGACATGTTTTAGAAAAACATTTTAAAGAACTCCCGCTCAAGCATCTGTACATGTCCGTATCATTGTTGAATGACATTTCTAGAAACGTACAGAATATTGATTTATACGAGAGACATGTCGTGAGAAGAATATTTTTGGATTTTTTGATTTTATATTGTTTTTGTATTTTTTGAAAATTTTATATTTTTGTATTTTGTTTTTGTTGGTTTTTCAAATTTTGTATTTTGTTTTTTCAAAAATATTTACAGCGAAGCGATTTTGAAAACATTTTTCAAGAAGATTCGAGAAGACGTTCTAGCTCCTCAGGAGTTAGGCTTCGCATGCTAATTCGTCGAACTAAATAGTCAAACCTTTCTTTTGGAAGGGCTTTAGTAAATAGATCGGCGAGTTGATAATCAGTCTTAACGAAAAATAATTCAACAGTACCCTCTTCCACGTGTTCTTTGATGAAATGGTAGCGGACTTTGATATGCTTCATCTTAGAGTGATGTACGGGATTGCACGAGATGGCTATGGCACTTTTTGAGTCACAATACATAGGTATTCTGTCAAAAGTAAAGCCATAATCTGTGAGCTGTGTCCGCATCCAAAGAACTTGGGCACAACACACAGATAGAGACACATACTCGGCTTCGGCGGTTGATAGCGCAGTACAATCTTGTTTCTTTGACGACCAGCTTACAAGCTTTTCACCCAAAAATTGTGCTCCACCTGATGTACTCTTTGCTGTAACTTGATCACCAGCATGGTCTGCATCTGAAAATGCTGTTAGATTAAACCCCGAATCCTTCGGATACCAAAGTCCCATGTTAATGGTGCTTCGTAGGTACCGAAAGATCCGTTTAACCTCTTTGAGGTGAAGTTCGGTCGGCTTTGCCTGAAACCGTGGTAACAAACAAACAGCAAATTGAATATCGGGTCGGCTAGCAGTTAGGTACATGAGAGAACCGATCATGCTCCGATATTTTTTCGGATCGATGGGTTTCCCAAACAAATCAGCACCTATTTTTGGTGAAGTGACCATTGGTGTACCAACAGAATCACAGTTTTCCATACCATGTTTTTTCAAAATCTCTATTGTATATTTAGCTTGATTGATAAAAATACCACGAGGGGATTGATGGATTTGTAAACCCAGAAAGAATTTTAGTTCCCCCATCATGGACATTTCAAATTTGCTTTTCATGAGATTTTCAAAATGTTTTGAATGGTTAGGATTGGTTGATCCAAAAATTATGTCGTCCACGTAAATTTGAATGATCAAAATGTCATCTTTGAATTTTTTGATAAACAAGGTGTCATCAACCGTTCCTTTGGTGAAATTGTTTTTAAGCAAGAAAGATGATAGTTCGTCATACCACGCTCTTGGAGCTTGTTTTAGACCATAAATGGCTTTCTTAAGCTTGTAGACGTAGTCTGGATGATCTCTGTCGATGAATCCTTCTGGCTGACTCACATACACTTCTTCTTTCAGAGTTCCATTCAAGAAAGTTGTCTTAATATCCATCTGATAGACTGTGATGTTTTTGTGAGCTGCATAGGCTAAGAAAATCCGGACTGCTTCAAGTCTAGCTACAGGCGCGAATGATTCTTCGAAATCTATCCCTTCTTCTTGTGGATAACCTTTAGCCACGAGACGAGCTTTGTTGCGAATAACAGTCATTTCCTCATCCAGTTTGTTCTTCCACAACCACTTGAGGTCAAGAACACGTTTATCAAGTGGTCGTTCAACAAGTTCCCAACTGTCATGTAACAGGTATTGAAGAAATTCCTCCTGCATCACTTCAATCCATGGGTTTTCTGCCATTGCTTCCCGAATGTTTTTAGGTACTTTGGTGCTTATTGAGCAAATGTAAATGCACAATTCGAGATCGGTGGCAAGTTGTCTCCTCGTCTGAACTGGCATTGAAGGATCACCAATAACATGTACTAACGGATGGTCTTTTGTCCATTGAAACGTAGAAGGGTACCTTTGGTTGAACGAATGTGTGTTAGATGGTTCTTGTAACCTTGAAGAAGATTCAGCAGAGTCTGATGCAAACGGGTTTTCAAATACTTCTTCTTCTCCTTCTAACGCAACATCGTTTGAATTAGATGTAGGTTCTTCTTGAAAATTTGTAGTTTGATTTTGCTCATCAACTCTTGGTAGAACAGATTCAATAACTGGAGTTGCTTGAATAGATGTTGATGATGTTGAGGTCGTTGGTGCTTCAGCTTCAACTGTTGTAGATTCATCTTGAGATGGTGGTGGTTGATGGTTTTGAGTGGGTGCAGCGGAATGTAGATGAGATGCATTTGTCGAAGTTCTACCATAGTATTCATCAAACATTAACTCGAAGAAATTTTCCAGATCTTGTTCTGAAGGTTTATCCGTGTTTGTTGACTGAGCTCCTTGAGGCACGAGTCCTGAACTGATGTGTCCAGAAGTCTGCATGTTTGGTGCGGGTCCTAATCCGTTTTGATTAGAAGCCATTGGATTAAGCGCGGGTTCTAGAGCGTATCTCTTAGAAGCCATTTGTGAAATTTCGTCAAACTTCACATTCATCGTCTCCATTATCCTTTTTAGACGTCTATTATACACCCTGAATGCCCTCGAGTTTTCTGAATATCCAATGAAGATTCCAATATCACCCTTAGCTTTTAACTTCCCTAGATCTTCTCTGTCATTCGTCGGATAGCACAAAGCGCCAAACACGTGAAGGTAAGAGATGTCAGGTTTACGGTTGTTCACTAGCTCATATGGGGTTTTATTGAATCTCGGATGGACTAGGGATCGGTTTTGTGTAAAACAAGCAGTGGCTACAGCATCAGCCCATAAGAATAGTGGTGCACTAGAAAAAATCAGCATTGTGCGAGCAGCTTCTACAAGAGTTCGATTTCTTCTTTCACCTACCCCATTCTGCTGTGGAGTTCTAACAGCTGATGTTTGATGTGTAATTCCAACATCTTCAATGTAAGTTCTTAACTCCTGGTTTGTAAATTCTGTGCTATTGTCTGTTCTTATAATCCTTACTGGAGCTTGAAGTAGAACTTGAATACGCTTCAGAAAGGTGATGATGATGCCTGGTGCTTCGTCTTTTGATCTCAAAAACTTTACCCAAGTATATCTTGAATAATCATCAACAATAACAAGAATATACTTCTTCCCATTAAAGCTTTCAACTCTCATTGGGCCACATAAGTCCATGTGCAACATATGTAACCTTGCTTCCGAACTAGGTACGGTTTTGGGTTTATATGATGCTCTTTTGCTTTTTCCTTGTTCGCATGATGGACATAGGTGTTCCTTGGTGTATTTGAACTTAGGAAGTCCGGTGACGATGTTGTCTTTGGCTAACTTGTTGATCGTGTCGAAATTGAGATGGGATAAACGTCTATGCCACAGCCAGGACTTAGTTTTGGTTGCCCTTGTCATAAGACAAATTGGTGATGTAGAAGCCATTTGGTTGATGTCGATAGCATACAAATTTGTACCACGATTACCAGTTAAGAGATCATCACCAACCAAATTTCTAATAAAAACCGTGTTTCTCCTGAATGCAACTTCTAAATCTGCATCACAAAACTGCCCAACTGAAAACAAGTTGTGTCCCAACCCTTCGACGTAGTAAACTCGAGTGATCAAAAAATTCTCAAACCGAAGATCTCCATAACCCTGAATAGCTGCTACATGATCATTTCCAAAGCGTACAGTTCCCATGAATTTCCAGACGAAATTGATCAGCAACTTTAAATTCCCGGTCATGTGCTTGGAGCAACCCGAGTCGACGATCCAAAGACATATTTCGATAACCTGCCAAGAACAGAAGAGTTTGTATTTGGAAACCGTTTGAAATTTGGTTCCATTTGGTTAGGGGTAAAATCTGAATCACATTCATAGAAGGTATCTACTTGTCCATTTTGAACAACTTTCAATTTGCCATCCTGAAGAATGAATTCTCTACCCGTAGGTTTCCACATACAAAACTTAAGGTAGTTCCTAGGCATTCGACTACTAGTGGTAGACCTAAAGCGTGCAACTAATCTTTCTATAGATCTAGATCTGGCACTAGTTCCCTTTGGAACATACTTCTGTTTAGGCGTAACATTCACATTCTTAGAAACACATTCATCATGAACATCATAAATTAAACATTTCTTGCCTATTAAACAAACAGAGTCATTACATGCATTAGAACCAGTACTTTCAACATTACATTCAGATGAATCATGTTTCTTATTACAAAGCGATAAATTCCTAGGGTGTTCTTCTACTTCTTCAACTTTATTCTTGCTACTACTCGTAAAGGCAGATGAGACTCTATTGTTCCTTGTATTGCTCCTAGGCTTTAGTCTGCTGCTCCTAGAGGTGCATTCTAATCCTGTAGAAGGTAAGGCACACACATTAGGATTTATATTGTTGTCTGTTTTAGCATCCCTAGATTCTTTAGAATTAGCCTTTATGCACTTGTCATTTGTCTTAGATGTTGAGGCAGACGCATTAGTGGGACTAATCCTAAAAAGGCCAGGTGCTATCACTTTTGGTGTTTCGACAACCGCTTTTCCTTTATCAACAATCTTTTCATTTTCACTTTTCTTAGGGAAGGGTGTTGGAGTGACTGGTTTTGTCAAATCCTTTTTCTCATCGACTTTTGGAGCAAACCGTGAAATTGAAATTTTTGGTTTTTGAACCGTGTTTGAAACATTTGGTTTCTCCGAAGTCGACGGTTTTGCAAACTTAGTTTCCTCACCCTTTCCTTTTTGACTTTCAAGCTGGGCCCTCAAAAGATCATTTTGCTCTTTCATGTTCTTTAAGGCACGCTCATACGACAATTTGTCATACTTGCATTCTTCCTTTTTTCGATCAAGTTGTTTAAAATATGACACATTTTCTTTTTCAAGCTTTATAAGAGCATTTTCATATTTTGAAACAATTTCGGAGGTCTCAGCTCTCAGTCTTTCATCGTCTTGAACAGAATATGTTTGTAAAATGATGGACATAATGTCAGTGGTCATAACAGCTTCGAAGAGAGAATCATTCAGGTTTTCCAAAACATTTATGTTTTCACGAGTATCATTAGCTTCGTTTACCAGGGATTTGTGGTCCTTGACAAAGTCGGCCGTTTCTTTTAAGAAAGCTTGTTCAAAATGGATTACCCTCGCACTGATGTTATTCAGTGGGATAGTAATTTCGTTTTCAAAAACTTTTTTCTGCTCAATATGAAAACTGGTATGCCAGTTGTTAATATTGATTGTAGTTTTAGTAGCAACAATATTTTGAAGTTCTTGAATTCTCTTTTTAACGTCATCCAAAATTTCTCTAGCCTCACTTGTATTAAAAGTGTTGTTAGAAGAAATTTGTTCCATTTTTGAAAGAGATTTGGAAACAATTACTTTCTTAGAAAACATTTTTGAGAATGGTCGTTTTATGGAAAACACAGATGGTTCTTTTTGTGGAACAAAAGTAATTCCCGAAAGTTTGTTCAATTTGTTGTAATCAATGGGTTTCAAATCCTTTTGTTTCATTTTAGTAATGCTCTCTTCGACATGTTCTATCGTTTGCACAGAATCCCGAACGACGGGAGGATCATGTTTAGTGTACATCACATTACCATTATACAAAACATTCTGTTCTTGCTGAGCTTTCTTGAGATTACTGGGGGTGTTGTTACCAAGAGCCACTTTATGTTTCGTATGGTAAACCGGATTAGTTTGATTTGAAATCATTTTCATTGTTTGACTTGACTGACCCGATTTAACCACTAATTCTTCTAAATGAGCAATCATGTGTTCTGACTCTACGATTTCGGCCAAAAGTTTGTCTTCTTTCTTTGCAAAGTCCTTTTTCAGCTCGTCCCTTTCTTTTTCAAGATTGGTATAAGCTGATTTTTGTTTAGAAAGTTGGTTTTGTAAATAAGAAATTTCCGCGTTTAAAGATTTTATCTTTTTGAAAGAGTTAACATCAAGTGTATCAAACTTGAGTTGCAATTGTTTTTCCCTTGAAACGGAATTTTGATAACCAATTTCTAATTCAGACAATCTTTTGTTATGAAATTCAAAAGCTTTAACGTTTTCTTTGTAACTCTCAAGCTCAGCGGTCAATTTAACATTCGCGGCCTTAACATCGCGATTGACCTTTTTCACATTCTCAATTTCAATACGACAATTATTCAATAATGATTCAAACAAAGCACGTGTTTCCTCATCATTCTCAGCATGCTGTGAAACGAAGCCTCCATTATGATTCACATCTGGAGTTGCTGAAGGAGTATTGCTACTACTTGGCGTGTCCAGGTATGTATCATAAGTGGGTGCTAGCTTCTCAGAATGTTGTTCCTCATGAGGAGACATATCAAATATATCATTATTGTGACATGTGTTGAAGTTGGATACCTCAGATGGTGCATTGGTGTCATAAACAGGAAGTGTGTCAGAATCCGTGTCATACTTAGCTTCATGAAGATTCGCCATAAATATGCAGTTCGCATCGATATCCTCTCCATCTTCCATGTCATCCATAAGAGCCATAAAATCATTCTCCTCTGCGTTTAACTGAAACCCTGCCTGAACCTTTTGTGCCAACAGTAATGCTTTCTGCAAATACGCTGTGTCTTTCTTGTTCGGCTTAGTAGGACAGTTCCTTGCCATATGACCTACACCCTGACAGTTGAAACACTTTACCGGGTTACCCTGATTCACATTTCCCAAATTCCCAACTACTGGAGCTGCAACATTTCTATTCTGATTACCCATTGCCTGATTACCAACATTCTGACCCCTCTGATTTCCAACAAACTGACCCAACTGATTCCCTGCATACTGACCATACTGATTTCCTGCATTCTGATTCCCTGTATTCAGCATATTCTGATTCCCCATGTTAATTCCAGTGGCATATCCTTGCTGATTCCCATAAATTCCAACCATTTGGCCTCCATTGCCCATATTGAAACTCGGCTGAGCAATCTGCTTGTTGCGAGTGTTCGATGAAATCCTTTGGTTGTTGTTAGTTGGTGTAGAATAGCGTCCTTGGAATGCCTTTGACAGAAAAGCAAACGCTTGGGACAATGCTGCAGTAGCTTCATCATTTTCAGTGAATTCTGGTTCTTGGAATTGTTGGTATTGCTGTTGTGGAATAACATGTTGTTGTTGCTGTGGGTAGAACTGTTGTTGGTAGACCGGTGTTGGTTGTTGAATGTATGATGGTTGCACGTAGTTGTGAGTGGAAGATGATGATGATTGTTGTGTGTTCACTGGTAGCGGTGTTGGTGTAGTAGCAATTAATGCGAGAGGATCATGATTCTTTGCCAATCTTTCTTTCCTTACTTCATTAGCCTCAGCTTGGTTTTGCTTCAAAAAATCATAGAGTTGATCATAATTCACCTTATGTAAGTCCTTTGTTTGATTGACAATTGTAACATAACGACCCCATTCTTCTGGAAGGTTATTGATGAATTTGATGTTTGTTGCAATTGTTCGAGGTGTCAACTTGTTTCTGATTAACTCATTCATCAAAGTGCAAAACCTTGTGTAGTAAGATTCAATCTGTTCACCTTTAGTAGATGTAAAGTTCTCCCATTCAGTAAGAAGTTTATTCTCAACGTCTTGTTGTCCAATCTCTGTTCCATGACAAATCCTTCTAACACGTTCCCACATAGCATAAGCAGTTTTACAACTGTCGACCGCAGCAAAGATCTCCCGTGGTAATCCAAGTTGGATTAAATGCATTGCCATATCATCAGCGGCGATCTGCTTCTTGTCTTCCTCTGTGTAATCTGCTTCTGTTTGTTCACGCATGAATGGTTGAGTAGGAGGTGTTGCATTTGGATTACCTTCAATTTGAACTTGTCTTGGCTTGAATGGACCATTTGTAATGAAGTTGATCATTAATTTACCATCAGGCTTTGTTTTGATGTAACGAAGCATGCGGCTTGTCCATGGGAGATATCCACCTTTTTCGAGCATCGGAGGTCGGTTTTCCGCACCGGCTGCATGAATATCTTGCTGAGTAGCCATTGATGAAGTGTAGATGGATAAAGTTGATTCTCGGATCGTTTCAACAAAGTAGGAGTTGTGTTTAGTGTAAGTTGATGCAAGTTTTTATGGTGAAAAATTTGATCTGGAACCTTAAAACCTCAATAACTTCCGTTCGGAGTGGATTTGGGCCTCGAAGCTTGGCTTGAATAGATTATTCAACGTGTCCTTCTTCTCGGTCTCGCGGTCGTTTTGACAGCTGATTCGTCGAAAACGGAGTTACGGTTCAAAAGTTATGGCCGTTTGAAGTTTGGTTGTCAAAAAGTCAAATTCTTACGCGTAAAGCTTGATTTTACGCGTAAACCTTGAATAATCTTACGCGTAAGATGTTATGCGTAACCTTTAAGTTATGCGTAAGATCTAAAGTTATGCGTAAACAAGATTGTTTATGCGTAGACTTTGAATTTACGCGTAAACTTAGAGTTTATGCGTAAGAATGTTACGCGTAAGGGTTTTTTCAACCAAATTGATCTCTTAAACTTATCCAAGCTTGAAAGATATCCCGTGTCGAAGTATTCCACAAACTTATCCAAGTCAGGGAAGTACTGAGTAATCTCTGATCTTTGAAGAAAACTTATACGTAGGATCTTATGCGTAGAAAAACTTATGCGTAGAATCTTACGCGTAGAACTTATGCGTAGGAACTTAAGCGTAGGATCTTCACTTATGCGTAGGATTTAGGCGTAGACTTCCAACTAACGCGTAAAAACAGGGTTTTGACCGGAGTTACGCGTAAGAAAAGGGTTTTGACCTTAGTTACGCGTAAGAAAAGGGTTTTAGGCCAAAATTTATGCGTAAAAAGGACAGAAAGTACTGTTCACAGCTGTAGATTCGTATTATTCACCCAAGTTACGCGTAAAGTGACCAGAAAGCTTGAAAAATCCGATTTTTTCAACCAAAAACACTTTTTCCACTTGTTTCTTTTGATCAAAACTTTCCCAAAACACTTAGAAACACTAAAACTTCAATAAAGACAACAACTTTAACACCAAAACTTGTAAAAATCAAACCTTTTTTGAAGAAAAAGTACACAAATGAATGAAAAGTGTAACTTTTTAACAAAAAACTTGATAAAAACACTCCTAAATCATTGTTAGGCGATTGATACCACTTGTGTGACCTTAGATCTATCAACTTTAACACAAATATAAGCACAAGAAAGATGGAAAGATGGTGACTTGATGTATGTATATGTATTTCGTATAAGAGAGAGAGAGAGATGAAAAAATGAGAGCTTTTATTCAAGAACACACACAATACACACACAAGCACACACCTCAAATGAACCTTTGAGGTGTTTAAATAGTTAGATACAAGAGATGCCTTAAAAGGCTTTCCATGGGCTTGGGCTTGGACTTGGTTACATGATAAGATAACAAGGCTTATGAAACATAGCACATAACATATTAGTTTGCCAAGTCCAAAGCCCAATGACTAAACTATTACTAATCTTAACAAACGACACAAAGTTACAATATGAGAATGACCATCACTTCTATATAAATATTTTTAATGCTAACAAAATCAGTAGTATAGTTCATTAAAAAGTCAAAGTAGGATTCAAACATAGCTTACTAGTAGAGTTGTAGGATTCTGTTAGTATGATTGAGATAATAGTTGCATATTAGTTCAAGATAGCTTAATCTAGTGTTATTGTAGCTTAATATAACAAGTAGTAGTAGATCTAATCAGTAGAATTTGGATTAAGTCAATTAGTATAAACATAGAAATAGTCAACTGATTTAGGTTTCATACCTCATTAGGTTGCTGTTTTAGGCTTCAATTAGTACAGTAATTGAAAGCTTGAGATAGGGCTTTTTGGCGTTTTAGTATCTCAGTAGTATAGTCTAGCTTTTGCCCCCATTTGTTTTATATTTTCAGCTTATTTAGCTTATTTAGATAGCTTATTGATGTCTGCAAATATAGTCACTTAAGCTAGTCTGCTGATGTGGATTTAACCTGCAGTAGTGATTTTTGGCTTTTAAGCTTAACTTATTTGTGGTTTCTAAGTTCCTGTGAGAGTGATTTAGTGATTTGCATAGTTACTTAACTTCTGGCTTATTCTGTTTTGTTTCTGCTTATTACTTGGACTTATTCAAACTGCTTATTGCTTCATATCTGTGTTTCTATGCTTCTTATGATTTGAGTTTAGCATTTTAGAGCTTATTATAGTTTAAGATATCTGAGTTATAAGTTTCACTCAGTTTTGGTACAAGTACTTATTAATAAGCAATTGTATTAAGCTGTTTTAAGCTCAATAAGTACATCCAAAGCTTATTTTCTTTTCTAAATTTTTCCTAAAGTTTCTTTTAATATTTTAGATTTTTTGTGAATTTTTCATATTTTTCTGAATTAGTTTACTATTTTTCTCCTTTTATTTTAGTTTAAATCATTTTTAAATACTTTTTAATTAATAAAAATCCAATAAAAATCAGAAAAAGTCTTAAAAATTCCAAAAATATTTTAGATAATTCTTTTCTATTATTTTAGATTTTTCAACGTTGAATTTGTATTTTTCCCATTTGTTTTTACATTTTCTCTTATTTTTAATTACTTTTTATACTCCAAAATTAGAAATAAATTCATAGAAAATAAATAAAAAGTCAAAAAAATATTTTTCTTTTTCTCAAAATTATTTTAAGTAGTTTAAGATTTTTAGAAATTTATTTCACATTTTTAGGATAATTTTTCATAAAAAGTTACGTTTTAATTCGTTCATTACGTTTAAACTCGCGTTTGAATTTCCGTTTTTAGTTTTTAATCATTTGTGCATATATAGCTTGTACCTTCTGCATTGTTTGAAATTTCTTATCATAATTTGAATTTCTCATTTCAAAATTTTCACTTTTACACTTTTCACGACACGATTTCACGAATCGAATTTCAACGATTCTATTCACTCCTTCACGGGATACGATTCGGGTAACCCGTATTTCTTGCAGATTTCCTCGGAACTTATAATATATATATATTGATTTTTGCACAATCAATTTTTGGCGCCACTGCCGGGGAATGTTTGAAGTGAGTTTTTGAATTTCGTTTTGAAAAATCGTGTTTTGAAAAAAAAACCTTCCTCTTATCTTGTGAATATTTTCTATAAAAATATAAAAGGTAAAAAATCAAAAACACTTTTACTAAAGTGTTTTCAAAAATACAAAAAGAAAATTATAGCCTCGACTCCCTCGTGGAAGAGGGGGCGTTGTAAACCAAATAAGCATACCAACATAAGAACACGTGAAATTAGTTGTTAATCGGATTACTTTGATTCTACAACCGAATAAGCGGGAAATAGAAGCTTAGACATTAATTTGCAAGCTGAAGAGAGATCCATTCTTCTCTCCCGTTTCGTCGCGAGTAGTTTTGAAGGAAACGATTACGATTTACGTAACGGTTGAAAAAAAAAGAATAAAAGTTTTTGTGATTTGTTTTTCAATAAATATTAAAAAAAAAAATTAAAAATAATATTCTTATCCTCTAAAATTTGATTATTCTTCTCACACCTTCTTATGTTTAATTCTTATGGATCCGACTTGTGTTAAGTGTGAAGAACCTTTCTTCGAAGGGTTGTGTGTTTGGTGTACGTGCGAGCAATGTGGTAATAATATTCGTGATGGAGTTTGTTGGTTTTGTAATTCTCACACGTATGTTCAAAGATCGTTCAACAATCCTTCAAACATTTCCGATTGTCCTCCAACACCACCGCCGCTTCCGTTCACTTGTTTTAATTGTGGAAATCCCTCCGAAGAAGGAGTACCTTGTGGACAATGTTTTTGTTATCAATGTGGATACACCAATTGTATGTGTTACGTCCCAAGTGCTGAAACATCTTACGCTTACGATACGAGCTTTGATAATTATCCTTAAAACGATTTCAATTACCCTCTTCATAACTCTTATGAGCAAGAACCGTATTTCAATGATAATTCGTTCCAACATTCATCAAATTTTGAACATTGTGGGGGATCATCTGAAAATTTCCATTATGAGTCGAATTTGTGTTATGATTCTCATTATTTTGACTAACCCCCACAAAAATCGTTTGAAGATAGAATGCGCGAAGAAATTAGATTATTTGAAATCAATCATAACCCTCAGGGAAAGTCGATGGAGGAACTACTTGCCGAAGAAAGAAAGGCTAAATTCCAAAAGTCTTTAATTTACTATGATTCTGACGATGATGAGGCGATTATTACGATCAACATTTTCCCTCAAAGAGCACCTATCTTTCCTTCCGTAGAACTCGAGGACTCTCTAAAAATGGTGGACGAGCATCTAAACACTATTCTGGCTTCGAAAACAGACGAATTCAATAAGTCTAGTGTTGAGAACCTCGTCCCAACCCCATGTGAGTCTGGGGAAATTTCTAACGGTGATTGTGAATTTGTTGAAAATAATCGTCTTGATAATTACGTTGAAAATGATGAAGATGATATTGATTCCGATTCTCACAATGAGTATACAATGAGTGATAAAGACTCTTGTGGAGATATCGATGATGTTGAGGAATCGCGTTCCGATTATGAGTTCGTTAGCTTAGACGAGATAAAGGATTTAGACCTTGATGATGATGAGATTGAAGATGATTTATGGTATGTGTTAATGCACATACCATTTCATGGCCAAATACCGACCCAAATAGACTATTTTGCTAACTAAATGCCAAAGAAATATGTGTTTTTATGTTGTGAATATGCAGGTACGGATTAATCACAAAAAGACAAATAATCAAGCAAAAATCAGAAAAACGGGCACGAGAGTGGGAGATGGTCAAAAAGTCAAAGCTTGGGATCCAAAAGTCAACATTAGTCCTTCATGTATTCAAGATTGGCAGAATTAGTCCTTGATTTATACTTTGAAAAGTTGACAGAAACAGCCCTTGGTTTTCAATATATTACATAATTGGTCCTTGAAAGTTATTACTTCCATCTCATTTACAAAGCCTGTCCAAATATCAAAAGCCCAAGACATTCCCAAAAGCCCAACCATGTTACCCCAAGCCCACACCCGGTCAAAGTATTATAACATGGTCAATGGTCAAATAAGTCAAATCAATAAAAAATATATTACCCCGTTTTTCCCTTTTCCCCCAATTCCAAAGTTACCAGGGCTCATGAACCCTAAGTACTGTTCCGTTTAATTGCTACCACAATTAAGGGTATTGATGTCAAATCAAGTACATGTTCTAGAAGATTGCGTGATGTCAGAGTGTCAGTGACTCAAACAAGCACACGGGGGGCTATGTGGCGGCATATTATTGGGTTAAACGCGTCATCAAAAGGCAATCCAAAGGTGGAAATCAAGGGAGCAATGATTAGAGGCAATCTAAGGGTTCTGAATGGATATCAACAAGCATAGGTCACACGGATTGCCAGCTTGGCAATCCGAGACCCCAACTCTCACTCTTCATCTATAAATAGGACCTCTGTTAGCTCATTTTAGTAGCTAGGTTTTAGATAGCGAAGCTCTGCTGAATTTTAGACTCTTTTGTATTTAGATTAGAAATTGTAATGCTAGCTTAAGAATTTTTAATAAAATTTCAATTTCAGTTTGTTATTGTTGTTTAATTTTTGTTTTAAATTCAAGTTTATCAGTATTAATATCAGTTTCAATCTAATTCTCAATTTAGTATTTACAAGTTTTAGTATCAAATTTTCATCTATATTCCTAGTGCTTATTAAAAAGTTAATCAGCTTATTTTGAAATTTTGATTCAGCTTACCTTAGTTTTATTATTTTCTTACACTGTTTTAATCTCAAGTTTCTATATAGTTTCATTACTATAACTTTTAAATCAGTTAGATAAATTTTCAGAAAATATAAAAAAAAATCAGAAAAACTTTTAAAAATATAAATATTTTGTCCAAAGCTTGCAATCAAGCTTATATTCATTTCTGCACTCTCTCTTTTAGCTTCTTAGCTTTAAGAAAGAGTTATTAGAAGTTGATCTCAGATCTGTGGTTAGATCCTGCAATACAGTCAAAAGGTGTTCATCTGATGTATGTATTGAAGGTGAAATAAGGAATTGATAGTCTAATCAAGCCATGGAAGTGATTAGCCTGTCCAAAGACAGGCTTGCTTAGTGAGCCCCCTCTGTTCTAGCTGAGGGGGATTGATTTTTGGTAAAACTTTGAATCTGAGTTCTATTCATTTATAGCTCTTTCATTTCAGAATTTGTCTCATAATTGCACTGTTTCATTGGTTATACTTATTGAGCTTATAGTAGAAGTGGCTTAACTGAGTTTAATTTGGTTTACTATGCATCTGTTTGGCTAATTCTATTGTCTGCATAGCTTAGTTAGAATAACTGTCATAGTTTTAGATCAGTAATATTGTTGAATTAGTTGTTATAATTGATGCTAGTTTAATCATTTTTATCTTCTGTGTTAGATATTTCTGAGTTGTTTAGTTGATTTGAGCAATCTGTCATAATAAGTGTATTTGTGCTGCTTAGTTTTGACAAAATATCTGCCATTTGTTTGGATCTGTTTTTCTGATAGTATAGATTGTAATTGAGTGCAGTTAGTATTTCATTAAGTGATTTTTTACTAATTGGATTGGTGGATTATAGATTTGTGAAGTTTATTTAAATTTCATAGTGTCAGTAGAAAGTTAAGGTAGTGATTAGATTATAGCATTGCTGTATAAGAGAGTAATGGAATTGGTGAATTGATTGTTCAGATAGACTTCATGTGTTAAACATTAGAGTAATATAGCATAATAATATAGAGTTATTTCAATAAAAGTCAAAGTAGAGTTAGAATTCAGTAACTGATTAGATATAGGTTAAATCAGTTAGATTAGTTAATTTGATACTTGCATAGTAGTTGTAGTTTGCTTAAATTAGTATTATAATAGCTTAATATTACAATTTAGGAGTAGAATTAAACTGTTCAATTAGTTTTAAGTCAAACTAGAGTTAGAATAATATAGTCAACTTAAATCAGGATAAGGTGTTCATTAGCCATAATAGTTGATCAATTTTAGAATAGATTAGTATTTGCTGTGACTAAATGAGTGCTTAATTGTGAAATATAGTTGTACTGTAGTGTATTTGCACCTATTAGTTTGCAATTCTGAGCTTATTAGAAAAGCTTATTGTGCTTGTTCATATACATGTTGAGACAGTGTTCTATTTGAGTTTTATAGGCCTGCAATTGTGCATTTCTGATTGAATCTGTGATTGGTGACAATATCTGAGCATCATTTGTTATTTGAGTTGATTTTGTGCATAGTGATTTGGCTTCTTGAGACTGATTGCTTATATACTGCTTATTTCATGAGCTTATTACATAGGATTCAGTAACTGTTTGTATAATCTCTGAGAATCTGAGCTTAACTTGATAATTCTTTGCATATTTGAGCATTTTGTATCATTCTGAGCCTGAGTAATAAGTTTCAGTTAGTAGTGTTCACAAGTGCTTATTTATAAGCACTTGTGAATAAGCAGTTGGCTTAAATAAGTACTGAATCAGTTCATTTTCATTTCAAAAAATTTTCTCAAGTTCTTTTTAATATTTTAGATTTTATGGAATTTTTCCAGATTTTTCCAACTAGTTTTAGTATTTTTCTTAATTTCTTTTTGATTTTATTCATTTTTAAATAGTTTTTAATAAGCAAAAATCCATAAAAATTCAGAAAAAGCTGTGAAAATACAAAAATATTTTTAGAAATTCTTTTATAATATTTTAGAATTTTCAGAATTTTAATTTCATTTTTCCACTTTATTTTTCTATTTTCTTCCATTTTTAATTCATTTAAAATTACAAAAATCAAAATAAATTCATAGAAAATAATAGAAAAGTCAAAAAAAAAATTCTTTTTCTGGAAATTTATTTCAGTAGTTTAAGATATTTAGAAAATAATTTCACATTTGTAGGATCATTTTTCGTTAAAAGTTACGTTTTAAATAACGCGGTTGCATTTCCGTTTTTACGTTTTAGACTTTTGTGCATTATTAGCTTGTACTCTTTGCATAATTCATCTTTGTTTGTGAATACTTGAATTACTTGATTGCTATTTTCACTTTTACACTTCTCAATTCACGATTTTCACGAATCAATATTCTTGATTCCATTCACCTTCACTCGGATACGACTCGGGTGATCCGTATTTCACGCGGATCATTTCGATATAATACTACTATACTATAATAGATTGAATTTCACACAATCAATTTACTTCGTGAAAAATTATCAAATATCAGTCTTCTTATTTCAAAGATCGAAGCTTTAGATAATCCGACTCCGTCTACTGATGCCATGATCACCTCTTCATTTCCTATCCCCGTTATGGATAATGATTTCTTACCCGAGCTTGAAATTCTAGTGGCAGTCCCACTATTCATGCTGATATCTCTCTTTCGGATTATGAGCGTTTTGATTTTGAGATCAAAAACTTATTTTGAGTGCTATTTCCGATAATCTGTCACGTGATCCTCTTTTAGAGGATGTCGATCTATTTCTTGCTACGGATGACTCGATACCACCGGGTATTGAGAATGACGAGAATGACATTCAAAGAAATATTCTCTTCGATTCACCTTCTTCTCGTCCACCCGCGAAACCACCGGATGTAGTTTTTGAATCCGATACGGATGAAGATATTTTTGGAGTGGTGGACGAGATTTCTGAACATGATGTTCCTGTGCTTGATATTTTTCCACCCAACCCACTCGTGATTCAAACTTTGATTTTGCTTTTGTCATCCGAGTGTTTCACCCATTATTTACTTATCCCCTCATTTCTTCACTTTTCCACTCTACCGGGAGTGAGGATACCGTCTCTGACCCCGGCATCTTCGATTTTCGTTCCGGGTGTCCGTTCATTCTGCTTTCCCCAAGGACAACTTAATTCGGGGATCGAGTCAAGCTCATGTGACTCGGTGAACAAAAACAAGGGCTTCGTGGGAGGCAACCCATGCTTATCCAATTCATCTTCTTATTTTTCTTATTTCTAACAAATAACGTGAGGAGGGGGTGCCTCTTCCAATCTTGTGTTTCGTGGTTGTTTGTGAATGTTTGTTCAGGATTGTCCACGATTTATGATGACTCTCGTGCTCATTATTTTCTTTCTCCACTCGAGTCTCATTCATCGATGCTTTTGGAAATCCTATATCCGAGAATCTTATAGACTAACGTTTTCTTTGGCATAATTAATAAACGACCTTAGATTTTTGTTACGATTTCCTTTACCCTTAAAACATTGAGGACAATGTTCCATTCTAGTCCGGGGGAGGGTGAATCTTCGATTCGATTTGACCTTGCATTTTTCACCATGTCGTGTACTCTTGCAACTCCGTTTTTCCTTAAAAAAAACAAAAAATTGAAAATTTGAAATTTTTGGAAAAATGAATGAAAAAGGTCATGAAAAAGCATACAAAAAATGAGAAAAAGTTGAAAAGTTGTGCAAAAATATAATAAAGTTTGAATAAGTGTTTTGACACCTTGTTGACTTTCCAGCTGGCGAGAGTAGAAATAAATATTTTGACTTGACCGGGCGTGTTGAGCCCTAGCTTGTTCCCTTAACCAATGATGATCAAATAAGCTTGTGCTAGTCTTGTACACCAGGAGCTATAAAATGCGAATTATTTCTTAAGAATCTGCAAGTTCCCGTACTTGAATTTATATATGCGCAACTTAAAAGCTTTCACTAGTCTTTTACATAAGGAGCTAGAAAACGCGAATTCTTCTTCTAGAATTTGCAAGTTTCCGTATCTGACTTTATATATGCGTGGCTGATTTTCGGCTAAGTATTCGCGGGTTTCATTATTTGGAATCTTAAATTGCGAAGAGCAAGAAATGATAGAGTTTATTTAGAAGTTAGATGCTAAACGTGGAGTAGTTGGTTCTCTTTAGAGCTCATGAGAGGTACTTGTGGCTTTTTGCTCCCGCAAAATTATATCACCAATATATAATAAATGTTCTAGGTTAATTAGTGGTATTTAGGTTTGGATAATATTTAGTTTCTTAATTTCTTAAAAGAATATTTGCTTTAGAAGTTGGGTACATATCAAGGAACATCAAAAATAAAAGCAAAAATGAAAAAAAATCAAAAGTCAAAAATTGATTATGTATGTGGTTTTGAAGCTACCCGATAAGCTTCCATTGATGATGAAAAAAAGTAAAGAAAGAAAAGTATGAAAAAAGTGAAAAATGAAAAAATTAAAAAAAAAAAAAAATGTGAACAGTGAAAGTTGTATGAATAAAAGCTTAAGTGTTATAAAAGTTGTTAGAAACTAAATAACGCCATAATAAAGTAGTTTCTAGGACCGTTTTGGCTCAAGACCGATTAGATCTTAATCTAGGAATTATAATGTTCACATGATAAAACATAGCGGAATAAGAACAATATTATAAACAAGGTTTCTCGCCATCATCTCTACTCTAACATACACCAAAGCCCCAATGCTACGTGATCAAGTGTAGCACGGTTACACTCTAACAGCGATCTAAGATCGTTGAGGCTTAACACTAATCAACTAACCTAGGCGTTTACATAAGCATACTCACGCCCTAGGTTTACACACACACACACACCTTTACTAGGTTTTACATCTTGTACGTACATTGAACCTATTCCCTGTATTCTCTTTATATAATAGAGAACTAGGGTTACACAATACTACAAAGGACTAATAAGTAAAATCTTCTTTAGCAAGCAAGTCCCTTGTCTTTTGCATTCTTCACTTTGTCATCATAAGTCCTTCATCTTTCATATTTTGTCAATATCAACTCAAGTATAATTCCTAACAATCTTCCCCTAGTTGATATGACAAAACTAATAAGCACGAACTTCCCCTGAAGCTAGTATATATGAAAGATAAACGAACTTCCCCTTAAACCATGCTATATCACCAAGGATCTTCAAGTTGCAGCTTCAAGTTAAATTTTCTTCCCCTTTTTGTCATCATCAAATAGGGGACAAGTGTAAGCAACCTTGATCTTCACAACCACGAATCAATATTATACGACCAATCCATCTTTCCAATGTTTCAAAGTCACCCACCATTAAGTTTTCTGCATCTATAAATGTACTTGAAACAGTAGAAATCAAAATCAGTAGTAGTAATAACAACCAACAGTTGAAAAACCTTGATCTTCATAATCACCAACCAGTACCATACATCTAATTTAGTCCTTTAATGTCTTGAATTAACCACCATTAAGAACACCAAAACGCTTACTTATTAAATGAACTCAAGACATAAAAATCCCAAATTTTCAGTAAGAATACCAACGAATAATCATGAAAACCTTCACCTTGATGTAGCACATAAATGGTTAAACATTTAAACACTTAAGCTTCCCCTGAAACCCATATATTAACCATTTGAAAAATATAGGCTCTATGTAATGATCACTGTTGAAGAAAACTAAGTATTACCAACTTGATGCTGAAGTAGAACAACCCAAACTTGTGCCTTATATCTTGTACTAAAATTGACTTCGAACGTATACTTAACGTATAGGGAGATCGCAATCTCTTGACAATAAACACTGAGCACAATAACGTAACTCCTTCAAGTTTTTGTCAATTCGTAGTCACTTGAACGCACGAACAAGTTACCTCATATAAAACACAAACCTGTGAACTTCCACTTCAACTTCAAATACGTGATAAAAACTTTTCTTCGTAATCAATTAAACCAAATAATAACGAGCCATTGAATCTGATAAGAACCATGTAAACCAAAATCCAAAAATCAAATCTCTTGTGTGTGTATGGAACTAACCTGTTCCAAAATAAAAACCAAACATCTTCCCCTCACGTTTGTAATTCATGCCTATAAAACCAAATACCTGTGTGTATCCAAAAATCTGTTTTGTGTGTGTCTCCAAGAACTTCAACCACAGCTAAAAACCCATAATCATCTCAGTCCAACATTGAATAACACAACCAATAGTAACATGGGCACCACTGACATCATTATCACATGCAAATAAACAACAACTTTAACCTTGACTTAATAACACCACTCGAAACATGTATTTAAAGTTCCAGTACCATGCATGACCTTACTTTCCATTAATCACCGACCCATGATCTTTTGTAGTACAAGGTTTAAATATTCCATGATTTTAATAACGCATTAGCCCACAACCATTGAAGTACGAGGTCACAATTCCATGCGATTAGGATTTCAGCCAGTGACCATGATAGCATCCAGTTCCTACAACGTTTCATTAAATACATATATACATCGTCCCATGTTATAATAATATAACCATTGCATCTCTACATGCATGAAAGAAACAATAACCATCGACTTTAAAAGTTGAATGAAACTGATGTCAAACCGAATGGGAAAAGCAAGCCAAGTCCAAGCAGATTTGTTATAAGCTTGGCAGTGGAAACGATTAAGTAGCAGTGGGAACAAGTATCGCAGCAGTGGAAACGTAATAGCCTAGCAGTGGGAAAAGTTAACTAGCAGTGGGAACTTTATAGTATAGCAGTGGAAACCACAAACCTCAAATCCTCGTACCAATAACTCACTGTCCCACTTTACCAATAATAGTCAATGAATCGGCCAATCAAATCAGAATAATCACCATCCCATGAATCACATGATACAATGATAGCGATCAGACCTAGTATAAGGTAGTTATTGAATACTGAAACCACGTGATTCATCATACCAGCGAACATATTAAAATTCATGTACCAGATCCACGACAAAAGAATTATGTGCAGTACGAGGTTACATCACAATAACATAGAAAGCGAAAGATCTGTGATGATACCCATATTAATTTATGAATAACCCGTGACCTATGAATCCTGTACGCATGTGAACCTATGATCAATCAATCTTCTAATACTGACTATACTTAGCAGCTATACCATCACACATCACTTTCAAGTCTCTCTCTCTATCTCCTGTTAGTCTCAAATAAGATAGCAAGACAAACTAAACGTAGTACAAACTGAATTGAAAAGCAGTACTAACGCGTGACCATCAGTATCTTTTGTGAATAAACATACCCTACATGTTCACGAGTAACCACAGTCCATAGCGTTCTTGTACCAGTAACCTCAGACACCTTACTCCACAAAGCGTACCATTACATATCTGCTTGTTCACCAGTACTCTTACGTACCATATAACCCAAGTATCATTTAATAACATCGTCATCATAACAACAACATCTCATCTACTCAGTTAGGGTTTTATATGATTGGTCATTGTTAGGGTTTGTTTTAGGGGTTACATATGTATTCCAAGCAATCAGTTATTTGAAAACCCTAAGAAACCCTAATTGCAAATCAATTAATTCCAATCCAAAGCAGCTTTTCTTTGATAAACAATGACTTCCATGATTAATAAAGACCATACGAACAAGGAAATCAATGAAAAACCAAAACCCTTTGAAAGAAACCCTAAAAATTCGAAAAATTTCACCTGTTGCAGCAGCAGACTTCTACAATTTTTATCTTTTTACTGATAGCTCAGATCGAAGATCCCTCTGGTGGAACTCTTCCTTGGTATGTTGAGAATATCCAATAAAAATTTCAGCCCGATCCAACGGTTAACGAAGGAGATATCGCGCCTTGAAAACTGAGCTGCAGTGAGTTACGAAAATTGAACCAAATTCGAATTTTTCTTGTTTTCTTCATTCTTCTACAAACCAAACCTTGTAAATCCCAGATATCAAGAGCCCCCGCTCTGATACCACATGTTAGAAACTAAATAACGCCATAATAAAGTAGTTTCTAGGACCGTTTTGGCTCAAGACCGATTAGATCTTAATCTAGGAATAATAATGTTCACATGATAAAACATAGCGGAATAAGAACAATATTATAAACAAGGTTTATCGCCATCATCTCTACTCTAACATATACCAAAGCCCCAATGCTACGTGATCAAGTGTAGCACGGTTACACTCTAACAACGATCTAAGATCGTTGAGGCTTAACACTAATCAACTAACCTAGGCGTTTACATAAGCATACTTACGCCCTAAGTTTACACACACACACCTTTACTAGGTTTTACATCTTGTACGTACATTGAACCTATTCCCTGTATTCTCTTTATATAATAGAGAACTAGGGTTACAAAATACTACAAAGGACTAATAAGTAAAATCTTCTTTATCAAGCAAGTCCCTTGTCTTTTGCATTCTTCACTTTGTCATCATAAGTCCTTCATCTTTCATATTTTGCCAATATCAACTCAAGTATAATTCCTAACAAAAGTTGTTGGCACGTGAGGTACATGTGGATGATTCTGAATTGGACACATGAGGTACACGTGTAGTACTCCGCAACTTATATATGAGATTGTATGTACCCAATTCCTTGATGTGGACCGAATTTCTATTGCAGTGGTTCTTGAGAGAAAATGAAAAACTACTTAGTGTTTAAACTTGGTATCTCTATCGGACTTAAAAAGTATTGAAACGAGAAAATATGAAGAAATTCATTTCTCAAAAAAAATAAAATCTTGAGATACAAAACTTAGGACATGGGAGTAAGAGGTTTCTACAAGTAACTTTTATAAGTAGTGTTAGCATCTAACTTGTAGATCAGCTGTGATCTCGTTTGTACGTTTAGTTTGGGGGCTTGTGAAAAATCAAGGATGACGATTTTTATCCGTATGGTCACTTTTCCATGAGAAGTGTTTCTACTCATTGACCCTAAAAGTTATTGCAAAATAATGAAAGTTCAACAAACCGTTACAAGAATAAAGTGAGAAAAGTCCAAAAATAGAAATAAAAAGTAGAATAAAGAATAAATTTTGGAAAACGGAGCGTTTGCGGGGATAAATGATTTTATAACTTCTTTTGAACCTCCTTGCTACTTTACAACGTTAGTAGGAAGAGTTATGAAATTATTTATCCCAAAAGCGTGAATTGATCACATTGCGTGAGGGCACGACAATACCTTAGTCCGGGGGATTTTGGTGATTACTTATTTACTCACCTTTTCTTAGCCATAATGAGACCAAATAATCCAAAAACTAACCCAAAACGCCAAAGAAAGTATGTTTCTATGATTGTAAATGTGCAGGTACGGATATCTCATAAAATGACGAAAAACAAACGGAAACCGGCAAAAACGAGCACGAGAATGGAATGAGTGCTGAAAGTCAAAGTTCAGAATCTAAAAGTCAAAGTTGAGCCCATAGAAGACCTCAGAGATTTGAGAATTGTCAGATTTGGTCCCTGGTCAAAGTTTGAAGAAATTGCACTTTCAGCCCTTACACTTTCTTCAATTGACAAAAGAGGTCCCTGGAAGAAATATTTCATGAAATGTCCAAATCAACCCTCAAAGATTGGAGCATTGTCAATTCAGACCCTTGAAGTACATTTTGGAATAATGACAGATTTGGTCATTCATATTTCAGATTCTACACAATTAGTCCTTATACATTTCATTAATAAAATCTGAATTTCACTTTACAAAAGTCTAGTCCAAAACTATTAGTCCAAGTACCAAACCAAAATCCCAAAGCCCTAATCTTGGTCCAAACCTGAGCCCACATCCTCGGTCAAACCCCATTTTACTATGAGTCAAAATTGAGTAATAAAATATTACCCAAAAGCTTTCTCGCCCCCCTTTTTCACTCAACCCAGAAATAACTATTCACATATGAACCCTAAGTTTACCCGTCCACTTAATTACCACAATTAAGGGTATATTGGTCTAATCAAATGGCTTCTAGAAGAGATTAAACATGTCAGAAGGTGTCAGACTCAAACAAGCACACAAGGGACTACCGTGGCAGCTCATGGTTGGTTGAAACACGTCATAGATTGTGATCAGAGGGTGGATATTGATGGGAAATGATTAACTCATGATCATACGGCTTAGATTGGCTTGAAGAAACACACCACACAGATTGCCAAGGTGGCAATCCGTGACCTCTCTCCTTTATAGATTCTTCTCTCTTGTATTATAAATAGAGGTGTTGATAGCCTTGTTTCAGTGGTGGAGTTTAGAGTAGCAAAACTCTGCCCAATTTACTTCTCAGTTTTTAGTAGTGTAATTTCCTTTTCATTTGTAATCCTTTATTTTAATGAAATCCGTTTTATGTTAAATCATTTCAGCTTATTGTTTTACCTTATTGTTTCAGCTTATATCTCTTTAATTCTCAACAGTATCTCAGTGTTAAAACATCTTGTTTACTTTTTCATTTCAATTCAGCTTTAGTTAGTTCAAAAGTTTCATAAAATTCAAAAAATATAAAAATAGTTTTTGTTAGATTCAGCTTTCAATCAAGCTTGTTTGTAGTTTAAGCAATCTCATGTTAGCTTTTTAGCTTCTGTGAGAGAGCTTGTTAGATCAATACAGATTTAAATCTCAAATTCAATTTTGGTCAACAAAAGTCAACTGTCAGACTTAAGGAGTGATTCATGGTAGAATTTGGTATGTTAAGCTGTGTAATGGAAGAGCTTAGCCTATCTAGAGATAGGCTACTGTGGAAAACCCTCTGTTCATGCTGAGGGTAGTTTAGTAAGTATCTTATTCACATTTCCAAATTTTCATAGCATTTGATTATTCTTGGTGTAAATCTGTTTTACTGAGTTGTAGTAGAGGATAGTTGTTGTTGATTGATCATATTGCTTCTGGTAGTGTTATACTAGTTAATTTTATCATTGGTTTTGAGTTTTGTGGATTATATCATTGTTTCATAGTTATAGCATAGAATAAGGGAGTGTTTGGATAATTTAGTTACTGTGTTGAATTGATGTTTGTTTGCAGTCATAGCTTCATTTTAGTTCACATAAGTTTAGTGGTGGATAAATAGAGTATAAAATCAGTAGTATAGTTCATTAAAAAGTCAAAGTAGGATTCAAACATAGCTTACTAGTAGAGTTGTAGGATTCTGTTAGTAAGATTGAGATAATAGTTGCATAATAGTTCAAGTTAGCTTAATCTAGTGTTATTGTAGCTTAATATAACAAGTAGTAGTAGATCTAATCAGTAGAATTTGGATTAAGTTAATTAGTATAAACATAGAAATAGTCAACTGATTTAGGTTTCATACCTCATTAGGTTGCTGTTTTAGGCTTCAATTAGTGCAGTAATTGAAAGCTTGAGATAGGGCTTTTTGGCGTTTTAGTATCTCAGTAGTATAGTCTAGCTTTTGCCCCCATTTGTTTTATATTTTTAGCTTATTTAGATAGCTTATTGATGTCTGCAAATATAGTCACTTAAGCTAGTTTGTTGATGTGGATTTAACCTGCAGTAGTGATTTTTGGCTTTTAACCTTAGCTTATTTGTGGTTTCTAAGTTCCTGTGAGAGTGATTTAGTGATTTCTATAGTTACTTAACTTCTGGCTTATTCTGTTTTGTTTCTGCTTATTACTTGGACTTATTCAAACTGCTTATTGCTTCATATCTGTGTTTCTGTGCTTCTTATGATAGCTTATTGATGTCTGCAAATATAGTCACTTAAGCTAGTCTACTGATGTGGATTTAACCTGCAGTAGTGATTTTTGGCTTTTAACCTTAGCTTATTTGTGGTTTCTAAGTTCCTGTGAGAGTGATTTAGTGATTTGCATAGTTGCTTAACTTCTGGCTTATTTTGTTTTGTTTCTGCTTATTATTTGGACTTATTCAAACTGCTTATTGCTTCATATCTGTGTTTATGTGCTTCTTATGATCTGAGTTTAGCATTTTAGAGCTTATTATAGTTTAAGACATCTGAGTTATAAGTTTCACTCAGTTTGGGTACAAGTACTTATTAATAAGCAATTGTATTAAGCTGTTTTAAGCTCAATAAGCACTTCCAAAGCTTATTTTCTTTTCTAAATTTTTCCTAAAGTTTCTTTCAATATTTTAGATTTTTTGTGAATTTTTCATATTTTTCTGAATTAGTTTACTATTTTTCTCCTTTTATTTTAGTTTTAAATCATTTTTAAATACTTTTTAATTAATAAAAATCAAATAAAAATCAGAAAAAGTCTTAAAAACTCCTAAAATATTTTAGATAATTATTTTCTATTATTTTAGATTTTTCAACGTTGAATTTGTATTTTTCCCATTTATTTTTACATTTTCTCTTATTTTTAATTACATTTTGTACTCCAAAATTAGAAATAAATTTATAGAAAACAAATAAAAAGTCAAAAAAATATTTTTCTTTTTCTCAAAATTATTTTAAGTAGTTTACGATTTTTAGAAATTTATTTCACATTTTTAGGATAATTTTTCCTAAAAAGTTACGTTTTAATTCGTTCATTACGTTTAAACTCGCGTTTGAATTTCCGTTTTTAGTTCTTAATCATTTGTGCATATATAGCTTGTACCTTCTACATTGTTTGAAATTTCTTATCATAATTTGAATTTCTCATTTCAAAATTTTCACTTTTACACTTTTCACGACACGATTTCACGAATCGAATTTCAACGATTCCATTCACTCCTTCACGGGATATGACTCGGGTAATCCGTATTTCTTGCAGATTTCCTCGGAACTTATAATATACATATTGATTTTTGCACAATCAATTTTTGGCGCCGCTGCCGGGAAAGGTTTGAAGTGAGTTTTTGAATTTCGTTTTGAAAAATCGTGTTTTGAAAAAAAAGCCTTCCTCTTATCTTGTGAATATTTTCTATAAAAATATAAAAAGTAAAAAATCAAAAACACTTTTACTAAAGTGTTTTCAAAAATACAAAAAGAAAATTATAGCCTCGACTCCCTCGTGGAAGACGGGGTGTCACAACCCACAATTTCAGGTCATTTTTCGAAACTTCGACATTCTACTATTCACAAATTACTATTCATTGATCACTATTCATCGTTTTACTATTCATCGTTTTTGAGGTCAATTTGATATTCCGAGACACATTCAGAAATTTTACTATTCACATGACACTATTCATTTCCGAGAGAAAACCACTATTCACGTGCATTATTCATGTCATCGTAAATTTAGTTTACGAGTGTTCAAATTCGCGTAACCGTATTGGTTCAGGAGCGAATTCATGCATTATTATCAGGGACATTTCATACGGACTAGAAATATTCTGCATATCATTATTAGGGCACTTGCATACTATTTCACTCGTAGGATAATTAAATTAATATTTTTGGTATAATTAACGATTTACGTATGTTTATTTTAAATAAACACTAATACGCGAACTATAAATGTGACTAACACGTCCAACACTCTCGATTATGATCCCAATATATTTTTATATTCATTTTTATAATATAAAAATTATAATATTAATTTACCCGGTATTTTGGATATTTATTTTAATTATTAACTTAAGTTTACTAAAACTTCGACGGTTTTCGTAGAAATTAAACTATAATTATCTAAACACCCAATAATTTTACCCAACCTATTTTTATAATTTTTATAACTTTATTTTATCCCGGTTAACTCCGTTAAAATTTATTTTTAGTTAACCCGGTACCCGGTACATTTTAAAACTACAAATAACACATAATAATACAAATTACACCAAAAGTCTTCACATTCATCCCCCCCCCCCTTTGATTTGCCGCCCCCCCCCCCCCCCCCCCCTTGCCAATCAACTTACAAAAACTACTAACTCACTCAAGATTCATAAATGCCTTATACTAACTTTTTATATAATAATAATAATACATAAAATACATATAACCTAAACTAGTTTTCTTATCTCATTTTCACAACTAGCAAAAATTTCTTTTTCTCTCTTTTCTCTCTTGAACTCACGGCAACAACAAGAAGGAAGGGCAAGACCAAAATTTTTCTCAAGATCAAGTGATATTTTAGTTTGGTTTAGTTATTCTTACAAGGTTTTGAAATATAAACTTAAGGATACTAAGGTTTTTATCATCTAATCACACCACCTATCAAAGTAAGTTTACAAAACTCATTTCATAAATTTTTACAAGTTATTACTATGTTTATATTTTTTTCTTGCAAGATCTCATACATGCATTAACTTATACCACTCCATTTTTGTATATATTTAACTTTCAGGCCCTAGAAAGTGATTTTTGGTTAGATCCTTGTTAGATCTACTTGGTTATGATGATTAGGAACCCATGATACCCTAAGAAGGTGTATGGTAGGATTAGATTAGTTTTGTGGTGATTGAAAGTGGTTTGAATGAAGATGGAACTAGATTAGAACCCTAGAAACGATTTTTGAAACATTTGAAATACCTACTGTCCCTATTTTTATTTCGTGGGAAAATCAGTGGTTGATGACTAATTTTTGACCAAATATTTAGAAAATAATTTTAAAAACGAAACTTTAGGCGAAAGAACGGATTAAAACGAGCTTATAACGAAGGAGATATGATTTTTGCAAATTTAACGACGAAAACTATTTTATTAAAAACTGCTTGCTGTTTGGCAGATTTCGACGTACAAATAGAGGCATTAAACGTAACTTAGAGGAGCCGAGTTATCAAAATTATACTAGTATATACAAAAACGAATCCGTAGATATAAAGAACGAAGGAAATGAACCTATAACGACCAAGTTATACCCGTTTTAACATCGTCAAAACTATATATATATATTTGGTCACAAATAAAAAATAATAACTTAAGCACTAAATGGTATATTTTTCTAGAAACGTTAGTAAGGACTATATCCTTAACAAACGAATACGTACGACCCGAGAGAATATTTATACGAATTAACGACGTCATTCTAAGGTTTTGATACTAGGAATATAACGCTAACTTTTTCATACGAGTTAATATGACAAGTTATATACTTCTCTAAATGGACTTATTTTTCCTAAGTATGGAAACTATTTTACCATGACGATAACTAGTATTTCCAAATTACGAGTGGTATGGGTATCATGTGCATATGCATTCATTCCTTTACGGCTTGATCTTAATTAGATCACGATTATTCATTTAGGTTGCGGCTAGTGTTCGCGCCTCATTGTCCCGACTACATTTCCATCATTGTACCATCATTGTACCATCCTTTCGAGGTGAGTTTCATAGCCCCGTTTTAATTCTATATTTTGATTTCAAATCCCACGGGGGAGAATACATTGCATTACTTATTTTTGTGTACATGCCTAAGTATAAAATTTCATACATTGCTTAAGTTGCCTTATTTACCACGTCTTGACAAGTCCCCTTTATTATTTCATGAACCGTTTAATTAAGTTCCAAGCGAGAGTGAGTGAATAGATTTATTGAGGGTGACTCCTCCATCTGTGTTTGGGTTGCTCCAACAGAATTACAGATGCATTTCATGTCTTTATTATTAGAGTGTCTGGTAAACACTCATTGGGGCCAAGTAACGTCTAGCTTCGGGGTCATGAGCTTAAGAGCCAATGTATATATTTTTCCGGACATCCTATTTCTTGACTTTACTTATGGCATATGTACACTAGATTTTAGTTATAAACCTATGATTATTCACCAACTTTATGTTGACCGTTTTTCGCAATGTATTTCTCAGGTAACTAAGGCATAACCTCATGGCATGCATGGAGTCACTTTGTGTATCAAGGATGACGCGTCTCTTTTTGGATTTCATGCACTTATGAACTATCGTTTGATTGTACTAAATTATTTCCTTAAACCTTTTCTAACTTTTGGGACCTATGTTTTATAACTCTGAATATTTTGAATGAATCAAACGATGTATTTTCTAAACGACACTTTAGGTCGTTCAATATATCCTTGCTTGTGTGCTATGATCCGTTACACCCTCAGGTATTCCATTCCGCTGCCATTCAGGTATTTTGGGGGTGTGACACGGGGCGTTGTAAACCAAATAAGCATACCAACATAAGAACACGTGAAATTAGTTGTTAATCGGATTACTTTGATTCTACAACCGAATAAGCGGGAAATAGAAGCTTAGACGTTAATTTGCAAGCTGAAGAGAGATCCATTCTTCTCTCCCGTTTCGTCGCGAGTAGTTTTGAAGGAAACGATTACGATTAACGTAACGGTTGAAAAAAAAAGAATAAATTTTTTTTGTGATTTGTTTTTCAATAAATATTAAAAAAATAAATAATAATAATAATAATCTTCTTATCCTCTAAAATTTGATTCTTCTTCTCACACCCTCTTATGTTTAATTCTTATGGATCCGACTTGTGTTAAGTGTGGAGAACCTTTCTTCGAAGGGTTGTGTGTTTGGTGTACGTGCGAGCAATGTGGTAGTAATATTCGTGATGGAGTTTGTTGGTTTTGTAATTCTCACACGTATGTTCAAAGATCGTTCAACAATCCTTCAAACATTTCCGATTGTCCTCCAACACCACCGCCGCTTCCGTTCACTTGTTTTAATTGTGGAAATCCCTCCGAAGAAGGAGTACCTTGTGGACAATGTTTTTGTAATCAATGTGGATACACTAATTGTATGTGTTACGTCCCAAGTGCTGAAACATCTTACGCTTACGATACGAGCTTTGATAATTATCCTCAAAACCATTTCAATTACCCTCCTCATAACTCTTATGAGCAAGAACCGTATTTCAATGATAATTCGTTCCAAAATTCATCAAATTTTGAACATTGTGGGGGATCATTTGAAAATTTCCATTATGAGTCGAATTTGTGTTATGATTCTCATTATTTTGACCAACCCCCACAAAAGTCGTTTGAAGATAGAATGCGCGAAGAAATTAGATTGTTTGAAATCAATCATAACCCTCAGGGAAAGTCGATGGAGGAACTACTTGCCGAAGAAAGAAAGGCTAAATTCCAAAAGTCTTTAATTTACTATGATTCTGACGATGATGAGGCGATTATTACGATCAACATTTTCCCACAAAGAGCACCTATCTTTCCTCCCGTAGAACCCGAGGACTCTCTAAAAATGGTGGACGAGCATCTAAACACTATTCCGGCTTCGAAATCAGATGAATTCAATAAGTCTAGTGTTGAGAACCTCGTCCCAATCTCAAGTGAGTCCGGGGAAATTTCTAACGGTGATTGTGAATTTGTTGAAAATAATCGTCTTGATAATTACGTTGAAAATGATGAAGATGATATTGATTCCGATTCTCACAATGAGTATACAATGAGTGATAAAGACTCTTGTGGAGATATCGATGATGTTGAGGAATCGCGTTCCGATTATGAGTTCGTTAGCTTAGACGAGATAAAGGATTTAGACCTTGATGATGATAAGATTGAAGATGATTTACTTCGTGAAAAATTATCAAATATCAATCTCCTTATTTCAAATATCGAAGCTTTAAATAATCCGACTCCGTCTACTGATTCCGTGATTACCTCTTCATTTCCTATCCCCGTTATGGATAGTGATTTCTTACCCGAGCGTAGAGAGCTGTAATTCTTGAGATAGAATGAACTTTCGCAAGGCATCTTCATAGCTTTGCCTAGGAGTGCTCTGTGATGGAAAATGCTCGGACCATTCGAGTGGGGAGGAATCATTGAAGGATACGCTCCTAGTTTGGTACGCTCTGAAATTAGGTTTATCCTTCCATGCCTCATAGGCCTCATCAAAGTTTCGAGGACCTCGACCAACGTGTGACGATGTGAATTCCTTATAAGCATGTTTTGGGAGCTCCATGCAGTTATGAATTTCGTGAGGTCCATTACACAATTTACATGAAGAAGCGATTTTGCTCACTTGGCTTAAGGGCTTAGGAGCTCCGTAAGATTTCATGAGAAACTTGACTCGAACTTCAAGTTCCATGATCCTACGGTCGGGAGTTCTAGAATTGTTCGAAGGCAAAGATATTGCCTTGACCGTTTTGTTCAAATCACGGGGATCATTCCAACTTTCGTTGTCATAGAGAGCAAGATCTTCTATGAGTTCCCATGATTCTTCTGCACTTAGATCACGTAGCTTACCATCGGCCTATTGGTCAATGGTTCGCCTTGTGGAGAGATCGATATGGTCATAGAAGATTTGGACTTGGAGCCAAAGATCTATGCCATGATGAGGGACTTTTTGGAGTAAGTCCTTGAAACGAGTCCATGCTTCATATAGAGTTTCACCTTGACGTTGTTGGAACATCAAGATATCATTTCTAAGCTTGGTAGTTCTCCCCGGTGGGAAAAATTGAGCAAGGAAATTAGTGGTGAGATCATCCCATGAGGTGATAGATCCCGCGGGTAAACGTTCAAGCCATTGACTAGCTTGATTACGTAGAGAGAATTGGAATAGGCGTAATCGGGTTGACTCTCTAGTTGTAACATCAAGGTCTATAGAATCTACGATTTTAAGGAAGTCCTTGAGATGTTGATTTGGATCTTCGGATCGAAGTCCATGGAATGCACATCCGCTTTGCACCAACCGGATGGTGTCAGATCGCAAGGGAGACACATTGGCTCCTTGGGTGAGCTCAATGGTGTTTCGATAGCCTAGGTGGCTAGGTCGGGAATACTCTCCTAGGGTTCGGGGCCTAAGAGGTTGGTTTGCTAGTGGTGGGTTTTATGGGTGGTCTTGTTGTGGTGGGTTGATGGGTTCAAAGATGTTACCACCTTCCATGATGTCGAATGGTAAAGAGTTACGAACAAAAACACGAAGAAATAAGATAGACTAAAGAAAACCTAAAAATAAAAATAAAATCTTACTAGAAAGGAATCTAGCAAGTAGACCTAATAAAAAGAAATCCAAACCTAGACAATAACTATTCCCTGGGCTGCGGCGCCAAAAATTTGATGCGTGGGAATTGCACCAGGCTTTACCTCTCAAGGGATCTCGAGAAGCTTACAACCCCCACCAGGCAGTGTACCTGATCATTGTAGTATAGTATAGTGACAAGTACCGGGGGATTGATCGTTCAACTCAGGAATAGTGTCGCTAGGATTAGAAAGCCTAAAAACTAGGTGTAGAGGTGGGGGATGATTCTTTTTGTATTTTTATATTTTTATGAAAGCAAGTAAAATCTCGGTTTTTAGAGGAGTGGGCGGAATTAGTTGCTAGTCAACTAACCCAATAACTAAAGATGCAATCAAAATAAAATAACAAAAATGTAAATAAACTAAATTAAACTAGTGGTGTGAACAATATATGGGAGAATTGTGTTTACTTAGATTTCACTACTCCCTAGATATCTTTTACAGGTTAATTACTTGTTATAGTTGCGTGGATGACGGGTTATATTCCTTAATACCAATCATGGGGTGGCGTACTTACTTCCCCAATTCTATAAGCTCCTACTTCACTCCTATGTCGAGCCGGCTAAGAAGCTCCTAACATGGGATCACTAGAATTCGCTCATGCATTAAATACAACCATAAAAACCTAGTACACATCGGTTTATGTTTCTTAAGATGTTCAAGCAAGTTACACAATGGAGATCTGCCAGTTTGCTTAAGCCTAACATTGAAATCATTCATCCATTACAACTATAAACAAGCAATTAACCTATAATCAACATCTAGGTTTCATTACATCTAAGCAAACACACAAAAGATCTAGCCTAGCATGTTAAAATCAAGACAAGTGTAAGATATATTCAAACAACACATAGACATATTGAATGAATTGAAAGAAAACTTATCTCAATTGAACATGAAGGGTTTTAAGGGGTGAAAACCCTTGAAAATACTGTTACAAATGAGCTAGGGTTTATAAAGTTCGGCCCTAGAATTCTCCACACAAGTTCCTCCTTTAATGAATGAAAATTAGAAAAGTATTTATAGATTTCACGAGGTGACGGCGTCAAGAGTAAAATTCTGACGCCGTCATCTCGCCGCCAATAAAGTTCTCGGATTGCCTAGATCTATATCTGACTCCGTCATGTGTAATCTTTTTCCAGGCCGTCACTAAATTTACTCTTGACGCCCTACTTCTGACGCCGTCACATTTTCTCTGAGCCGTCATCCATTTTGCTCCTGACGCCGTCATAAAATCCTTCTTGACGCCGTCATCTACTGTTCCCAGCAAGGAAAATTAAGACTTTGCCGTTTTCTTCACTTTTATGCTCCAAAAATGTCCAAAATGCTTCCTTTTCCAAAATTCACTACCAAAGTACCTAAAATCACAAAAGGAACGATTTAGGGCAATATTTGATCAAATAAATTCCAATTCCGGCTTAAATGACCCCCTAAAAACGGGTCATTTTTCGCCTCATCAAGAGCTTAAACTCGAAATTGAGAAACTTAGAATTACTCAAGATGATCTAATAAAACAAACCACAAAGTTTAAGAAGTTCGATAAAAGTATTTCTTGTGCGGATGAAATTATAAAACATCAAAAGTCACCATTTGATAAAACAGGACTAGGTTTCATGAAACTAGAGACTTCGAAGAGTCAAACGAAACAAGAAAAGAAAGCACAAGAAACTAACAAAAATGCTACAGCAGCCACGGAATTGACGGAACCCAAAATAGGGTTCCGCCCGTTGAACCCAAAGGTTCCGCCGGGTCTGCAGCAGCAGTGACAACTTCCACGTCGGATCGTTCAAAATTTGTTAAAGTCACATATAAAAATGAAACTAAACCTGCTATTATAACTGGAGTAGGACTTAGTAAAAACGAATTTAGAACTAGAACTACTCAACCGAGACCTAAGACTCCAATTCCCAAACGCCCCTTTCCAAAGAGTAACTACAACACACGACCAAACTACCAACATGTTTGGAATCAAAACACTCCTGGACACTACCAAACTCCAAATTACATGTCATGGAACCCTTATGTTCTATTTTCATACTTGGATCAAGTTAATGGTATGCTTAACCAAAATGGACCCATGAGAAATTTGGGACCAAATGTTTGAGTGTTTTTCGTAAAATAGGTGTGCCTCAGAGTATGTTTGGAACCGGATGAATGGATTAAAGATATCGGTTGTTCAAGGCACATGACGGTTACAAAAGCCTCTTCTCAACTTATCACAAATGTGATGGAGGTAACGTTACGTTTGGTAGTAAAGCTAAGAGCAAAATCATCGGAAAAGGTACAATCTCTCATGACTCCCTTTTTATAGATGATGTAGCTCATGTTGATAAGTTAGGTTTTAATCTCCTTAGTATTAGTCAACTTTGCCGTAATAAGTATAACGTTCTTTTTAGTGAAAATGGAAGTAAAATACTTAAAGATGGCATAACCATAGCCAAGGGTGTCCTTAAGAACAACGTGTATGTCATGAAGATGGATCAAACATCTAGAGACAAACTTTGTCTTACTACATTAGATGAATCTTCAACTTTATGGCATAGACGTTTAGGACACGCTAACATGAGACTTATACAAAACCTCTCCTCCAAAGACCTAGTTCGAAACCTACCTAAGTTGAAATATGACCAACACTTTTGTGACGCTTGTAAAGTCGGTAAACAAGTCCATAGTAGCCATAAGGCTAAAAATTTGGTTTCTACATCTAGGTGTCTAGAACTTTTGCATATGGATTTGTTCGGTCCATCCGCTATACAAAGTTATGGGGGTAACTTCTACACTTTGGTCATAGTAAGATATACTTGGACAAAATTTTTGAAAAGTAAAAATGAAGCTTTTGATAAATTTGAGATTCTAAGTAAGAAAAATCAAAATCAAGTAGGGTCTAGTATTATGTCTATTAGAACGGATCACAATCGTGAATTTGATAATGAATTTCAATT
Source organism: Artemisia argyi (assembly GCA_030686995.1). Taxonomy (NCBI): domain Eukaryota; kingdom Viridiplantae; phylum Streptophyta; class Magnoliopsida; order Asterales; family Asteraceae; genus Artemisia; species Artemisia argyi. Next base: position 68,947,076 of record CM060683.1, read on the forward strand.
TGAAAACGTTTGTGATAAAAATGGTATTGCTCATAACTTTTCGGCTCCACACACTCCTCAATCTAATGGTGTAGTAGAACGTAAAAAACGGACCTTGCAAGAGATGAGTAGAACAATGCTTAATGAACAAAACATTCCACAAAAGTTTTGGTGTAACGCCGTTGACACATCAACGTACATTTTAAATCGAGTCTTAATTAGACCATTTTTGAATAAAACTCCTTATGAACTATATAAAGGTAAAAAGCCTACATTAGGATACTTTAGAGTGTTTGGGAGTAAATGCTTTATTCTTAACACCAAGGACTATCTCACCAAATTTGACCCAAAGTCTTAAGAAGGTGTATTTCTTGGATATTCACAAAATAGTAAAGCTTACATCGTTTTAAAGAAAGAAGCCTTAAGAGTCGAGGAATCGTTGAACGTAACATTCGACGAGAGTCCACCTCCCTCTAAGACATCACCTTTGGTAGATGATGACTTAGTTGAAAGCCAAGCTATTGAAAACCAAGTAATCTTAGAAAATGACAAGGAAGATGAACCATTAAGCAAAGAAATTGTTAATGTTAAACAATCCAAAAGTCATCCATTAGATAATGCCATAGGAAAAATTAATGAGAGAACACTAAGATCTAAAGCCCAAAATGAAAGTAACGACTTTTGTTTCGTGTCAACCATTGAACCGAAAAACATTAACGAATCAATAAATGATGAGTCTTGGGTAATAGCCATGCAAGAAGAGTTAAACCATTTTTTTAGAAATAATGTATGGACATTAGTTCCTCAACCAAGGAGTCAAACAATAATTGGAACAAAATGGGTTTTTCGTAATAAAATGGATGAAAATGGAATTGTGTCTAGAAACAAAGCTAGGCTAGTAGCACAAGGATATAATCAACAAGAAGGCATTGACTACGATGAAACTTTTGCTCCGGTTGCTAGGCTCGAGTCAATTAGAATCTTACTTGCATATGCATGTGCTCACAATTTTAAACTCTTTCAAATGGACGTCAAAAGTGCATTCTTAAACGGGGTCATAAACGAAGAAGTGTATGTTGCTCAACCACCGGGCTTCATCGATTTTGAAAAACCTAATCATGTTTACAAACTTAAAAAGGCTCTTTACGGACTTAAGCAAGCTCGAAAAGCATGGTATGATCGACTTAAAACCTTCCTAGTTGACCATAAGTATACCATGGGCTTAGTTGATAATACTCTCTTCACTAAGAAGAAAGATTCACATATTATCATAGTCCAAATCTATGTTGATAACATTATATTCGGATCAACTTGTCAAGAGTTATGCGTGGATTTCTCAAAAATCATGCATGACGAGTTTGAAATGTGTATGATGGGAGAACTCAACTTTTTCCTAGGACTCCAAATTAAACAACTAGAAGATGGTATCTTCTTTAACTAATCTAAATATATTAAGGATATGCTTAAGTAATTTGGATTAGAAGATTCGAAACTAATTAAAACTCCCATGTCCACGGAAACAAAACTCACCAAGGATGAGGAAAGTGAATCCGTAGATAGCACTAAATATAGAGGTATGATTGGAAGTCTACTTTACCTAACGGCTAGTAGACCCGAAATTATGTTTAGTGTTTGTCTATGTGCTCGTTTTCAAGAAGATCATAAGACAACTCATCTCGAAGCCGTTAAAAGGATTTTTAGATATATTAAGGGCACTACACATTTAGGTTTATGGTATCCCAAAGGAACGGGAATAGACACCATAGTGTATGCCGACTCGGATCATGCCGGTGACTATGTTGATAGAAAAAGCACAAGTGGTACTTGTACTTTTGTTGGACATTGTCTCACCTCATGGTTCTCTAAGAAGCAAACGACTCTCGCTATCTCTACAACGGAAGTCGAATACGTTTTGGCCAGAAAGGCGTGTCAACAAGCTCTTCGGATGAAGCAAGCTCTTGTCGACTACGGAATTCAACTTAACGACATCACCATCCTTTGTGACAACAAAGGAGCCATTGATCTTAGCAAAAATCCAGTTCAACATGCTCGTACCAAACATATTGAAATCCGTCATCATTTCCTTTGTGATAACGTTCAAAAGGAAAAAATCTCAATTGAGAAAGTTTCTTCCGAAGACAACATAGCCGACATTCTCACAAAACCTCTTAAACGAGAACCTTTTAACCTTCTTAGGCTAGTCTTAGGACTCATGGAACCTACATTGTAGTTCTAGACATTAGACAAAAACCACAAAAATCAAAACAAATCAATAAGCCTTTTTCTCAGCAGAGTCGGCGGAACCCTCAACCATAACGGGCGGAACCCTATTTTTGGTTCCGCCGTATCCGCCGACCTGTAGAACCTTTTCTTAGTTTATATTAAACCAAACATGATGAGGCGAAAAATGGTCCATTTTTAGGGGGTCATTTAAGCCCGAATCCGAATTTATTTGATCAAATATTGCCCTAAATCGTTCCTTTTGTGATTTTAGGTACTTTGGGAGTGAAATCTGGAAAAGGAAGCAATTCGGACGTTTTTGGAGCATAAAAGTGAAGAAAACGCCAAAGTCTTAATTTTCCATGCTGGGAACAGTAGGTGACGGCGTCAAGAGCAAATCCTTGACGGCGTCAAGAGCAAATTTCATAAATTTCCATGACGACCCAGAAGAGTTTTGACGGCGTCACGTAGGAAGGGCGTCAAGAGTAAAAGAGTCATGACGGCCTGGAAGTATATAAGTCTTGACGGCGTCAGAAGTAGATCTAGGCAGTCCGAGGAGTGTTTTGGCGGCGAGGTGACGGCGTCACAAGATTACTCTTGACGCCGTCAAACCTATTTTTCTATATATAGTTTTCTAATTTTTCACATTGAAAGAGAGAAGTTTTGGGAGAAACCCTAAGTACGATTTTGGTGTAACTTTACAGGTTTTTCAAGGGTTCCAACCCCTTGATACCTTGCATGATTAATCAAGATAAGTGTTCTTCTAATTCAATCAATATGTCTATGTGTTGGTTGTCTATATCATGTTCTTGTCTTAATTCTATCATGCTAGGCTAGATCTCTTTTGTGTTTGCTTAGATCTAATGAAACCTAGATATTGATTATGTGTTGATTACTTGTTTATTCTTGTCTTGGATGAATGATTTATATGTTAGGCTTAAGAAAACTGGCAGATCTCCAATTGGTAACATGCTTGAACGTCTTAAGAAACATGAACCAACGCGCACTAGGTCTTTATTGGTTGTATTTAATGCATGAGCCACTGTTTACAATCCCTATAGTTGTGATGGGCATGGTGTAGGAGGAGATAAGAGCTCATAGAATTGGGGAGTTATGTGTGCCACCCCATGAATGGTATTAAGGAATACGATCCGTCATCCATGCAATTATAACAAGTAATTAACGTGTAAAAGATATCTAGGGAGTAATGAAATCTAAGTAAACACATTTTCTCCAATTACTGCTCACAACTTTAGTATAAATTAGCTTACTTTCATTTTTAGTATTTTATTTTGATTGCATCTTAGTATTGGGTTAGTTGAATAGCAACTAATTCCGCCCACTCTTCCAAAACCCGAGATTTTTACTTGCTTTCTAAAAAATATAAAAACACAAAAATAATCATCCCTCACCTTTAGAACTAGTATTTAGGCTTTCTAATCCAAGCGACACTATTCCTAAGCTGAACGATCAATCCCCCGGTACTTGTCACTATACTATACTACAACGATCAGGTACACTGCCTGGTGGGGGTTATAAGCTTCTCGAGATCCCTCGAGAGGTAAAGCCTGTTGCGATTCCCAAGCATCAAGTTTTTGGCGCCGCTGCCGGGGAATAGTTATTGTCTAGGTTAGAATTTCTTTTTATTAGGTCTACTTGCTAGATTCCTTTCTAGTAAGATTTTATTTTTATTTTTAGGTCTTCTTTAGTCTATCTTATTTCTTCGTGTTTATGTTCGTACTAGTGTGGTCTTTATGGAATCAGAGATTCGCCGTTTAGAAATTAGCAAGAGGCTTATTGCGCATAAAAGAAGAAAGAGAGAAGCTAACACATTTAAGAAATTCATTAAGCCTCTCCAAATGAAAATTGAGTTTACAAACTTCGCTCCAACCCCGGATGAATTGAGTTACCACAAGTTCCTCTTACAACATCCTTGCCCCTCGAAATATAGAAAGACACCATGGATTAGGAGGCATAACTCCAGGAACATAAAAATTCCTTGCATGATTGGGTACATGTCTAGAGAGCATACATACATCGACTTAAAAGCACCCATGAATATCATGTCTAGGCTCTATTACAATTGGATAATGAACGAAAGGTTAAGCCCTAGAAAAGACCCTTACAATTCTAATAGGCTATGTAACTTTGTCAGGAGAGTTAATGGGGTACACATCTTTTTAGGGAATTTTACTTATCAATGTGACTTTGTGATCCTAGAAGATGTTAGAGGCATTATTGATCCACACCTTGGAGAAGTAGTTTTAGGACAACCTTTTATTGAGAAAACTAAGATGTATTACGACCATGAGAAGGGGATAGCTCAGTTTACTGATGGGATAGAGAAGGTCACTTTTATGATGCCTCACATGAAGGAAGAATTAAAGGGCATCAAGAATCTACAGATTGATGAAATTCGACCTTATGAGGTTAAGGAAGATGGAATCACTAATGAAGCCTATTATGAGAGAAGGAGAACATATTATTCGGGTTGCATGAATCTAGGCCCGGAATACAAGCGTGATGAGAATTGGGTTAGATGTTTTGAGTTAGCACAAAAGTGGGAAAGGAAAACGTAACCCATGGCCTTGAGTCTAGCTACAAGACTCGTAAATAAAGAAAAGCGCTTCTTGGGAGGCAACCCATGTTTTGTGTGATTTTATTTGTTTGATTGTTATTTGCTTCCGTATGCATGCTTTATTTTTATTGTTGGTAGATCATGTTTCTAAACTAAATAGTGGAAATACTTTACTTTGTTGTTTTGGCCTAGTCTTAACTCCACCTAGAAGTATTTTTGCAAAAGATAAGTGTAAGGGGAAACCCCAAATATGTTTTTAAGAAACAAACCGATCAGGATTCTCCACAATATTAAATGAGCATGTATATTCGTATTTGTTAGAGTCAAATGCTTGTATTGAGTCATAATGAAGTTTTGCAGGATTTTCCAGGAAGTAGGACCAAGTTTTTCCAGAAATTTTCTGGAAACTTAACATAAGAATTTCTGCAGGTCAATTCTGACGGCGTCAGGGTTTTACTCTTGACGGCGTCAGGAGTTAAAAATCTGGAAATTTTACCGGTTTTGTTTTTCTAACGGAGTCTTATGGTTTTTGTGAATTATTAAGTTTTATAATCTCCAGGAGATCTGCAAACTTAATTCCACAAGCATTATATCTTATCTTGTTTTCTAGGATTTAGAAACTTATATAGGATGCCGCCGATTTTACGCGAGGTTGTCTTGTCTATTTTGTCAGGTTTTACAGGTTATGTATGACAAGAAGATGATTTATATTCTGGAAGGGAAGCTTTGATTGTTCATTTTCTTGGAGGAAGATTTAACCTGGCCATCCTATTATCCATACCGAGCGAATAAGGGGAGTATTTGACTTCATTCTCTTTACTTTTTCACTTTTACATTCTTTACTTGAACATTGGGGACAATGTTCATCTTAAGTGTAAGGGGATGGTAAAAAGATGATACCTTACATATGCACTTTCGCTTGAGTTTGTTTTGTTTGATGGTAGATGTGTAATAAAACTATGAGAAATACTTGTTAGTGCAATTTTAGCGCCAAATTTAAATTTTTTTACAACATTTAGGAGTGAAACTTTAGCCATAGCAAGCGTCTCATGGATAGGAGATTGTATGACTAGCACATAACCGTATATTCAGAAAAATTTTCCACCCAAATATGTGAGGTTCGCCTTTAGATTTGTTAGGAAAAGCATTCATTATTAGTGCTTATGAGTGTACCGGTAGCATTTAGATTCTAGAACTTGCGTTAGTGATGCATCCCGAGACCGCTAGTGAGACTACATTCGTGTGGTAGGATTTACTACATGATAAGAGGCATTAGGATCACCCTTGTGTTAAACCCGTATCATAATTACTTGACCATTTAAGTCATATTACTTGGATAGTTAAGTCAACTAATTTTTCCCACACCCTTAGCGTTGTACTCATTTTTAGTACACGAAACCCCTAGTACACCCCTCCGAGCCTATCTTTTCGTTTCTAACTTTAAGCATTTTACTTAAAGGAAGAATTTGTTACACCCCACTTAAATGTACAACCAAATTGCCTTAGCCTTCCGTGTATGCGCTCATTTTTAGTGCATTATTGTTATTTGTTAAACCCTAAGTTAACTTTCTAATTGATTACATGGTTGCTAAGTCGAGTCATATCCTTGTACATATTGTTTTGGGACTCATGGGTAAGTACTTATTTTATGAATTAATGGGGAAGAACATCACTTATTACCCCCATATGTACGGTAATCTTAAAAGTGCTCCAAGTGTTTTAATTTTCTTAATTCGAGTCACTAGATTAGTTAATTGTAAAGTATGTAAAAATTCAAGTGTAAGGGGAATTCTCAATCCCCTATGATGTATTATTTTGGATGGTAGGGTAAGAGTGTATGCAAAAAATAAAAATAAAAAAAATAAAAAAAAAAATCAAGAAAAAGAAAAGAAAAAAAAATAGAAAAAGGAAAAAGAGAAAAAACATACGGACTACCATCCCGTTTCATTCTATGTTCATTTTATGTTTTTGTTATTTTTCATTTATTAGCTTAAGTCGAGTCTAGTCCTGGCTTAGCAACGCCATCTTGTACATGTAATTGACCAAGATTGTTAACTCGCCACCAGTAAAACTTCTTTTATCCAACAAAAGCGTGTATTTCATATCCCTATACCTAACGTTACAACCCTTTAAAAGACCTCTTTGATAGTTTATCCTAGGTGCTTACGCCATGTGGTGGAGGTTTGATCCTTTCCCAAGCCTATGGTAATCTATTTTGCTATGACAGGTAGTGAGAGATATCTTCCGTTTCCATATTGTAATTTACACTTTATTACACCCAAGAGATGTGAGTATCTAAACACTATTTGTGAGGTGCTTGTGTATGACCTCCGTGCTTGTCTATTGGTCTTTAGTGGAATGATTATTTGTTGTAATTACTTTTATATTAGTGTTAAATGACCCCTAACTTGTATTTTGAGTAGAATAAAAGCGCATTTGCTTGAGGACAAACAAATCTCAAGTGTAAGGGTATACGATGAGGCGAAAAATGGTCCGTTTTTAGGGGGTCATTTAAGCCCGAATCCGAATTTATTTGATCAAATATTGCCCTAAATCGTTCCTTTTGTGATTTTAGGTACTTTGGGAGTGAAATCTGGAAAAGGAAGCAATTCGGACGTTTTTGGAGCATAAAAGTGAAGAAAACGCCAAAGTCTTAATTTTCCATGCTGGGAACAGTAGGTGACGGCGTCAAGAGCAAATCCTTGACGGCGTCAAGAGCAAATTTCATAAATTTCCATGACGACCCAGAAGAGTTTTGACGGCGTCACGTAGGAAGGGCGTCAAGAGTAAAAGAGTCATGACGGCCTGGAAGTATATAAGTCTTGACGGCGTCAGAAGTAGATCTAGGCAGTCCGAGGAGTGTTTTGGCGGCGAGGTGACGGCGTCACAAGATTACTCTTGACGCCGTCAAACCTATTTTTCTATATATAGTTTTCTAATTTTTCACATTGAAAGAGAGAAGTTTTGGGAGAAACCCTAAGTACGATTTTGGTGTAACTTTACAGGTTTTTCAAGGGTTCCAACCCCTTGATACCTTGCATGATTAATCAAGATAAGTGTTCTTCTAATTCAATCAATATGTCTATGTGTTGGTTGTCTATATCATGTTCTTGTCTTAATTCTATCATGCTAGGCTAGATCTCTTTTGTGTTTGCTTAGATCTAATGAAACCTAGATATTGATTATGTGTTGATTACTTGTTTATTCTTGTCTTGGATGAATGATTTATATGTTAGGCTTAAGAAAACTGGCAGATCTCCAATTGGTAACATGCTTGAACGTCTTAAGAAACATGAACCAACGCGCACTAGGTCTTTATTGGTTGTATTTAATGCATGAGCCACTGTTTACAATCCCTATAGTTGTGATGGGCATGGTGTAGGAGGAGATAAGAGCTCATAGAATTGGGGAGTTATGTGTGCCACCCCATGAATGGTATTAAGGAATACGATCCGTCATCCATGCAATTATAACAAGTAATTAACGTGTAAAAGATATCTAGGGAGTAATGAAATCTAAGTAAACACATTTTCTCCAATTACTGCTCACAACTTTAGTATAAATTAGCTTACTTTCATTTTTAGTATTTTATTTTGATTGCATCTTAGTATTGGGTTGAATAGCAACTAATTCCGCCCACTCTTCCAAAACCCGAGATTTTTACTTGCTTTCTAAAAAATATAAAAACACAAAAATAATCATCCCTCACCTTTAGAACTAGTATTTAGGCTTTCTAATCCTAGCGACACTATTCCTAAGCTGAACGATCAATCCCCCGGTACTTGTCACTATACTATACTACAACGATCAGGTACACTGCCTGGTGGGGGTTGTAAGCTTCTCGAGATCCCTCGAGAGGTAAAGCCTGTTGCGATTCCCACGCATCAAAACACCTATTATCTCATACCACCACTTCCAAACTACTACTATTCACTTTACCATTCATCCACACCTACGAATTTTTGGTCCTCCCTTCATTCACATTGCTCATCAATCATCACTGTAAGTATTCTAAACATGATTACACTCCTGATCTGAGTCTAGAAATTCTATTTTTGCACAAAAACAAAAACTTGGGGTTATGCATCAACTTGAGAAACTCATGCATGAAATTAGGTGTTTAACAAAACTAATCATGTTTCCCATAGTTAGGAATTGCATTACTATAAGCTATTAACATGTTAACCTAAACACCCCATGTCAAATTCTTGCAAAAATTTCTCACAAATAGGACAAATATTTTTTCGTCTCACATTGTGAATACAAAATCAAAATGTTATGTTCAAAAACATCACATGGATAATGTCTCTTGAATGCTAAAGGGAATACATAACCAATACGTATTTTCGAGTACATTCAAATGAAGCTGCATTGAACTAGGAGCGCTTGGGTTATCTTTTGTTGAAAAACTAAACTTGCATTCTAAAACGTTTTGAGCATCAAAATGAGTCAAGATAACTGCACCTCCACATTATTTTCATATAGGCACATACTAGAACATCCACATTACAATTGTCGTTTACTTAGACTAAAATATGAAATTTTGTTTTTCTAGGAATCATCATGCCTCCTCTAACCCATTACGACCACAAGGACACCATTAAGTATCTACCCAAACACCACAAAACCAAAGGTCTTACTCCAAATCAAATCGATGTTTTCAAAGCCCTAGAAAAGTGTTATGTCCACGAGGGTAGAACCATTGACCCATCCTTCATAGAAGGTACAAACCTACGCATGGAACTAGCAACCATCAACTTTGATTGTCTCCTAGAAATCAATGAGCCTATTTGTCATAGGTTTATTTTAGAGTTCTATGCATCCGTCACTCGCTCCAAGGATGAGTATGGTCGCATGTCTATTAACTTTATGGCTAGTAGTCATCAATACTCCTTCACTCTCGAGGAATTTGCTCAAATCCTAGGTGTCCCAAACAGTGGTACTTGCATCTACTCCGACAAGCACTCCCTCTCAACTCTTGACACACTCTTTGACCGCATACATCCCTATGACACCCCTCTTGTGTCCAAAGATGAACTTTGTGACCACCTCTTCATTAGGACAACCAACACTAGGAGAACCCGTTCGGGAAATGAGGTCGATAAGGACTCATATGGAATGGAACTAAATGAACTCAAGCCCCAATTCAAGAAATGGGAGGAACTCCTTAGAGCCAATGTCATTAGCACCATAGGAAACTAGGATCATATCAATCTTTGCCTTTTGCTACATGCTCTACTCCTTGTGCGTTAGACAACCCTTCAACCTTGCCTACTACATGGCCAAGAGAATGGTCGACATTCTCGTGCAAGGCACAACGGCTATGCCGTATGGAATGCTCTTGACCCGTCTCTTTAGGTTCATCTCTCCCATTCCACCAACTCCTAACGGTCTTCGCCTAGACTACTCTTTCATTCCACACACCTTTATCCCACTAAGTGATAAGAGAGTTTACAAAGCCCAAGGAAAACGTCCTCATCCTCCTACCTCCTCATCATCATCCTCAATGAGTGAAGATGAGACTTTGCCCAACTCTAGGCTCCCACCTCTAGAATACCTTTCCCAACTTCCGGATATTTCGAATGAATCGGCGGAGTTCAAGCAAACAAATGGGATGTTCAAGAATCTTGGGAGATTCTTTGGAAAGCTAAAGAAGTAGATTGACCGTCAATGAGAGCGGGTGTGTAGGAGTGTTTGGCACAAGGTGCTATTTGAACAATTTGGTCATTTCAAACAATATGTGTTATGTATTTGTGGTTTGGTAGGATATTTGGTACAATTTGGAACATGTTTGAACTAACTATGATGTAGGACGACAACATTTGGCATGTTGTCAAATTTTCAAGTTTATGAAAATTTCACTAAGTATAGTGAAATTCGCTAGCCCCCGGTCAAAGTCCAATAGTATGCGTGTTTAGATGTCCAATTTTTGCATTTCCTAACCATATATGAATTATATTTTTGCTTTTAGGAGTTTTCGAAAAATTTGAAAATCGTCTCGCGGGTCAAAAACGGGGACTGCCAACTTTTTCAGGCCTGGCGGATCTGGTCGCACCCTAGAACGGGTTCCGCCAGTGCATTTTTCTGGAATTCCAGAAATGGCCCAACGGATCAGACGGAACCCTGAGATGGGTTCCGCCTGTGTAATCTGAGGGTTCCGCCAGTGTACCTACAATTTTTTTTTTCGACATTTCAACTTCCACTCAACAACAAACCATCCTTTTTAGATAGAAACCCATTCCCTACTATTTGCTAAGCACATTAGGGTCTTTCTCATCCTCTAGAACTCATAGAAACCTATATCCCGCCAAATTTCAAACTTAGCCATAACCACCTCAAGGAACCTTCACCTATAAAGGAAGGAACCCTTCCAAAGGTTCCTTGCAATCCGTGAAACATATACCTTCAACAAATTTGCCAAAACCACTAAGCATTTAGTGCAAATCTTTGTCTTCTTCCTTCACCATTTTCATTGGATTGACTTCCAATGATTTGATAACCCTCATTAACCTTCAAAATCATTAGCAACCTCCATTTTTGTATGGCTACACATCAAATCCAAACACTGCTTTCCATAATTCTTCACCTCTATAAATTTAACCATCTTAGAACACCCTCAAATCACACCATCACCATCACAATCTCTGATTCTAAACCTCTAATCAACCATTTCTACAATGACAAAGTCAACAATAACCTCTCAACCATCTCGACCCGTTCGGAGAACCGCACGTATAAGTGTCAAACCACTTTGGTCCAACCACACAATCAACTTGAGTTCCTCATCCTCGGATGAATTCTCCTCACCCATCAAAAATGAACATTTTCTAAACCTTGCATCTCCATCTCCATCACCGAAAGGACCTAATGAGCTCACTACTCCACCACCAAAAAAATCACCTATTGACCCAACTCCACCAAGTGCACCAATCCAAACATCCAAAACTCCATGACCATCAACACTACCTAAACTTGAACCAATGGAGTTATTTGGGTCTCCTCCAACATCACCACATCCTTTTGTACAAGATGTTAATACAAATATCGCCTAAAAACGTTATTTATATTTTATGATCTTTGCTAAGTTTTGTTAACGACAAAGTGTAAACTTTGGTTTCTAGTAAAACATAATTTTAGTTTAAAGACTTGCATAATTAGACATTTGCTACATTTACATTTCATATAAAACACAACACTTTTTATATTTCATAAAATAGAAATATGTTAACAACACATCATACATTTATGGTAACTTTATGTGTTTGACTTACCATAACCTCTTACACATTTTTGGAAGCATTCCACTTTTGATTCAATGTGTTTGACTAGAATTTAGTTGATGTGACTTTGGTTGGTTTGGAAAGATTTATTGCAAAACCTTCTGTCAGCCCGGCGGAACCCTGGAGGTACACGGGCGGAACCCTTCTGAGGGTTCCGCCGTATCCGCCAGGCCTGCAGAATGTTTTGCTATAAATACCAAGCCATTTGTTTGAATTTTGCTCTTATCACTTCACATTATATTTCACACACATACATTCATTTCATTCATCTAACCCCTTAACATTTCATCTTGATGTGAAGTTTCTTTTGTAGCAAAGAAGTTCACAAGTTCATATAAAGTTACAAGTATTCAAGACAACGTTGAAAGACTTGTTAGCTTAGCATTGTGTAGACTTTGTGTAGTTTAAACTTCATTTGATTGTGTGTTTTCAGTTGTGATCGGTTAGTATTTTAGGCCTTAAAATACTTAGAGTGACGGGAGTTGTTGTACCCTTGTAAAAGAACTAACGGGAGTGGTTGTACCCTTGTAAAAGAACTCGACATCTAGCTTAGTGTCGGTAATCGTGTAAGCGACGTGTAAGGTTTTCTCCGCCGGTGAAAGGAGTTTGTTGACTAGTGAAAGAAACTCTCGAGTTGGATACTCGGGGCATGGACGTAGGGCAAGGAAAAAGAGTCCTTCTAGCCGAACCACGATAAATACTTGTGTTGTGGTTTGATCATTTCTCTCTTTATACTTGCATGTTATATATTGTCTTTGTGTTCATATCTTTGATTAAACGGAAAGTTTCAAAAGTTAATTAAACGAAAAAACGGTAAAACTATTCAACCCCCCTTCTAGTTTTCCACAATTGGCATCAAAAGCTACGTTACTCAAGCTTTTAAAATATATTGTGTTTTAAAACTTGAAATGATCCATGGATTTTCAAAATTACAAAGAAGGGCAATCTATGCAAAGACCACCACTTTTTGAAGCAAATGGTTTTATATATTGGAAAAACCGATTTTAAACTTACGTGAAATCTAAAGATATAGATTTATGGTATATAATCATTGATGGTGATAATATAGTTACGAATAGTAAAGATGAAGATCAAAAGAAATTAATTGCTAAAAATAATGAAGCTAAAATGATGTTTTACAATGTTTTGCCTAAGAAAGAATATGAAAGAGTCTTTATGTGTAAAACCGCCAAAGAAATTTGGCAATCTTTAATAGTCACTCATCAAGGAAACTCACAAGTTAAGGATTACAAAATTGATCTTCTTGTTCAACAATATGAACAATTTGCTATTCCCGAAGATGTGACTATTGATAGTGCATTTGCTAGGTTTAACACTATTATTACTTCACTTAAAGCACTTGATGAATCTTTTTGTAGCAAGAATTTTGTCAGGAAATTCCTTAGAGCATTCCATCCGAAGTGGAGAGAAAAAGTGACGGCAATTGAAGAATCTAAGGATCTTTCAAGCATGTCACTTGACGAGCTAATTGGAAACCTCAAAGTTCATGAAATGGTAATGGAAAAAGATTCGGAAATAATTAAAGGCAAGAAAGAAAAGGTTAAGTCCATTGCCTTGAAAGCTAGAGTCCAATCAAGTGATGATGAAGAATCTAGTTCGGATAGTGATGATGAAGAATATGCCATGGCCGTTAGAGACTTCAAGAAGTTCTTTCGTAGACGAGGGAAGTTTGTAAGGCAACCTAAAGATGACAAGAAAACCTTCCGAAAAGATCGTGATGATAGGAAAGGAAAGGTTGAAAGGAAATGCTTTAGGTGTGGAGACACAAGTCATCTCATAGGAGAATGTCCAAAACCACCCAAAAGCAAATCTCAACAAGCGTTTGTGGGTGGTGCTTGGAGTGACTATGAAGAAGATGACGATGAGCCGAAAAATGATGAAATTGCTCTCATGGCTCACGACTCAAATGAGGTACTCTCCGACTCATCTTACTCTTCTATTGATGATGACACCTTACAAAAAGAATATAACAAACTTTGTGTATTAAGCTTAAAAATCATAAACAAAAATAAATTTTTGAAAACTAAAAAGGAGTTTTTAGAAAATGATGTTTATGAGTTAAAAGAAAAAGCTAAGAGATTAGAAAAGAGTAAAGGTATTGACACATCGTGCAAATCATGTGAAGAGCTTAAAATCGAAATTGAGAAACTTAGAATTACTCAAGATGATCTAATAAAACAAACTACAAAGTTTAAGAAGTTCGATAAAAGTATTTCTTGTGCGGATGAAATTATGAAACTTCAAAAGTCACCATTTGATAAAACAGGACTAGGTTTCATGAAACTAGAAACTTCGAAGAGTGAAACGAAACAAGAAAAGAAAGCACAAGAAACTAACAAAAATGCTACAGCAGCCCGCGGAACAGACGGAACCCAAAATAGGGTTCCTCCCGTTGAACCCAAAGGTTCCGCCGGGTCTACAGCAGCAGTGACAACTTCCACGTCGGATCGTTCAAAATTTGTTAAAGTCACATATAAAAATGAAACTAAACCTGCTAATATAACTGGAGTAGGACTTAGTAAAAACGAATTTAGAACTAGAACTACTCAACCGAGACCTAAGACTCCAATTCCCAAACGCCCCTTTCCAAAGAGTAACTACAACACACGACCAAACTAGCAACATGTTTGGAACCAAAACACTCCTGGACATTACCAAACTCCAAATTACATGTCATGGAACCCTTATGTTCTATTTTCAAACTTGGATCAAGTTAATGATATGCTTAACCAAAATGGACCCATGAGAAATTGGGGACCAAATGTTTGAGTGTTTTTCGTAAAATAGGTGTGCCTCAGAGTATGTTTGGAACCGGATGAATGGATTAAAGACAGCGGTTGTTCAAGGCACATGGCGGGTAACAAAAGCCTCTTCTCAACTTATCACAAATGTGATGGAGGTAACGTTACGTTTGGTAGTAAAGCTAAGAGCAAAATCATCGGAAAAGGTACAATCTCTCATGACTCCCTTTTTATAGATGATGTTGCTCATGTTGATAACTTAGGTTTTTATCTCCTTAGTATTAGTCAACTTTTCCGTAATAAGTATAACGTTCTTTTTAGTGAAAATGGAAGTAAAATACTTAAAGATGGCATAACCATAGCCAAGGGTGTCCTTAAGAACAATGTGTATGTCATGAAGATGGATCAAACACCTAGAGACAAACTTTGTCTTACTACATTAGATGAATCTTCAACTTTATGGCATAGACGTTTAGGACACGCTAACATGAGACTTATACAAAACCTCTCCTCCAAAGACCTAGTTCGAAACCTACCTAAGTTGAAATATGACCAACACTTTTGTGACGCTTGCAAAGTCAGTAAACAAGTCCATAGTAGCCATAAGGCTAAAAACTTGGTTTCTACATCTAGGTGTCTAGAACTTTTGCATATGGATTTGTTCCGTCCATCCGCTATACAAAGTTATGGGGGTAACTTCTACACTTTGGTCATAGTAGATGATTACTCAAGATATACTTGGACAAAATTTTTGAAAAGTAAAAATGAACCTTTTGATAAATTTGAGATTCTAAGTAAGAAAATTCAAAATCTAGTAGGGTCTAGTATTGTGTCTATTAGAACGGATCACGGTCGTGAATTTGATAATGAATTTCAATTTGGAAACTTTTGTGATAAAAATGGTATTACTCATAACTTTTCGGCTCCACGCACTCCTCAATCTAATGGTGTAGTAGAACGTAAAAACCGGACCTTGCAAGAGATGAGCAGAACAATGCTTAATGAACAAAACATTCCACAAAAGTTTTGGTGTAACGCCGTTGACACATCAACGTACATTTTAAATCGAGTCTTAATTAGACCATTTTTGAATAAAACTCCTTATGAACTATATAAAGGTAAAAAGCCTACATTAGGATACTTTAGAGTGTTTGGGAGTAAATGCTTTATTCTTAACACCAAGGACTATCTCACCAAATTTGACCCAAAGTCTTATGAAGGTGTATTTCTTAGATATTCACAAAATAGTAAAGCTTACATCGTTTTAAACAAAGAAACCTTAAGAGTCGAGGAATCGTTGAATGTAACATTCGACGAGAGTCCACCTCCCTCTAAGACATCACCTTTGGTAGATGATGACTTAGTTGAAAGCCAAGCTATTGAAAACCAAGTAATCCTAGAAAACGACAAGGAAGATGAACCATTAAGCAAAGAAATTGTTAATGTTAAACAATCCAAAAGTCATCCATTAGATAATGTCATAGGACAAATTAATGAGAGAACACTAAGATCTAAAGCCCAAATGAAAGTAACGACTTTTGTTTCGTGTCAACCATTGAACCGAAAAACATTAACGAAGCCATAAATGATGAGTCTTGGGTAATAGCCATGCAAGAAGGGTTAAACCAATTTGTTAGAAATAATGTATGGACATTAGTTCCTCAACCAAGGAGTCAAACAATAATTGGAACAAAATGGGTTTTTCGTAATAAAATGGATGAAAATGGAATTGTGTCTAGAAACAAAGCTAGGCTAGTAGCACAAGGATATAATCAACAAGAAGGCATTGACTACGATTAAAATTTTGCTCCGGTTGCTAGGCTCGAGTCAATTAGAATCTTACTTGCATATGCATGTGCTCATAATTTTAAACTCTTTCAAATGGACGTCAAAAGTGCATTCTTAAACGGGGTCAAAAATGAAGAAGTGTATGTTGCTCAACCACCGGGCTTCATCGATTTTGAAAAACCTAATCATGTTTACAAACTTAAAAAGGCTCTTTACGGACTTAAGCAAGCTCCAAAAGCATGGTATGATCTATTTAAAACCTTCCTAGTTGACCATAAGTATACCATGGGCTTAGTTGATAATACTCTCTTCACTAAGAAGAAAGATTCACATATTATCATAGTCTAAATCTATGTTGATGACATTATATTCGGATCAACTTGTCAAGAGTTATGCGTGTATTTCTCAAAAATCATGCATGACGAGTTTGAAATGAGTATGATGGGAGAACTCAACTTTTTCCTAGGACTCCAAATTAAACAACTAGAAGATGGTATCTTCTTTAACCAATCTAAATATATTAAGGATATGCTTAAGAAATTTGGATTATAAGATTCGAAACCAATCAAAACTCCCATGTCCATGGAAACAAAACTCACCAAGGATGAGGAAAGTGAATTCGTAGATAGCACTAAATATAGAGGTATGATTGGAAGTCTAATTTACCTAATGGCGAGTAGACCCGACATTATGTTTAGTGTTTGTCTATGTGCTCGTTTTCAAGAAGATCCTAAGACAACTCATCTCGAAGCCGTTAAAAGGATTTTTAGATATATTAAGGGCCCTACACATTTAGGTTTATGGTATCCCAAAGGAATGGGAATAGACACCATAGTGTATGCCGACTCGGATCATGCCGGTGACTATGTTGATAGAAAAAGCACAAGTGGTACTTGTACTTTTGTTGGACATTGTCTCACCTCATGGTTCTCTAAGAAGCAAACGGCTCTCGCTATCTCTACAACAGAAGCCGAATACGTTTCGGCCGGAAAGGCATGTCAACAAGCTCTTTGGATGAAGCAAGCTCTTGTCGACTACGAAATTCAACTTAACGACATCACCATACTTTGTAACAACAAAGGAGCCATTGATCTTAGCAAAAATCCAGTTCAACATGCTCGTACCAAACATATTGAAATCCGTCATCATTTCCTTCGTGATAACGTTCAAAAGGGAAAAATCTCAATTGAGAAAGTTTCTTCCGAAGACAACATAGCCGACATTCTCACAAAACCTCTTAAACGAGAATCTTTTAACCTTCTTAGGCTAGGCTTAGGACTCATGGAACCTACATTGTAGTTCTAGACATTAGACAAAAATCACAAAAATCAAAACAAATCAATAAGCCTTTTTCTCAGCAGAGTCGGCGAAACCCTCAACCATAACAGGCGGAACCCTCTTTTTTGTTCCGCCGTATCCGCCGACCTGAAGAACCTTTTCTTAGTTTATATTAAACCAAACACCCATTATCTCATACCACCAATTCCAAACTACTACTATTCACTTTACCATTCATCCACACCTACGAATTTTTGGTCCTCCCTTCATTCACATTGCTCATCAATCATCATTGTAAGTATTCTAAACATAATTACACTCCTGATCTGAGTCTAGGAATTCTATTTTTGCACAAAAACAAAAACTTCGGGTTATGCATTAACTTGAGAAACTCATGCATGAAATTAGGTGTTTAACAAAACTAATCATGTTTCCCATAGTTAGGAATTGCATTATTATAAGCTATTAACATGTTTACCAAAACACCCCATGTCAAATTCTTGCAAAAATTTCTCACAAATAGGACAAATATTTTTTCGTCTCACATTGTGAATACAAAATGAAAACGTTATGTTCAAAAACATCACTTGCATAATGTCTCTTGAATGCTAAAGGGAATACATAACCAATATGTATTTTCGGGTACATTCAAACGAAGCTACATTGAACTAGGAGCGCTTGGGTTATCTTTTGTTGAAAAACTAAACTTGCATTCTAAAACGTTTTGAGCATCAAAATGAGTCAAGATAACCGCACCTCCACATTGTTTTCATATAGGCACACACTAGAACATCCACATTACAATAGTCGTTTACTTAGACTAAAATGTGAAATTTTGTTTATCTAGGAATCATCATGCCTCCTCTAACCCATTACGACCACAAGGACACCATTAAGTACCTACCCAAACACCACAAAACCAAAGGTCTTACTCCAACTCAAATCGAAGTTTTCAAAGCCCTAGAAAAGCGTTATGTCCACGAGGGTAGAACCATTGACCCATCCATCATAGAAGGAACAAACCTACCTAGGAAACTAGCAACCATCAACTTTGATTGTCTCCTAGAAATCAATGAGCCTATTTGTCCTAGGTTCATTTTAGAGTTCTATGCATCCGTCACTCTCTCCACGGATGAGTATGGTCTCATGTCTATTAACTTTAGGGCTAGTAGTCATCAATACTCCTTCACTCTCGAGGAATTTGCTCAAATCTTAGGTGTCCCAAACCGTGGTACTTGCATCTACTCTGACAAGCACTCCCTCTCAACTCTTGACACACTCTTTGACCGCATCCATCCCTATGACACCCCTCTTGTGTCCAAAGATGAACTTCGTGACCACCTCTTCATTAGGACAACCAACATTAGGAGAACCCGTTCGGGAAATGAGGTCAATAAGGACCCATATGGAATGGAACTAAATGAACTCAAGCCCCAATTCAAGAAATGGGAAGAACTCCTTAGAGCCAATGTCATTAGCACCATAGGAAACCGAGATCATATCAATCTTTGCCTTTGCTACATGCTCTACTCCTTGTCCGTTAGGCAACCCTTCAACCTTGCCTATTACATGGCCAAGAGAATGGCCGACATTCCCGTGCAAGGCACAACGGCTATGCCGTATGGAATGCTCTTGACCCGTCTCTTTAGGTTCATCTCTCCCATTCTACCAACTCCTAATGGTCTTCGCCTAGACTACTCTCTCATTCCACACAACTTTGTCCCACTAAGTGATAAGAAAGTTTACAAAGCCCAAGGAAAACGTCCTCATCCTCCTACCTCCTCATCATCATCCTCAATGAGTGAAGATGAGACTTTGCCCAACTCTAGGCTCCCACCTCTAGAATACCTTTCCCAACTTCCGGATATTCTGAATGAGTCGGCGAAGTTCAAGCAAACAAAGGGGATGTTCAAGAATCTTAGGAGATTCCTTGGAAAGCTCAAAATGAAAATCGACCGTCAATGAGAGCGGGTGTGTAGGAGTGTTTGGCACAAGGTGCTATTTGAACAAGTTGGTCGTTTCAAACAATATGTGTTATGTATTTGTGTATTGGTAGGATATTTGGTACAATTTGGAACATGTTTGAACTAACTACGATGCAGGACGACAACATATGGCATGTTGTCAAATTTTTAAATTTATGAAAATTTCACTAAGTTTAGTGAAATTCGCTAGCCCCCGGTCAAAGTCCAATGGTATGCGTGTTTACATGTCCAATTTTTGCATTTCCTAACCAGATATGAATTATATTTTTGTTTTTAGGAGTTTTCGAAAAATTTGAAAATCGTCTCGCGGGTCAAAAACGGGGACTGCCAACTTTTTCAGGCCTGGCGGCACCCTAGAATGGGTTCCGCCAGTGCATTTTTCTGGATTTCCAAAAATGGCCCAAAGGATCAGACGGAACCCTCATATGGGTTCCGCCTGTGAAATCTGAGGGTTCCGCCAGTGCACCTGCAAATTTTTGTTTATTTTCGACATTTCAACTTCCACTCAACAACAAACCATCCTTTTTAGATAGAAACCCATTCCCTACTATTTGCTAAGCACATTAGGGTCTTTCTCATCCTCTAGAACTCATAGAAACCTATTTCCCGCCAAATTTCAAACTTAGCCATAACCACCTCAAGGAACCTTCACCTATAAAGGAAGGAACCCTTCCAAAGGTTCCTTGCAATCCGTGAAACATATACCTTCAACAAATTTGCCAAAACCACTAAGCATTTAGTGCAAATCTTTGTCTTCTTCCTTCACCATTTTCATTGGATTGACTTCCAATGATTTGATAACCCTCATTAACCTTCAAAATCATTAGCAACCTCCATTTTTGTATGGCTACACATCAAATCCAAACACGGCTTTCCATAATTCTTCACCTCTATAAATTTAACCATCTTAGAACACCCTCAAATCACACCATCACCATCACAATCTCTGATTCTAAACCTCTAATCAACCATTTCTACAATGACAAAGTCAACAATAACCTCTCAACCATCTCGACCCGTTCAGAGAACCGCACGTATAAGTGTCAAACCACTTTGGTCCAACCACACAATCAACTTGAGTTCCTCATCCTCGGATGAATTCTCCTCACCCATAAAAAATGAACATTTTCTAAACCTTGCATCTCCATCTCCATCACCCAAAGGACCTAATGAGCTCACTACTCCACCACCAAAAAAATCACATATTGACCCAACTCCACCAAGTGCACCAATCCAAACATCCAAAACTCCATGACCATCAACACTACCTAAACTTGAACTAATGGAGTTATTTGGGTCTCCTCCAACATCACTACATCCTTTTGTCCAAGATCAACAAATCCACCACCTTTGACAAATAAAAACCCAAGGCCATTGCTTGACCAAAATGAGCCTTTTGTCCACAACCAACAACCACAACAAGAGTACCACAACCCAAAACCATTGTTGTTTCACCCTATCTTCAATGACATCCATGGTCCTCTATATGGAGAACCTAACTTTGAAAACCATGATCACCCAACACCACCACATTCCCAATCACAATTCTTTGAGTCTCTCTTTCCTTCCTATGAAGAAATTCAAAGTATGATTGAAAATCACCTCCATCAAGCAATGGAATTTCAAACAACCTTGCTTGACTCCATACCAAACCCATCCTCCACTCAAGAAACCAACACCAACCCACCACCACCACCATCATCAAATGACCCGTTTCCACCAAATCACCATGTTTGCTCACAATGTGAGCAAATGATCAAACAAGGTGAAAGCATCAAGATGTTGCTTCACCAATTTCAAGATGAAGCCCGTTTTTCTTTACAACACATCATCGAGCGTTTAGATGATCTTTCCCACCCAAACAATCCTAGACCAAGTTTGGAGGCCTTTTGCCCCATTTAGGAAATGTGTTGCAAAATTTCTACTTATAGAAGTAGGATTTCCTTTTTCTTTTATTTCTTGGTTCTTTTTATCTTTTAGTTTATTTATAGAAGTTGGAGGATATTTTTCATTTCTTGTCTTTGACTTTTTTAAAGTCAAATTTTACTTGAAATGACATCTTTTACTACTTTTTTATTTTGCATTGTTGGATGATCATATATGAGTTGTGATTGTGGTTGCTTATATTGTCATATAGTGTGGTAACTACAACCTTGATTATGTGTCATTATCACCAACTAACCATTTTTTTGTAGGTTCAAAATCCATGTTTCCTATCTTGGCACTCTTTTTAGGGGGAGTATCGATGAAGGGGGAGCACGTACTTAGTTCCGTTTCGCTACTCTACTTTTTGTTTCAACAAAAAGGGGGAGAATGATATATAAACTTATAAACATAAAATGATTTTCATCACTTAAGTAAAACAAGTTTAATATAACATTTTTTTTAAGTCTTAAACACTAAAATTTTGTGAGTTACTTAAAAACAAAGTTTATGTTTTGTCATCAACAAAAAGGGGGAGATTGTTAATACAAATATCGCCTAAAAACGTTATTTATATTTTACGATCTTTGCTAAGTTTTGTTAACGACAAAGTGTAAACTTTGGTTTCTAGTAAAACATAATTTTAGTTTAAAGACTTGCATAATTAGATCTTTGCTACATTTACATTTCATATAAAACACAACACTTTTTATATTTCTTAAAATAGAAGTATGTTAACATCACATCATACATTTATGGTAACTTTGTGTGTTTGACTTACCATAACCTCTTACACATTTTTGGAAGCATTCCACTTTTGATTAAATGTGTTTGACTAGAATTTAGTTGATGTGACTTTGGTTGGTTTGGAAAGATTTATTGCAAAACCTTCTGTCAGCCCGACGGAACCCTGGAGGTACACGGGCGGAACCCTTCTGAGGGTTCTGCCGTATCCGTCAGGCCTGCAGAATGTTTTGCTATAAATACCAAGCCATTTGTTTGAATTTTGCTCTTATCACTTCACATTATATTTCACACACATACATTCATTTCATTCATCTAACCCCTTAACATTTCATCTTGATGTGAAGTTTCTTTTGTAGCAAAGAAGTTCACAAGTTCATATAAAGTTACAAGTATTCAACACAACGTTGCAAGACTTGTTAGCTTAGCATTGTGTAGACTTTGTGTAGTTTACACTTTATTTGATTGTGTGTTTTCAGTTGTGATCGGTTAGTATTTTAGGCCTTAAAATACATAGAGTAACGGGAGTTGTTGTACCCTTGTAAAAGAACTAACGGGAGTGGTTGTACCCTTGTAAAAGAACTCGACATCTAGCTTAGTGCCGGTAATCGTGTAAGCGATGTGTAAGGTTTTCTCCGCCGGTGAAAGGAGCTTGTTGACTAGTGAAAGAAACTCTCGAGATGAATACTCGGGGCGTGGACGTAAGGCAAGGAAAAAGAGTCCTTGTAGCCGAACCACGATAAATACTTGTGTTGTGGTTTGATCATTTCTTTCTTTATACTTGCATGTTATATATTGTCTTTGTGTTCATATCTTTGATTAAACGGAAAGTTTCAAAAGATAATTAAACGAAAAACCGGTAAAACTATTCAACCCCCCTTCTAGTTTTTCATACAAGATCTCAATGATCTTCCACCAAGATCAACAAATCCACCACCTTTGACAAACCAAAACCCAAAACCTTTGTTGTTTCACCCTATATTCAAAGATATCCACGGTCCTCTATATGGAGAACCAAACTTTGAACAAAATGATCACCCAACACCACCACATTCCCAATCCCAATTCTTTGAGTCTATCTTTCCTTCTTATGAGGAAATTTAAAGCATGGTGGAAATCACCTTCATCAAGCAATGAAATTTCAAACCACCTTGCTTGACTCCATACCAATCCCATCCTCCAATCAAGAACCCAAAACCAACCCACCACCACCACCATCATCAAACGACCCGTTTCCACCCACTCATCACCATGTTTGCTCACAATGTGAGCAAATGCTCAACAAAGGTGAAAGCATCAAGATGTTGCTTCACCAATTTCAAAATGAAACCCGTTTTGCTATACAACACATCATAGAGCGTTTGGATGCTCTTTCCCACCCAAACCAATCCTAGACCAAGTTTGGTGGCCTTTTGCCCTATTTAGGAAATGTGTCGAAAAACTTCTACTTCTAGGAGTAGGGTTTGCTTTTTCTTTTTATTTCTTGGTTCTTTTTATCTTTTATTTTTATTTTTAGAAGTAGGAGGTTATTTTTTCATTTTCTTGTCTTTGACTTTTTAAAAGTCAAATTTTACTTGAAATGACATCTTTTACTTCTTTCTAACTAGCATTGTTGGTTGATCATATATGTGTTGTGATTGTGGTTGCTTATATTGTCATATAGTGTGGTAACTACAACCTTGATTATGTGTCATTATCACCAACTAACCATATTTTTGTAGGTTCAAAATCCATGTTTCCTATCTTGGCACTCCTTTTTGGGGGAGTATAGACCAAGAGGGAGCACGTACTTAGTTCCGCTTCGCTACTCTACTTTTTTTTCGACAAAAAGGGGGAGAATGATATATAAACTTATAAACTTAAAATGATTGTCATCACTTAAGTAAAACAAGTTTAATATAACATTTTTTTAAGTCTTAAACACTAAAATTTTGTGAGTTACTTAAAAACAAAGTTTATGTTTTGTCATCAACAAAAAGGGGAATATTGTTAATACAAATATCGCCTAAAAACGTTATTTATATTTTACAATCTTTGCTAAGTTTTGTTAACGACAAAGTGTAAACTTTGGTTTCTAGTAAAACATAATTTTAGTTTAAAGACTTGCATAATTAGACATTTGCTACATTTACATTTCATATAAAACACAACAATTTTTAAATTTCTTAAAATAGAAAAATGTTAACATCACATCAAACATTTATGGTAACTTTATGTGTTTGACTTACCATAACCTCTTACACATTTTTGGAAACATTCCACTTTTGATTCAATGTGTTTGACTAGAATTTAGTTGATGTGACTATGGTTGGTTTGGAAAGATTTATTGCAAAACCTTCTGTCAGCCCGACGGAACCCTGGAGCTACACGGGCGGAACCCATCTGAGGGTTCCGCCGTATACGCCAGGCCTGTAGAATGTTTTGCTATAAGTACCAAGCCATTTGTTTGAATTTAGGTTTCATCACTTCACATTATATTTCACACACATACATTCATTTCATTCATCTAACCCCTTAACATTTCATCTTAATGTGAAGTTTCTTTTGTAGCAAAGAAGTTCACAAGTTTATATAAAGTTACAAGTATTCAAGACAACGTTGCAAGACTTGTTAGCTTAGCATTGTGTAGACTTTGTGTAATTTACACTTCATTTGATTGTGTGTTTTCAGTTGTGATCGGTTAGTATTTTAGGCCTTAAAATACATAGAGTGACGGGAGTTGTTGTACCCTTGTAAAAGAACTAACGGGAGTGGTTGTACCCTTGTAAAAGAACTCGACATCTAGCTTAGTGTCGGTAATCGTGTAAGCGACGTGTAAGGTTTTCTCCGCCGGTGAAAGGAGCTTGTTGACTAGTGAAAGAAACTCTCGAGTTGGATACTCGGGGTGTGGACGTAGGGCAAGGAAAAAGAGTCCTTGTAGCCGAACCACGATAAATACTCGTGTTGTGGTTTGATCGTTTCTTTCTTTATACTTGCATGTTATATATTGTCTTTGTTTTCATATCTTTGATTAAACGGAAAGTTTCAAAAGATAATTAAACGAAAAACCGGTAAAACTATTCAACCCCCCTTCTAGTTTTTCACATATATATAGCTTATACCTTCTGCATTGTTTGAAATTTCTTATCATAATTTGAATTTCTCATTTCAAAATTTTCACTTTTACACTTTTCACGACACGATTTCACGAATCGAATTTCAACGATTCCATTCACTCCTTCACGGGATACGACTCGGGTAATCCGTATTTCTTGCGGATTTCCTCGGAACTTATAATATATATATATATATATATTGATTTTTGCACAATCAAAAACCTTTGTAATTTTTTTATTCATATGCTCTTTCACCGGAATGTGAAAGAAATGAAAAAGTTGTACTTGCAAATCATTTCAAAATCATATCAATATTAGGCTCATTTCAAAATAAAAAAATATCATTTATGTTGTCGAAAGAATTAAAAGAAAATATAGCAATATCATATCGTAGTTAACAAAAAAAACTATCAAATAGTGTAAGTTCATATGTTAAAAAATCATGTAAATACTTAGTGTATTGTGTAAAAGAGAAAATTGTAACTTGCCACATCTTTTGCTTTCATAATTATACATCGAAAGTTACTCTTATATCTATTTTTATTTTTTAAATAAGTTACTCTCATATCAACATCTACAATGTTTTGTTTTACATTTTTGACCAAAAATTTGTAATAGATGAAATAATAAAAATTGTAAATCGTCTCAAAACCATATCAATATTGGGCTCATTTCGAAGATAAAAATACAACCTTTACATTGTCGAAAAAATTAAAAAATGTTATCGCAATATGAGATCGTAGTTAACAAAATACTATGACATAGTGTTATTGGTTATGTAAATAAACATGTAAATATTTATAGTCTAAGGGATAAAATTGTAATTCGGTCTCATTTGCTTTCATAAATTGCACCGAAATTTTAGCTCCATATGACACGTGCATAATTTTAGTATGTTCTTTTGCTAAAAATTTGACACGTACTTAGTTATTATCTTGATTTAGTGTATAGATAGATATCAACTACATTTTCAACAAAAAAACACATCTCACACACACAACTTCTCTCAACTTCACTATTTTATACAAAAATATCTTAAGAAAACATTCCCGGAAACAATCCCCCGACACCTGAAGAAACGGTTAATACTCCACCCTCAGATATCATTCCATCATTTCCAACGGAAGATGATTAATATGAACCGGATGAGGAACCAATTGGCAATCCGTTTCTTACTGAAGAAAAGGAATGACAACTTCTTCTGGATGAGCATTGAGAGCAATTGAAGAAGAAGAAGCAAAGGAAGAATAAGCTCGTAAGGAACGGGAAGCGTATAAAGAGTGGGAAGAGATTTTGGGGACTTTTCTCCTTACAACGATGATTATTACACAGATTAATATGAAAGTTGAATAACTCATCTAGCTGACGAACTTACGTGTTTTATTTCTATATCATATTTATTATTTTCATTTCATTGTCGTATTTTGCTTTGCTTGTGTAATGCATAAAAGTTCATATTCTACTTTAGTTCTTCGTACTTGAAATTAAATTTCCATTCATTTAAATAAAATTAAACATTACAATACGAAATTTAACAAATACTACAAACACACAATACTCCTACTTATTTTTAACATGCATCTAAACAAATTTATAATTCGTTTGTAGTTCTGTTTTCCCGCCTTTCTAAACAAAGCATATGCATCTCGTAATCAAAATCAGATGCTTGATTCAAATAAGCATCGATCAAAGCACGTTTCTCTTGTGCAGTGTCACTGTATTCCCCGTACGCTTTCCTCAAATGTTTTTTAGCTATAGATGGCATTTTCAAATTCTACGGCTAAGTTCATAAGAACTAGCTAACGAGCTTTATCCTCGTCGATTTGTTTCTGAACCAAAGCTTTGATTTCATCGACGGTGTGTGAAAGTGAACAAGCCATTTAAAAAGTTGATGAAAGTGTATATAAATTGTGTATAAAATGATAAGATAAATGGGTGTTTGAATTGTGGCTTGTGTGAGGTATTTATAATGTAAAATAAAGTATTTAATTTTTTTTACAGCCCAATCGTAAAATAAGGGGACAATTTTGTGCTTTTTCTTTTCTTCCGTACCGATCGTGCCTGTGACTAATAGAAAAAAAAGGTATCGATCGACTGGCGATCGACACCCACAGTAGGGGTGATCGATCGCCTAGTCGATCCACCCCATTACTATGTCCAGCCTAAGGTTTGGCTAAAATGCATGTGTCGTCCTAAATAGTTTGTAAGTGCAGTGATCGTCCCAAAGAAAAAAACGCTAATCATCATCATCTACGTTCCGAATAAAAAGAATTCAATTTCTAACCTCAACATCATCATCTACGTTTTGAAATACGCTAATGAACATGAAAAAAGCGCTAATGATCAAATACGCTAACATTATTTCCCTTTCCTGTAGTGAAATACGTTTGAAGATATATCTTTGAATATGCTAAGGAACATGTTGGGGATTGTTTATATAGGCAATATTGTAGGGTTTAAGTTTTGAATTTTCCCGCCAATGTTGAAAGTGTTTTGCAATATGGTAGCTGTATTGTGGTGTAGTTTCCATTATTATGGACGTGTATAGCAGGTGTATTACTCGTTTCCATCAATAGCAGGTTGAAAACTCAATTGATTTGTAGTTTCCATCATTATGGAGAAAGGTGTATTACTCGTTTCAATCAATAGTAGGTTGAAAACTCAACAATTGAAAACTCTAACAATTTGACATTGACCATTTGAAAACTCAACAATTTCACATTAACCATTTCTCCTTTATAAGTAGTAGAGATAATTAATGGATTTTTTTTTCATTTCATTATAACATCTTCGATATAATTTACATGATTTATAAATGAATAGTTTGACTACAATTTTTGAAACCAATTGACTGCGATCCTCCTAACAAAATACACGCAAAATGACTTAGGTTCCATAATATATTCCCTATTTATAAACTTATGCAATAATTATTGCTCATTTTGGTTGATTGTGAGGAAAATTTCATCATATCAATGTGCATTCGCTCAAATTCGATTAACAGGCATTATATTCCGTTCATAATTAGTTTGTTTTTGCCTTTATGCCTTCGAATTCGTTTGTGTTGCTATTACTTATTAGAAGTACAAATATCATATACTAGTTTACATTATCGCATTAAAGACACTATATCATCACTCATCTTGAATGCGATAATGAAGGAGTGTGGCCTGTCAACAATACACACTATATCATTATCGCATTAAAGACATCTCAATATTAGGCCAGATCTATCTAACGTTGCAGAAAGGTTCCATTGCTTTGTTTTTTGGACACCGTCTAATAACGTTTGTGTGCTTGATCTTGATGACTAGCTTTGGCACTTTCAAGAATGTATCTCATTGTCGGGACAAAAGTCTTAATCAAGGTACATTATTGAAAAAGCCAAAGCTGGTGATCAAGATCAACCACACAAACGGTAGTAGACGTTTTCCAAACAAGTATAAAATAAACAAGTATAAAATAAAGCTGGTGAAAAAGCCAAAGCTGGTGATCAAGATCAACCCTTAGATGTGACGAACATACATATTAATTATATAGATTCTACAGCATTAGAGAGTTGTTTAACCTAACAAACAAGTATAAAATAAACACAACAACAATATTTCACTAAATTCAAGCATCGAACCTGATATATTATTTACAAATTATACTTGATAATTGTTTCTGTATTTTGACAAAGAGCAAAGATGAATCAACAATGGATGAAAAACACCTGAACAAGTTTATGTTCATACTTGAAAGTGGTGTCTGTTCATCCATCGTTGATACTTCTTCCATCTTTGATACTTGGATGTTTTAGCCTAAATTAACGAACATAATCGAGGTTTTCACAAATTTACCACTCTATTAAATGATAACGGTTTACAACCCTAAAAGATTAAGCATCTACAATATAACCAAATCATACTCACAATGAAAATTACAAAATAAGCAAATAATAAAGGCCACTGACACAAAACAAACATAAAATACACGTAATACAAACAAACCCCTAAAATAACATAATATGAAGTTTTAAAAAAAATTGAGGCTTTCACAAAATAAAAACAAACATACCCTATAAAAACCCATTTTAAACATAGATCGGTAAGAGTTAAGGTCGAACAAGATGAACAGTTACTGGGTGTTTAGTCGAAGAACATGAACAGCGCATGTGAATGAGTTGGATCTAATGTGTTTGAATGTGTGTTTAGATCTGGAGTTACAATGTGTGTGTTTGAATGTGTGTTTGGATATGGAGTTACAATGTCTTAAATATATATTTTCAAATTCATTAGTGTGTTAGATACGCTAAGTTGTGCATGTGTGTTTCTAAAATTGTATATAAGTAGCTCAAAAGTGTATTTTTGTATTTATGTATTTGTTATGGGGAAATCATCCCTGCAGTAAACATCCCTGATGTTGTCTGCTGTTTTTTGGAAAAGGATTTTAACATGTTCATTATGCAGCCTTCAAGTTTTCTAATTGTACACAATTGGTCCCTGACTTATGGCTAACAGCAGGAAAGGTTCCCTTCAGTTTACGGCAGGGATGATTTCCCCATTTGTTATTTGTACTATAAAATATGGTATATATTTAAGGGTAATGTCTTTTAGGCTGGTAGGCAAGGAAAGTTTTTTTTCACCATACATATTAGCGCCACGTCAGCTTTCTCTCTCCTCTCATTCCCCTTCACCTCACTTCACCATTTAGTAGTCAAGGTCACCTCTAACTTCACATTTCATTAAATACTCACTTTATACAAATATACCCCACTAAATACCGCACACACACTCACACACAAAATAAAAAATAATAAAACAAGTAGGAGAGAGAAAGGTGGTCTGACCACCAATTCTTGTTTTGATATTTGTGTTTGGAGCGTGAGCATAGGTGGTGGGCAAGGCTAATAGCGCATGAAGTGGGCCCAGGTGGTGAAGGTTTAACCTCCTTGCATACTAGTCTTACACACCACCTACATCACACCACTTTATGTATTTTGTCATTTAGTGTTTTGTCTTTTCTTAACACATTCTCTGTTTTGTCTAGTAGTGGTTTTGTCTTTTCGGTGTGTACTTGGCTATGGAGCACATAAATGTAAACCACCTTCTAATATGTTGCCAGTGTTTAGTCTAATATGGAGCTCTCATACAATAAATATTTGACAGTGTTTAGTCTATTTTGCAATAAATATTTGATGTGACATATATCTAACCCTTTGAATAATTCTCTATATATATGAGTATGATTTACAATTCAAATCAATCACAATCAAATAACTTACAAACAATATAATACTTAGCAAATTCATCAAGTGGGGTTAACTTTGATTAAAAGGCGTGTTTCAACATACTTGAGATTAACTTTTGCACTTATCAGGTAACATCTTTTTGTATTTTCTTTATATGCATATGATAACTTTGTGTTGTGATTTCGTATATGATATATAATAGTTTCACTTGTATTAAAAACATAGTTTTAACATACTTATTGGTAAAAATCGCAGTTGAGTGCAACTGAAAACTATTTTCTACTTGGATCTTGACAAACTTTATTTGATTTGTTTAGCAATTGATAAAGTTTAGATACCATTTGCTCGTTGACTTGTCTCGACCATAAATTAAAAACATGTACTATAGTTGTTATTAGTAATCATCTTTGACTCCATGTGGTTTGCCACTATGTGAAATTGCACATGAAGTCAAAGATTAAACATTCTCACAACAGTTGGTTTGAGTTACTTTATAGTTTGTGCCTATCTGATTAATTTTAAGCAGATAAAGAAACTGCTAAAATGGACAGTTTAGTACATGCTTGTTAAAAACTCAAATGAAAACTATTTTGCTACTCCCTTATATAACGTTAAACCGTTTTTTAAAACGGACTTGTTTACAAATTATAGTTTTTGCCAGTCTTATCGCAATTTTTACACGTTAGACAAACCAAAGACTATTTGCTTAATTTTTCTGCCTAATTTTATCTGCTTATTTGAGTTTGTGGTTCATCCAAACTGCTTACTCTTATATGCTTATTTTAAAACAAAACAAACAAATTCCAATAAGCAGACCCATATATAAGTCAAAAACAAAACAAACTGTTTTCTCTTATATGCTTATTTCTATATAAGTCAAAAACATTATTTGATACAAGTAAAACTATGCTAAACAAATCAAATAAAATACAAAAAGATGTTGAAAAATACTTTTGCACTTATCAGTCTTCGACTCTCAGGAAAACACACCTTACCACTAATCCCTTCACTTCACAAAAAGATTAACCATACATTTACTATAGTGTAAACGTCACTTCAAGAAAACACACCTTACGACTAATCCCTTCACATTCTGTCTTCTCTCTTCCAACCTGTTTAACAATGAATGCATAAGAATCGGTTCTAAGTCAACTCAACTCGCGAGTTGACTCGGACGAGTCACGCGACTTGGAGCGAGTCACGGCGCGTCACACGATAAACACTTAGATCCACACATTTTCGTTATAAATCATTTAGTTTTTTCTTATGTTTTTAAAATAAAAATGTTTATATAACTTAGATCCGGTTAGGGTTTTGATGAAAATGAAGAAAATACGGAGAGTGGTGGCACGTGCTTACCAACAATAAAAGGAGGGAGATGTGGTGGAATGACGTGGTGTTGGTGGTGACGGCGTGAGGGTGTTGGTGGTCACGTTTCCCCTTTTTTTCCATTTTCTTCTTTCACTTGTGAATGTTAGGCAAAGATGGAATATGGTGATGATTAGGAGTGGTGGTGATGAATGTACGCGGCGGTGGAGCAAGATTGAGTGGCGGTGGGTAGTTATTAGAGCGTGTGTGGTGGTGTAGGAGATAGAGAAGATGGCGGTAGTTGTTTTGGTGGTGGCGGTGAGGTGATAGAGGTGGCAGTGATGGCGGTTTGGTGGTGTTGCAGCCGGCGGCGCATAAGAAGAGAGCAAGAGAGGTGTGATGTTATATTTGTAGGGTTTTGAAAAGGGTAATGTCTTTTACACACCACCTACATCACACCACTTTATGTATTTTGTTATTTAGTGTTTTGTATTTTCTTAACACATTCTCTATTTTGTCTAGTAGTGGTTTTGTCTTTTCGGTGTGTACTTGGCTATGGAGCACATAAATGTAAACCACCTTCTAATATGTTGCCAGTGTTTAGTCTAATATGGAGCTCTCATACAATAAATATTTGACAGTGTTTAGTCTATTTTGCAATAAATATTTGATGTGACATATATCTAACCCTTTGAATAATTCTCTATATATATGAGTATGATTTACAATTCAAATCAATCACAATCAAATAACTTACAAACAATATAATACTTAGCAAATTCATCAAGTGGGGTTAACTTTGATTAAAAGGCGTGTTTCAACATACTTGAGATTAACTTTTGCACTTATCAGGTAACATCTTTTTGTATTTTCTTTATATGCATATGATAACTTTGTGTTGTGATTTCGTATATGATATATAATAGTTTCACTTGTATTAAAAACATAGTTTTAACATACTTATTGGTAAAAATCGCAGTTGAGTGCAACTGAAAACTATTTTCTACTTGGATCTTGACAAACTTTATTTGATTTGTTTAGCAATTGATAAAGTTTAGATACCATTTGCTCGTTGACTTGTCTCGACCATAAATTAAAAACATGTACTATAGTTGTTATTAGTAATCATCTTTGACTCCATGTGGTTTGCCACTATGTGAAATTGCACATGAAGTCAAAGATTAAACATTCTCACAACAGTTGGTTTGAGTTACTTTATAGTTTGTGCCTATCTGATTAATTTTAAGCAGATAAAGAAACTGCTAAAATGGACAGTTTAGTACATGCTTGTTAAAAACTCAAATGAAAACTATTTTGCTACTCCCTTATATAACGTTAAACCGTTTTTTAAAACGGACTTGTTTACAAATTATAGTTTTTGCCAGTCTTATCGCAATTTTTACACGTTAGACAAACCAAAGACTATTTGCTTAATTTTTCTGCCTAATTTTATCTGCTTATTTGAGTTTGTGGTTCATCCAAACTGCTTACTCTTATATGCTTATTTTAAAACAAAACAAACAAATTCCAATAAGCAGACCCATATATAAGTCAAAAACAAAACAAATTGTTTTCTCTTATATGCTTATTTCTATATAAGTCAAAAACATTATTTGATACAAGTAAAACTATGCTAAACAAATCAAATAAAATACAAAAAGATGTTGAAAAATACTTTTGCACTTATCAGTCTTCGACTCTCAGGAAAACACACCTTACCACTAATCCCTTCACTTCACAAAAAGATTAACCATACATTTACTATAGTGTAAACGTCACTTCAAGAAAACACACCTTACGACTAATCCCTTCACATTCTGTCTTCTCTCTTCCAACCTGTTTAACAATGAATGCATAAGAATCGGTTCTAAGTCAACTCAACTCGCGAGTTGACTCGGACGAGTCACGCGACTTGGAGCGAGTCACGGCGCGTCACACGATAAACACTTAGATCCACACATTTTCGTTATAAATCATTTAGTTTTTTCTTATGTTTTTAAAATAAAAATGTTTATATAACTTAGATCCGGTTAGGGTTTTGATGAAAATGAAGAAAATACGGAGAGTGGTGGCGCGTGCTTACCAACAATAAAAGGAGGGAGATGTGGTGGAATGACGTGGTGTTGGTGGTGACGGCGTGAGGGTGTTGGTGGTCACGTTTCCCCTTTTTTTCCATTTTCTTCTTTCACTTGTGAATGTTAGGCAAAGATGGAATATGGTGATGATTAGGAGTGGTGGTGATGAATGTACGCGGCGGTGGAGCAAGATTGAGTGGCGGTGGGTAGTTATTAGAGCGTGTGTGGTGGTGTAGGAGATAGAGAAGATGGCGGTAGTTGTTTTGGTGGTGGCGGTGAGGTGATAGAGGTGGCAGTGATGGCGGTTTGGTGGTGTTGCAGCCGGCGGCGCATAAGAAGAGAGCAAGAGAGGTGTGATGTTATATTTGTAGGGTTTTGAAAAGGGTAATGTCTTTTGCACACCACCTACATCACACCACTTTATGTATTTTGTTATTTAGTGTTTTGTATTTTCTTAACACATTCTCTATTTTGTCTAGTAGTGGTTTTGTCTTTTCGGTGTGTACTTGGCTATGGAGCACATAAATGTAAACCACCTTCTAATATGTTGCCAGTGTTTAGTCTAATATGGAGCTCTCATACAATAAATATTTGACAGTGTTTAGTCTATTTTGCAATAAATATTTGATGTGACATATATCTAACCCTTTGAATAATTCTCTATATATATGAGTATGATTTACAATTCAAATCAATCACAATCAAATAACTTACAAACAATATAATACTTAGCAAATTCATCAAGTGGGGTTAACTTTGATTAAAAGGCGTGTTTCAACATACTTGAGATTAACTTTTGCACTTATCAGGTAACATCTTTTTGTATTTTCTTTATATGCATATGATAACTTTGTGTTGTGATTTCGTATATGATATATAATAGTTTCACTTGTATTAAAAACATAGTTTTAACATACTTATTGGTAAAAATCGCAGTTGAGTGCAACTGAAAACTATTTTCTACTTGGATCTTGACAAACTTTATTTGATTTGTTTAGCAATTGATAAAGTTTAGATACCATTTGCTCGTTGACTTGTCTCGACCATAAATTAAAAACATGTACTATAGTTGTTATTAGTAATCATCTTTGACTCCATGTGGTTTGCCACTATGTGAAATTGCACATGAAGTCAAAGATTAAACATTCTCACAACAGTTGGTTTGAGTTACTTTATAGTTTGTGCCTATCTGATTAATTTTAAGCAGATAAAGAAACTGCTAAAATGGACAGTTTAGTACATGCTTGTTAAAAACTCAAATGAAAACTATTTTGCTACTCCCTTATATAACGTTAAACCGTTTTTTAAAACGGACTTGTTTACAAATTATAGTTTTTGCCAGTCTTATCGCAATTTTTACACGTTAGACAAACCAAAGACTATTTGCTTAATTTTTCTGCCTAATTTTATCTGCTTATTTGAGTTTGTGGTTCATCCAAACTGCTTACTCTTATATGCTTATTTTAAAACAAAACAAACAAATTCCAATAAGCAGACCCATATATAAGTCAAAAACAAAACAAACTGTTTTCTCTTATATGCTTATTTCTATATAAGTCAAAAACATTATTTGATACAAGTAAAACTATGCTAAACAAATCAAATAAAATACAAAAAGATGTTGAAAAATACTTTTGCACTTATCAGTCTTCGACTCTCAGGAAAACACACCTTACCACTAATCCCTTCACTTCACAAAAAGATTAACCATACATTTACTATAGTGTAAACGTCACTTCAAGAAAACACACCTTACGACTAATCCCTTCACATTCTGTCTTCTCTCTTCCAACCTGTTTAACAATGAATGCATAAGAATCGGTTCTAAGTCAACTCAACTCGCGAGTTGACTCGGACGAGTCACGCGACTTGGAGCGAGTCACGGCGCGTCACACGATAAACACTTAGATCCACACATTTTCGTTATAAATCATTTAGTTTTTTCTTATGTTTTTAAAATAAAAATGTTTATATAACTTAGATCCGGTTAGGGTTTTGATGAAAATGAAGAAAATACGGAGAGTGGTGGCGCGTGCTTACCAACAATAAAAGGAGGGAGATGTGGTGGAATGACGTGGTGTTGGTGGTGACGGCGTGAGGGTGTTGGTGGTCACGTTTCCCCTTTTTTTCCATTTTCTTCTTTCACTTGTGAATGTTAGGCAAAGATGGAATATGGTGATGATTAGGAGTGGTGGTGATGAATGTACGCGGCGGTGGAGCAAGATTGAGTGGCGGTGGGTAGTTATTAGAGCGTGTGTGGTGGTGTAGGAGATAGAGAAGATGGCGGTAGTTGTTTTGGTGGTGGCGGTGAGGTGATAGAGGTGGCAGTGATGGCGGTTTGGTGGTGTTGCAGCCGGCGGCGCATAAGAAGAGAGCAAGAGAGGTGTGATGTTATATTTGTAGGGTTTTGAAAAGGGTAATGTCTTTTACACACCACCTACATCACACCACTTTATGTATTTTGTTATTTAGTGTTTTGTATTTTCTTAACACATTCTCTATTTTGTCTAGTAGTGGTTTTGTCTTTTCGGTGTGTACTTGGCTATGGAGCACATAAATGTAAACCACCTTCTAATATGTTGCCAGTGTTTAGTCTAATATGGAGCTCTCATACAATAAATATTTGACAGTGTTTAGTCTATTTTGCAATAAATATTTGATGTGACATATATCTAACCCTTTGAATAATTCTCTATATATATGAGTATGATTTACAATTCAAATCAATCACAATCAAATAACTTACAAACAATATAATACTTAGCAAATTCATCAAGTGGGGTTAACTTTGATTAAAAGGCGTGTTTCAACATACTTGAGATTAACTTTTGCACTTATCAGGTAACATCTTTTTGTATTTTCTTTATATGCATATGATAACTTTGTGTTGTGAGTTCGTATCTGATATATAATAGTTTTACTTGTATTAAAAACATAGTTTTAACATACTTGTTGGTAAAAATTGCAGTTAACTGCACCTGAAAACAATTTTTTACTTGGATATTGACAAACTTAATCCCGGACCTAAATGAAGAACCGCCAGCTTCCGAAGAACAGTTTAAAAATCTTAGTAGACAAATTCCAAAAGTTTTCCATCCATATATCTCGAACACAAGTCTACAAGATGTCGAAGCATATGGAAACTGTGGGTTTAGATCCGTCGCTCTCGGTCTTGGTCTCACTGAAGATGATTGGCCTATAATTCGGTCGAATTTGGTGCGTCATTTAGAGTCTCACCAAGAACAATACAGGTGCATATTTGGAACTAGATGTTATAACAAAATGTATAGAATCGTGAGCTCTGCTGGAGCATGGATGGAAATGCCAAACACAGGATTGGTAATTGCTTCAACGTATAACAAAGTTGTTGTAGGTTTATCCAACGATGGAGGTTCCACTACGAGTTTTCCTCTTTGGTCCAGTCCACAGCAATCAGTCTCAAATGGGATTATTGTGATTGCCCACGTGCATGGCAATCATTATATCAGAGTTGCATTACGGGATGGTTTTCACTTTACCGATAACTCATCCACTTTGGATCACATACAGAAATAATGTTGCATCTGGATGGGGAGAGAAATATGCGAGTCGTCAGGATGATTTTCGCAAGTATTATCGTCATGAACCTGAACATTATGATCTAACTTGATGTAATTTTATAACACTTTCGTGATTGAAAAGTTAATGAAAATCATTTAGTTCATGTTTATATATTTGTTTGTTTTTATATACTACCTACGCTAATCAAATATTATTTGTTGACATAAATAATGCCTTAAAAACATTATTAAGTTTTTATCAATATCTCTATGTTTTGATCATTACAAAATATAACCTCAAAGAACTAAAACTTATGACATAAACAAGTATTTGGTGATTAATATTTCTCTTTACATCCAAATCACTTAAGGTATGAATAAACAAAGTGTTTAGTGCAATGTATGATCAAAGGGGTATTTAATTAACTAATACAAAGTTTATTTAATTATATAATCTTATTATATATTTTTGAAAAACACTTTTGGTAATAAGGAAAAATGTTTTAATCATACTAAATATATGATTTCAAATATTTAACCAAAATCAGTTAGTTTTTCACCAAATAAACTTTCCCCACTAAAAGACAAAGTTTCTGGCCATTACAGTTGGGCGGCCCCCTTAATTATAAGGGGCGGCCCCCTTAATTTTAAGGGGGCCGGCCATGCTTTAAGGGGACCGGCCACGCTCCTCTGTCAGAAACGTTTGCCTATAAATACCACCTTAAACCTGGATTTTTTCCCCACCTTTTGCACTCCAGAACTTTCTGTTCTAGATCTCCATTTCCAATCTATAAATCCTTTGATCATACATTCTTAAATCTTTGTTTCAAAGTGATCCATACATAATCCATTCAAGTGCAAGAGAAGAATACTTCTATCCCTCAAGACAAGAAGTATTACAACTAGTTGTGATCTCCACATCTAAGTTGTTTGAGCATCATCATTGATTATTTTTTTCATAGTGTGATTAGTTGTGAATATTTGTTTAGAAGATATAGAAGTTGTGTAGATAGTAGAAGTTGATTAGTAGTGAAGTAAGATAGTTGTGAAGATTGGTGTGTAGAAGAAGGTGTGTAGAAGATTGGTGTGTAAAAGCTAGGTGTGAAGAAGATTGGTGTGTAGATTGGTGTGAAGATTGGTGTGTAGATTGGTGTGTAGATTGGTGTGTAAATTGGTGTGTATATTGGTGTGTACGGTTTTCTCAGCCATAAGGGAGTTTGTTGACATAGTGAAGAAAACTCTCGAGTTAGGTGCTCGGGGAGTGGAGTAGCGCAAGGAAGGTGCCTTGTAGCCGAACCACTATAAATCGCTTGTCTCTCGGTTTGATCTTTCCATCTTTTACTTATTTCATTACTTACATAATTATTGCTTCATAGTATATATACTTAGTGTTGTTCATATTGTGTATAACTAGATTTCATATACCATCGAATCTATATTTTTATAAATCAATGAAAACTTTTAAACAATTTGTTTTATAACAATAAAAATTACGTAAAACTATTCAACCCCCCCTTCTAGTTTTCCACAATTGGTATCAAGAGCCACGTCTAGCAAGATTTTTTAAAATATATTGTATTTTAAAACTTGTAACGATCTATGGAATCTGAAAAGTATTTAGAAGGGCAATCTATGCAAAGACCACCACTATTTGAAAGTGATGGATTTTTATATTGGAAAAATAGATTCGAAACCTATGTGAAATCAAAAGATCTTGATCTTTGGCACATTATTACCTTTGGTGATTTTCCTCCTATTCAATATAATGTTGAAACTAAAATGGATGAAATTGTAGATTTTGAAAAACAAAATGATGATTTGAAAAAGAAACTAGCAAAAATTAATGAGGCTAAAATGGTTATTTATAATGCGTTACCACGTAAAGAATATGAAAGAATTTTTATGTGTAAAACCGCAAAAGAAATTTGTGATTCTTTACTAATCACTCACCAAGGTAATAGTCAAGTTAAAGATAACAAAATAGATCTTCTTGTACATCAATATGAACAATTTACGATTCCAGAAAAGGAATCAATTGATAATGCTTTTGCTAGATTTAACACCATCATCACAAGTTTAAAAGCACTTGATGAGACATTTTCTAGTAAAAATTGTGTTAGGAAATTTCTTAGGGCACTACATCCGAAATGGCGAGCTAAAGTCACGGCTATTGAAGAATCAAAGAATTTGATGACATTGTCACTAGATGAGCTTATTGGCAACTTGAAAGTCCATGAAGAAATTATAAGAAGAGATTTGGAAACGGTCAAAGTCAAGAAAGAACAAATCAAATCCATTGCTCTAAAAGCCAAAATGGAACCTTGTGACGATGATGATTCAAGTGACGAGAGTGAAGATGAAGAATATGCGATGGCCGTAAGAGAATTCAAGAAATTCTTCAAGAGACGAGGAAGATTCACTAGATCACCACGTGACGAAAGAAAGGTGTTCCAAAAATATAGAAGTGATAATTACGTGAAAAGAAAGTGCTTTAGATGTGGAAGTCCAAATCATCTCGTTGGAGAATGTTTAAAGCCGCCGGGTTATGAAAATCAAAGCGCATTTGTTAGTGGAACATGGAGTGATAGTGATAAAGAAGAAGTGGAAAAACCAAAAGAAGAAAAGTGTTTTGTGGCAAATGCAACCGACGAAATATGCCTTGGAATTGACTTGGAGCCTAACGAATGGATCAAGGATAGTGGATGCTCAAGGCACATGACGGGGAATCGCAAGCTATTCTCTACATACAAGGCATACAATGGAGGTAACGTTATTTTCGGTAGTGACTTGCGTGGAAAAATTATTGGCAAAGGTACGATTTCTCAAGACTCACTTACTATTGAAAATGTTGAACATGTAAATAATTTAACATATAACTTACTTAGTGTAGGCCAAATATGCGATAATAAATGTAGAGTTATCTTTTCCGAAAAAGATAGCGAAATAGTTAAGAATGGAAAAATTATAGGTAGAGGTATTAGGAAAGGAGGAGTATATGTTATGAAACTAGGAAACAAACCCGAAGATAGGATATGCCTAACGACCCTAGATGAAAACTCTACATTGTGGCATAGGAGATTAGGACATGCTAACATGCAACAAATACAATCTTTGGCCTCTAAGGAATTAGTTAGAAACTTGCCTAATCTAAAATATGACAAGCATTTTTGTGATGCATGCAAAATTGGAAAACAAGCTCATGCTAGTCACAAAGCTAAGAATATAGTATCCACTACTAGGTGCCTAGAATTATTACATATGGATCTTTTTGGTCCATCCGCTGTGCGGAGCTATGGGGGAAACAACTATACCTTAGTAATAGTAGATGACTACTCACGATACACGTGGACTAGGTTTTTAAGTGACAAAACCTAAGCCTTTGAAAAATTCGAAATATTTAGTAAAATGATTCAAAATAAATTAGGATGCTCAATAGTTGCCATTAGGACGGACCATGGTAGGGAATTTGATAACGAAATACAATTCGGAAAATATTGTGAGTTAAATGGAATATCTCATAATTTCTCCGCTCCCCGTACTCCTCAATCAAATGGGGTAGTAGAAAGAAAAAATAGGTCACTACAAGAAATGAGTAGAACTATGTTAAATGAACAATCCATTCCACAAAAATTTTGGTGTCACGCCGTAGATACATCGACTTATATTTTAAATAGGGTATCAATTAGAAGAATTCTAGGAAAAACTCCTTATGAGTTATTAAGAGATAGAAAACCAAACTTAAGCTACTTTAGGGTATTTGGAAGTAAATGCTATATTTTAAACACTAAGGACTACCTCACTAAGTTTGATCCAAAATCATATGAA
Source organism: Artemisia argyi (assembly GCA_030686995.1). Classification (NCBI taxonomy): domain Eukaryota; kingdom Viridiplantae; phylum Streptophyta; class Magnoliopsida; order Asterales; family Asteraceae; genus Artemisia; species Artemisia argyi. Next base: position 68,988,688 of record CM060683.1, read on the forward strand.
GGAATATTTTTAGGATACTCACAAAATAGTAAAGCATATATAATACTTAACAAACACTCCATGAAGGTAGAGGAATCACTAAATGTAACATTTGATGAAACACCACCACCTCCTAAAACGATACCTTTAGAAGATGATAATTTAGTCGAAGATGAAGCCATTGAGGTTAGTAAAACAAAACCCATAGGAAATGATAATGAAGACATCCACTTAGAAAATAACGAAACTATTAATATTAAAGAATCTAGATCACATCCATTAGATAATATAATAGGACATCTTAACCAAAGAACCCTTAGGTCACAAGCCCAAGATAAAAACAACTTCTTTTGTTTCCTCTCAGCAATAGAACCTAAGAATATTAATGAGGCTTTAAAGGATGAAAGTTGGATTATAGCTATGCAAGAAGAATTAAATCAATTTAAGGCAAATGATGTTTGGGAACTAGTCCCAAATCCAAAGGATATGACCATCATAGGAACCAAATGGGTATATAGAAATAAGTTAGACGAGAATGGAATAGTTACTAGGAATAAAGCTAGGTTAGTTGCCCAAGGTTATAATCAACAAGAAGGAATTGATTATGATGAAACTTATGCCCCCGTAGCTAGACTAGAATCAACTAGGATATTACTTGCCTATGCTTGCGCCCTAGATTTTAAGTTATTTCAAATGGATGTGAAAAGTGCATTCCTTAACGGTTTTATCAATGAGGAGGTATATGTGGCACAACCTCCAGGATTCATTGACTTCGCAAAACCTGATCATGTTTATAAGTTAAAGAAAGCTTTGTATGGACTCAAACAAGCTCCCAAAGCTTGGTATGATCGATTAAAAGCTTTTCTCATTAAACATGATTATTCCATGGGAATGGTAGATAACACTCTTTTCACTAAAAGGAAAGACCCAAATCTCATCATTGTTCAAATATATGTTGATGACATTATATTTTGATCGACTTGTCAAGACATGTGTGATGAGTTTGCCAAAATCATGCATGATGAGTTTGAGATGAGTATGATGGGTGAACTCAACTTCTTCCTAGGATTACAAATAAAACAACTAGATGATGGAATATTCTTTAACCAATCTAAGTACATTAAGGAAATGCTTAAGAAATTTGGCCTAGAAGACTCAAAACCCATGAAAACACCCATGTCTACGGAGGTAAAGCTCACAAAGGACGATGAAGGTGAGTCCGTAGATAACACCAAGTATAGAGGAATGATAGGGAGTTTACTATACTTGACGGCAAGTAGACCCGATATCATGTTTAGTGTCTGCCTTTGTGCCCGTTTTCAAGAGGATCCCAAAACCTCTCACCTAGAAGCGGTTAAGCGTATCTTCCGATACGTTAAAGGCACTATACACTTAGGATTATGGTATCCTAAGGAATCCGGCATAGAAACCATTGTCTATGCGGATTCGGATCATGCGGGAGACTACGTAGATAGAAAGAGCACTAGCGGTATTTGCACGTTTATGGGATGTTGTCTAACGTCTTGGTTTTCGAAGAAGCAAACCGCTCTTGCTATTTCTACCACCGAAGCCGAATATGTAAGCGCCGGAAAGGCATGTCAACAAGCACTATGGATGAAACAAGCTCTCGTAGACTATGGCATTAGGTTAGAAAATGTCCCCATTATGTGCGATAACAAAGGTGCGATAGATTTAAGTAAAAATCCGGTGCAACACTCTAGGACTAAACACATAGAAATACGTCACCATTTTCTTAGGGATAATGTACAAAAAGGAAATATATCTATAGAAAAGGTTGCATCGGAAGACAACATTGCGGATATATTCACAAAACCCCTTAAGCGTGAATTATTCAACCACTTGCGTTTAGGATTAGGAATGATGGAACAAGTTGACTAAATTATATTGAATTAATTCAAATTTATACTTGCATGAAATTTATTTTTCTTCCATTTCACCTTTTCTGAGTCTAGGAATCTATTTCGCACAAAACTAAAGATTGAGAAGATTTATTTTCTTTGCATAAACCTTTTTGTAAAACTCAATCAATTTTCTCTGAAAATTATTCTCACAATCTAGGAATCACATGAAAATCATTTTCATTGCATTGTTGACTAATTCTAAAAACATTGTATTTCAAAATCATGCATAAACTCTCACATAAATTGTCAAGGTATATAATCTAATATATGTCTTTGACATTCATGATCGAGCAAAAATTGAATCAAGGAGATCATTTGGATTGTTTCTTAGGATCGTTATTTCTTTTTGCTTCTAGGTGTCGAAACAATCACAACTCCACATCTGTTGCATATAGACACTCACTAGGACAAATTCACTAGTAATGGTGTCATCTTGATCCATCATTAGTCTTTCACTCACTAATTGCCTTTGCCTTTAATTCTAGATAGGTGCCTTAGGAAGTTTAAGTGTGCTTACATTTACTTACCTCCTATTGCTTATTTGCTCTTGTGCCTATGTGTTTTTGCATGATATCTAATGTTAGATTAGATGCTATATTGCCTAAAGGAATTGAGCTTGCTTGAATCCAAGTCCAAAAACACAACCTTTCTGCAAATTTTCTGCCAAAAACCCAATTCTGGCAATCTGGAAATCACCAGATGGGCGGCCCCCTTAATTATGTAAGGCGGCCCCCTTAATTTTAAGGGGACCGCCCCCTAATTAAGGGGACCGGCCATCTGATGGTCGGGTTTTCAGAATCTTTTCTGCTTTTTAGCCCATTTCAACCTACATTTCCCATTTTTCACCAACACATTTTGTCCTAATCCTCCAAACAAACTTTATCCATCCTTAAACACACAAATCTTACACTATAAATATCCCCAATCCTCAAAGCTCTCCATTCATCCCATCATGAACTCTCCAAACAAACCAAAATCAAAAGCCTCAAGGCTAGCAAGGATGACGGAAAAACCCGTTTGGCGACGAAAAAGTCCTCGAAACAAATCTATCATCACAAATGTAGTTGGAAATCATTCCTCACCACCAACCTCTTATTTCCCAAACTTTGCATCAAACCAACAAAGGCATTCATTTGATCCACTTTACAAACCATACAACATTGGCCAAACATCTTCCTTCAAGCCAAACTACACCTCTCAACCTCCAACAACTTATAATGATCCATGCAAGTTTGATGAACCATCAAACTACAATTCTAACTACTCAAACCCAACTCATCCATACCAAACCTATGATCCCCTCCACATTGCCACGGAAAAACAAAGGTTCCGTGATGAAATAAACCAAATCCATGATCTTAGTGATCTCCTTGCTATGCATCTTGCACAACGCAACAAAGGGCTACCTCCATCATCACCCTATGCAAATTGCCTTCCCCACTCTCTTAACTTGGATCAAGTTACAAATCACACTCACTTTTGCCCTTGTTGCATATTCCTTCAAAAACAAATCCTCTACTTGAGTGAAGATATTTCTTGGATTGAATATCTTCTCACTCGTAATCATCCAATACCACCCTTAACACGATACAACATCGTGAGATCCACTTCTTCCGCTCCATGCAACACCCCATATCCACCTCAATCAAATATCTAAGCTCCATGCTTTTGTTTTCCTTCAAGCAAATAAAACAAATCAACCATGGGTTGCAAGCAAGTCCAAGTGCTCTCTTAGGCAATATAGGACTATATCTTTTCTTTTGTTTTAGTGTAATCAATATGCTACAAGCATATTGAATGTTGTTATGCTAATTATTTCTATCATGCTTGAATGAATCTATTTTTATTTGCATAATTGTTGCTTTTGCATATATATGTGTGTTGCTCTCTTCAAAATATTTTTGTAGCCAAGATTCCAATTGCTCATTCCCTTTGTGCTCTCAAACGAGGGGGAGCATACATCAAGGGGGAGTTCTCTACCCGTTTAAACTTCTTTCACGAAGATTATTCGGCCTAACCTTTTTGATTTTACAAAAAGGGGGAGAAGAGAAATGGTAAACTCTATAATACTTGTCTAATAACAAGTTTTAAATCTTTTGAGTTTAAGGTTTTGTAATAATCAAAAAGGGGGAGATTGTTGACATAAATAATGCCTTAAAAACATTATTAAGTTTTTATCAATATCTCTATGTTTTGATCATTACAAAATATAACCTCAAAGAACTAAAACTTATGACATAAACAAGTATTTGGTGATTAATATTTCTCTTTACATCCAAATCACTTAAGGTATGAATAAACAAAGTGTTTAGTGCAATGTATGATCAAAGGGGTATTTAATTAACTAATACAAAGTTTATTTAATTATATAATCTTATTATATATTTTTGAAAAACACTTTTGGTAATAAGGAAAAATGTTTTAATCATACTAAATATATGATTTCAAATATTTAACCAAAATCAGTTAGTTTTTCACCAAATAAACTTTCCCCACTAAAAGACAAAGTTTCTGGCCGTTACAGTTGGGCGGCCCCCTTAATTTTAAGGGGGCCGGCCATGCTTTAAGGGGACCGGCCACGCTCCTCTGTCAGAAATGTTTGCCTATAAATACCACCTTAAACCTGGATTTTTTCCCCACCTTTTGCACTCCAGAACTTTCTGTTCTAGATCTCCATTTCCAATCTATAAATCCTTTGATCATACATTCTTAAATCTTTGTTTCAAAGTGATCCATACATAATCCATTCAAGTGCAAGAGAAGAATACTTCTATCCCTCAAGACAAGAAGTATTACAACTAGTTGTGATCTCCACATCTAAGTTGTTTAAGCATCATCATTGATTATTTTTTTCATAGTGTGATTAGTTGTGAATATTTGTTTAGAAGATATAGAAGTTGTGTAGATAGTAGAAGTTGATTAGTAGTGAAGTAAGATAGTTGTGAAGATTGGTGTGTAGAAGAAGGTGTGTAGAAGATTGGTGTGTAAAAGCTAGGTGTGAAGAAGATTGGTGTGTAGATTGGTGTGAAGATTGGTGTGTAGATTGGTGTGTAGATTGGTGTGTAAATTGGTGTGTATATTGGTGTGTACGGTTTTCTCCGCCATAAGGGAGTTTGTTGACATAGTGAAGAAAACTCTCGAGTTAGGTGCTCGGGGAGTGGAGTAGGGCAAGGAAGGTGCCTTGTAGCCGAACCACTATAAATCGCTTGTCTCTCGGTTTGATCTTCCCATCTTTTACTTATTTCATTACTTACATAATTATTGCTTCATAGTATATATACTTAGTGTTGTTCATATTGTGTATAACTAGATTTCATATACCATCGAATCTATATTTTTATAAATCAATGAAAACTTTTAAACAATTTGTTTTATAACAATAAAAATTACGTAAAACTATTCAACCCCCCCTTCTAGTTTTCCACATTATTCATACTCAATAATATTACGTTGTCTTTGTTCATTAATTTCAAACATAAGTGATACTTAATGTTTTTTTTCCTATAATCCAAATTCACGTAATGGCTTTCTGAACCGAAAATCGAATCGAACTAAAAATTCAGTTTTCAGTTTGGATATGGTTTTAGCTATCTGAACCGAAAATCGAATTTATATAAATATATACATATTTTTTTATAAATTTATATTATATATATATATATATATATATATATATATATATATATATATATATATATATATATATATATATATATATATATATATATATAATATAAATGGTGTGGTGTGCATATTCCAAACAAATGGTGTGGGAACGCCATAAGCCATATTTAATTTTTAGGGAGTGGGTAGAAAAGGACACCTTTTTATCAAGAAGTATCCCAATACGTTAAGGGTCATACTATATTAACGGGGTTTACCCCCTTGCTGCAAACCCTCCCTACCCACTAGGGTACTGTTCATGTACCCTAGTGCAGATTTATTTATTTATTTTTTTTTGGGTCTTTTTGCTGTTTTTATTTTTGTGTCCCACTTTTGTTAGTCCAAGGTATTTTTTTTCAAGTGCATAAGCACACAAGCAGTTTTTGTCCAAGTGCATTAGCACACAAGCAGTCCAAGTTTTTAGCACACAAGCAGATTGCACACAGTAGGGTCAGATTAACAATCATCATCGCCGATTTAGAACACAAGCAAATTGCATTAGCACACAAGCAGTCCAAGTTTTTTTGTTCAAGTGCATAAGCACACAAGCAGATTGCACAAAGGCTCAGATTAACACGTAATCATCATCGCCGATTTAGAAAACCATTTGCACAAGTGATAAAAAAGTGTTAGGCTCGGATATGAAGGTTGCAAAGTGATAAAAATATCACTTTGCCATCCTTTCGGTTATAAAACCAATCGTCATCGCCTTTTTTGTCCAAGTGCAGATTGCACACAAGCAGAATGCACAATACCAGATTGCAACCAAGTTAGATTGCCCAAGTGCACAGATTCCACATTATACAAGTGAAACACATGTTTCACAACTCTCACAATGTTCACAAGCCAAGTACCAAAAGCAAAAAGTAAGATTCCCAAACTGCAGGAAGTCACAAGGGGAGGTAGGTAGTGAAACCTTGTGCACAGATTACACAATACCAGATTGCAACCAAGTTAGATTGCCCAAGTGCACAGATTCCTCACAATGTTCACAAGCCAAGTACCAAAAGCAAAAATAAGATTCCCAAACTGCAGGAAGTCACAAGGGGAGGTAGGTAGTGAAACAACCTCATGATATATTGAGCCTCACCACAAGGCAGATTCACAAAGTAACCATCACCACAAACAAAGTGAAAATACTACCACCAAGTTACCACAAACAAAGCAACTCTCTCATTCACAAATCCACACAAGCAGATTCACAAATTAACCATCACCACAAACAAAGCAAAAATACTACTCCCAAGTTACCACAAACAAAGCAACTCTCTCATTCACAAATCCACACAAGCAGATTCACAAAGTAACCATCACCACAAACAAAGCAAAAATACTACCCCCAAGTTACCACAAGCAGATTCACAAAGTAACTCTCACCACAAACTAAGCAAAACAAGTACCTCCAAGTTACCACAAGCAGATTCAGCAAGTTACAACAAGTGAAGATTCAACAAGTTACAACAAGTTACAGATAAGGTTGGGTTATAAACACGGTGGCTAGTTTTTTAGAACAAGTTACAGATAGGGTTGGGTTATAACACAAGCCAAGTGAAACACAAGCTGCAAGTGAAAGCCGCAAGTAACAAACCACAAAGAAACAAGTGCAGATATGTCTCAATCACCATTTCACACACAACAGGTAATCACCATTTTACACATTAATAAGAGATAACATTAGGTTCAGATTATAAGCTGTTTCACATAAGCAAGTTAAATCATATATGGCTGCAACATCGAAAGTTGCAAAATTAAGTTTTATTTTGCCATCCAGTCAGAAATGCCATGCCAAAATCATGTTTTTTTTAAATCATCATTACCTTATCTCATTTATTTTTAAATAACAAACTGCTTATCAAGCATATAAGCTGTAACAATTCGCAATTTCAGATTAACTTTTATTTCCGAAAATTTCACTATTTCATTTTTACTATTCACTTTCACTATTCATCTCAGAAATTTTTATTTCATATTCTCGTAAGTTAAACTATTTTAATGATAATCCGAGAATTTGACACTCGTCGGATCATTTCTGCAAAAATCACAAAGCCGTGTCCGAGATTTACTTTTAGGTTTAAACGTCATTCCAGCATCCCGATATGTCCATAAAACATTATAAACAATAGAAATATGATTTTCTCTCATTTTAGGACAATTCCAAAAGTTTTGGAATTTTCCGTTTTTCAGTTCAGCGTTTTACGCGAATTACGCGTTTTAGACCCGTGTTTCCAGTTTTTAGCAGGGTTTTAGCACCCGATAGATCCTACCACTCATTTTATATTTTATTATGGAGTATATTGATAAGTTCTAGCATATTTATAAGTTTCATATTTTTAGGATACCCGGTTTTACGTTTCGTGACTTAAAAACTTACGGTTAGCAATTTACAGAGTCAAAACTAGCTACATACTTAGGATATTATCATCCAAAGACCATGACTACTCATCTAGTCACCCTTATCTTATTGAAACCGACTTAGGGGGGGGAGTCACCATGTGTGGTTAAATCTTGACCATTGATTCTTTAGATCATTACAAGTGTCTTAACTAACCATGGTTAAATTCTAACCCAATATATGGTTAACTATTTTTCCTACCCTATAAATACCAAGCTAAAACACATAGAAAACTTGCACCACACCTTCTTATAACCTTCAAGTCCTAAAACCTAAGGCACTTTTCTTATATTTTGTAAGAAAGTTAACTAGTTTTTGAAAGAAAACTAGTGTTTGATCTTCAATCTTGGAAATTTTCTAAGAAAAGTTGTTATAACTCTAAAGTCTCCAAAAAGACGTAGTTATAATCTTCAAATAGCTTTGGACTTTCAAGAAGGCGTCGTTATAATCTTCAAATAACATCGGTTTATCATAGATTGCAAAGAGTGAAGCTTAAGTCTATCAAAGTCCGTACCTTACTAGTTACTTACCTTTCTTTTAGAAAGCCTCAAGTTGTAAGCAAACCCTAACATACTCCTTGCTTAATTATCATTTTCATGCTCTTTGTGTTCCTTTCATGCTATATATATTCTTGTTATTGTGTTCATGATGTTTAAAAATGGATAAAACAAGTATTGGTATACATATGATAACTTATGACAAGTAAACAAGCAAACTAGTGATTTTTATGGAGAACCACGACCAAAACATTATATAAATGATATTAGACAGTTACATATTGTAGTATAACAAGGAAAACATAGCAATTTGAATCACCTAAAACGAGTACACGAGTCAAAAGTTATGACCATTTGAAGCTAGCAAAACCAAAACGGCAAAACTGCCTATGCAAACTGTTTTGCATTCTGCCAATTTTGAAAGTCCCACTTCTGGTCCGATTCATCAAAAAGTTAAAACACGAAAGTTGTCCGGAACGACGTTTTCGTTCAGGAGTAAAGAAGCTCGAGCCCTGAAAACGCTTTCTGAGTGATAATTTTCTTCAAATTCTTAACAGCCCATTTTTAGACCAAAGTAACTATATAATGGTTATAATTAGATGAGACCAAGAGGTCTAATGACCTAAAGCCAAGACCACAACCATGGCTAAAGCCAAGGTTGAGTCTCAAGACCATGGTAACAATGACCAAGGTCACGGCAAAGCCACGGCTAAAGATCATATAACTTTTAAAGATCAAAGAGCTTATATATATATATATATATATATATATATATATATATATATATATATATATATATATATATATATATATATATATATATATATATATATATATATATATATATATATATATATATATATGTGTGTTATCAAATACTACAATAGTAGGGAGCCTCATGTGAGGAGTTCATTAAGTAAGCCGTCGAGATGAGTTGTGGATTTACGAATTAAAGTGTCCTGGCTCCTCGAACGTTTACTACATGACTTCTGAATTATGTCGGCCCGAACGGTAGTAAGAGATATACAAACTATACATGTTTCATAGACCACTTATATTCAAAGACTTACACTATATACTAAGTACTACATCATGAACATTATGCAAGACATATATAGGCAATTCTTCGTATTCTTAGACGTTACTCCAAACCTAAGTCGCAACGTTCTATTATAGGCTGCTCTTAGAGACTTTCGCGATTCGACTACCACTTTCATTTCTCATTACATAGACTTAAGGTGAGTCATAGCCCCTACTTTTTCATACTTGTTTTAACTCTTTGGGGGGGATACATGCACAACTACTTGCTTACTTGTACAAATACTCAAAACATTTAAATTTGATTGTTTTATACTTGATTGTTTTATACTGGATTGTCTTATACTTGATCGCATTATACTTGATTTCATACATACATTATTGTGTTATACTTAACTGCGTTATACTTGATTGTGAGACTTCCAGTGGCTCCAGATTAAGTTGCTGGATGACCATTGAGACTTCCGGTGGCTCCAAATTAAGTTGTTGGATGACCATTGAGGCTATTGATACATCCTAACATTTGCGAATGTTGGATACATCATAAACGTGAGGTCTTCGGAGATGAAGAGTAGACTCACGACTAATTGCTTAATTGTTTTGATGAACTTATACATGTCTTAATCATACTATATTGTAGCAGTGGGTTGTGAACACACAGGTTACAAGTCTCTTATGGCGGGACTTGTAACTGAGTGGATTCACGATGCCTTTGCTGTGTGAACATTCTTTTAAGGCTTTTCAATTGTTTTAAGACAAACTCTATGAACTCACCAACCATTGTGTTGACACTTTAGCATGTTTATCTCAGGTTAGTAAGGCGATAGCTAGTGAGTGGAACTTAGAGTCAAGCTGCATATTCTGAAGACTTACGCTTTTATCATTTACCATTCAAAACTTTGTATACATTTATGTATCATACTTTGGAATCTCATGTTTGTAACTTTGAATTCATTAATCGAATGGTAACTTTTCAAAACGTCTCATTTAGAGTTCGTTTTCTATAACTTGTACTTTGTATTATGAAGTAGCACCCTCAGTGACACAGTCTTCCGCTGCGGTATTTTGGGGTTGTTACATAAGCAGTTTGTTATTTTCATATTCATAAGCAGTTTCATCACCCTGTTAAACTAAAAAACTAGCCACAATCAATATAACCCAACCCATAAAGTATATAATAACGAGGTCTAATCTGAGCCTGTGTGCAAATGGTTTGCTTGTGTGCAATAAGCACATAAGCACTTTTTTATCATAAGCACATAAGCAGTTTGCCAAGAAAACACACAGAGCCTGTGGGCTGGGGTATGCCAGAGCAGGTTTTCATACCACTCAAAGGTGGCAGATCAATGTGTTAACCTACCCGTTTGCACCCACACAACTCAAGCAGTTTCACATAAGCACAACTGCTAAAGCAGTTTCAAGAAACCATCAAAACTGCTAAAGCAGTTTTAAGAACCAAATCCTTCAATTAATCACATAATTACCCACCACAACTTCATAGATCTGGTAAATTAAACAAGAAAACCTTCAATTAATCACATAATCACCCATCACAGACCTCAAAAAACCCAAACCCTAATTTTTATAATTTAGGCGTTTCTTAAAAAATTATTAGATCTGGTAAATTATACAAGAAAACATTCAATTAATCACATAATCACCCATCACAGACCTCAAAAAACCCAAACCCTAATTTTTATAATTTAGGCGTTTCTTAAAACATTAATAGATCTGGTAAATTAAATAAGAAAACCTTCAATTAATCACATAATCACCCACCACAGACCCCAAAAAACCCAAACCCTAATTTTTATAATTTAGGCGTTTCTTAAAACATTAATAGATCTGGTAAATTAAATAAGAAAACCTTCAATTAATCACATAATCACCCACCACATACCCCAAAAAACCCAAACCCTAATTTTTATAATTTAGGCATTTCTTAAAAAATTAATAGATCTGGTAAAATTAAACAAGAAAACATTCAATAAATCACATAATCACCCACCACAGACTCCAAAAAACCCAAACCCTAATTTTTATAATTTAGGCATTTCTTAAAAAATTAATAGATCTGGTAAATTAAACAAGAAAACATTCAATAAATCACATAATCACCCACCACAGACCCCAAAAAAACCTAAACCCTAATTTTTATAATTTAGGCATTTCTTAAAAAAATTAATAGATCTGGTAAATTAAACAAGAAAATATTCAATTAATCACATAATCACCCGCCACAGACCCCAAAAAACCCAAACCCTAATTTTTATAATTTAGGCATTTCTTAAAAAATTAATAGATCTTGTAAATTAAACAAGAAAACATTCAATTAATCACATAAAAGTCACATATCTAACAATTAATCACATAAAAGTCATGTACCCCCAAATTATTTTTACGAAACCCTAATTAGAAATCCCCAATTTTTGAGAAACCCCCAACGCAGATCACCAACAACATCACCACACACTCACAAACTCTCTCACAAATCACAAATAACATCACATATTATTATTGAATTTAGATCTAAAAACGTTTTTAGATCTAAAAATAGAGAGAGAAAAGAGAGCAACAGAGAGAGAGAGAGAGAGAGAGAGAGAGAGAGAGAGAGAGAGAGAGAGTTTGTGAGTGTGTGGTGTGTGTGAGAGGCTGGTGTGATATCAAAGGATACGCGTGTGTGGGTGTGGGACAGCTGTCCACCCATACGCGCTTTTTATTTTTATTTTTAAATTTGTATTAGTTCTTAAAATTTGTAATTAGTTGTTAAATTAAAAGTTTGTATTAGTTGGTAAATTAAAAGTAGTTAAAAATTTGTATTAATTGGTAAATTAAAAGTTAGTAGTTAAAACACAAATTTGTATTAGTTCTTAAAATTTGTAATTTGTATTAGTTGTTAAAACACAAAAAAGTTAGTTGTTAAAATTTGTAATTAGTTTTTATAAAATTTGTATTAGTTAAAAAAAAGTTATTTGTTATAAAATTTGTATTAGTTTTTTTATATAAAATTTGTAAACAAAGTTAGTTGTTAAAAAAAATTGTGATAAAAAAAAGTATTTTGTTAAAAAAAGTATTTTGTAAAAAAAAAAGTTATATATCATTAGTAAAAAAAAAGTTAAATAAAAGTTATAAAAATGTAAAAATGTAAATGTTGTAAAAAAATCCGTTTTTAAAATGTAAAAGTATTTTGTTAAAAAAAATATGTTATAAAAATGTGATGTATTTTCAGGTTTTTGGTTCTCACAAGCAAGTAACTGAGTGGGTGCAAAATATAGCTCGGGAGCTCGGTTTTGTAATTGTTAAAAATAGAACCAAATCAGAAGATGGTCAGATGAACGAAATCAATTACAGGTGTACAAAGGGTGGGACGTATGAACCTCAAGGTAGTGGAAGACGGAAACCAAAACATGTAAAACCAATTGTCCATTCAGATTAGTTGCGAAATATCATCGAACAAAAAATTATTGGGTTTTGAGGGTGAAGGATGATACGCATAATCATGATATGCTAGAGTCGTTGCATGGTGTGGCATATGCAATGCGATTAAAGGATGATAAGTTGGGTTTGGTCAAAGAATTGACAGATTATAACGTACGACCACTTAATATACTTTCAACAATAAAGGGTCGTAATCCGGATAACGTGTCTAGCATTAGAACTATATATAACGCACAAGATAAGTTCCGGAGAGCCAGAGTAGGTGATAGAACTCCAATTCAAGTCATTTACTCGCATTTGCGGGATTCAGGGTATACATGGTACCCGAGGGTAAATGAGCATACCAACGAGCTTGAGGAGCTATTTTTTGTGCACCCCACGTCGTATGCTCTATTGTGTACATTCCCTGAAGTCATGTTGATGGACTCCACATACAATAGCACGATGTTTAAATTGCTGTTGTTGGAAATTGTTGGAGTAACTTCAACAAATAAAACATTTTCAATGGCGTATAGCTTTTTATCCAGTGAACAAGGGCATAATTTTAGATGGGTATTGCAACGTGTGAAGCAAGTGATAGACGAAAGATATTACCCACGTGTTATTGTCACTGACAGAGATTTAGCATTGGTTGGGGCAGTAAGAGAAGAATTTCCTGACGCTCACAAATTACTCTGTCGATGGCATATACAGCAAAATATACTTAAGTTTTGCAGAAATAAATTCACAGATGGGTTAAATGAGTATGAGTCCGTTAAACACCGATGGGATTTGATGGTTAAAGCTTCGACATTCGAATCGTTCGAGCGACGTTATCAACGCCTACAACAGCTATTGGTCAACCATCCGGGTACTTAATTATTAATTAATTGTTTTTAATTATTTAATAAATAAGCACCCGATTGACCTTTTATTAATTCATTGTTTTTTTCAGATGTCGCTTTGTATCTGGATAACTGGCTGCGAGATTACGCACCCATGTTTGTCTCGTATATTAATTAATTGTTTTTAATTATTTAATAAATAAGCACCCGAATGACCTTTTATTAATTCATTGTTTTTTTCAGATGTCGCTTTGTATCTGGATAACTGGCTGAGAGATTACGCACCCATGTTTGTCTCGTATATTACCGACCAATATAAATCCTACGGCCAGACAACAACGTGCAGAGTTGAGGCTCACCATGCGTTGTTGAAATTATATTTGGACGGCACACAGTCCAAATTAGACAGGTTGTTGAGGTCGATCAATAAGATTCTCATTACGCAAGAAGATGCGATAAAAGGGACTTTCAATAGAAGCATCAACGAGAAACTAATTAAGTGTGATGTACCACTATTTCAAGAATTGTGGTATAAAGTTTCTAAACATGCTTTGAACCTCATGCACAAAGAACTCCACCTGTCGATCACCCCAGAAGAATGTAGCCATAAGTTGCGGGCAAATTTCGGACTACCATGCTTTCACGAAATGCAAATCTATGTATATCATGGTAAGCATATTAAATTTATAACTATCAAGTTGTTTTCCACATTAATATCAGTAATTTATACAAGTCACTTTAATTGAATTCAGGATGCCCCATTCCAATGGAACGAATTGATATTTTTTGGAGAACCGTATCTGTTCTGTGGCCTGTTATCAACAGGCCCCCGCCTAAAGATGGCTCTTCCAGCGAACCTGGTGATGATGATGATGATGACGATACTTCGTTTAACGATGGCATGCGACAATTCAAGAATATTTTTAGCAAATCAACATCGTTTGTCAAGAAAAACATGTTAACGAAGTTAAGAGATATATTCCAACCTGAAGCTGTTGACACACGTGAACCAGCTTTTCAAAAAAATACTCGTGGACGTTCGAGCGCAAAGGACAAAAAGGGCAAGGCTACACAAGTCCCGGACTTGAATGAAGTCCCTGACTTGGATGAAGTACCAATCGTAGATCACCGAAGAAGTACAAATTCAAGATCTACAAAAGTCCCGAACTTGCGGAAAGAACCTGCAAGACATAGCTCTTACACGGGTGATAGTCTACGCCACCGATTATATGCTGGAGATAGTGTGAGCAATGCGTTTATTGAGCATATTCTACATATTTTCCGTCCATACGTAATAAGCATACGTAATGTGCGGGGTGATGGAAATTGTGGGTTTCGGTGCGTTGCCCATAGTCTTTTTCAAAACGAAAATAGGTGGGACGAAGTCAGATACATGTTGTTGCAAGAGTTAGATTATCATAGGCAAGCTTACATAAGTATGTGGCAGCAACATGACTTTGACTTTCTTTGGTATACAATAGACTGGTTCAATGGAGGTGCACCCATTGGTCGCTGGATGGTGATGCCACTCACGGGGCTGGTTATCGCTTCAATGATTCACCGACCTATTGTATTTATATCCGAGCAAGGTTGGAACACATGTTTTCCGCTTTTTACCAGCCCAAACTCATCACATGGAACCGACCCCCTTGTGATTGCGCGTGTGGGGGATGGAGAATATGCTCACTTTATTTTACCGACGCTAGACAGAGATTCTCCACTACCCCATATCCACCCACAATGGAGGTTTTACAGAGTGCCAGTTGCAGCCGAATGGGAAACTTTGTATCAACATTGACTAATAAATCATTGATTTATGTTGTAAATAATTATACCGACAAAACCATTGTAAATGATTACTGATTTATGTTGTAAATAATAGAGATACCGACAACAAGTCATAGTGAATCATATGTAATAGTTATTTATTTTTGTAAAAAATGTATTCTTTGTAATTTTTCTATTTGTAAAACATTGTAAATAATTATTGATTTACGTTGTAAATAACTGTTTGTATTATATAGTAAATGATTAAATATTTATTTAAATTAGTAAATAACATTATTGATTGATTATGCAAATTCTTTTGTCAGGTGGGCCGAAGAAATCCTTTCTGGTGTCGATGTTATAGAGGATTTATTATAGAACGGAAATCCTGGCAAGATGGTAGTCGTGGGCGACCGTTTTATGCATGTCCTCTTTCAGTGGTAAATAATCATATGTTTGCTTAGTTATGTAAGTAATTTGTCTGTTAAACATACATTTCTTATTATTTTTTTAACATGTAACAGCCAGGTACAAAAGACTATGGGTGTCGATACTTCAAGTGGAAAGATGAATTTGAAGAAGAGTATTTTAATCAAGCCTCTTCTTCAACGCAGTGCTCAAACTGCGTTGCTAAAGATAATGAGAACAAGTTGTTGAAGACAAGAATAAATACGCTGGAGATGGAGTTAAAATTGGCAAGGAATCCTGAGGATCACGCTTATCAGTCGGGTGCAAGGCTCCATGATCTTTTAAATGAAATGAATAATCTTCAATCGTAGATGTTGTTGTTTTTAAATAATATGTATAACGTTGTCGTTTAATTTAATAATAACATTTGTTGTTGCAGTTATTTAATGTGGTAATATTAAACGTGCTATTATACAAACAAAATAATTATACAAAACATTATACATATACAAAACATTATTAAACACAAATATACAAAACATTATACATATACAAAACATTATTATACATACACAATCTTTTCTATTTAAACACAAAACACAAAACAAAAAAAAAAAAAAAAAAAAAAAAAAAAAAAAAAAAAAAAGCACTAAACGACAAAACTGCAAAAATTAAAAAAGAAAAAAAAAGTACCCCCTATACGGGGTAGACCCCGTTTTACTAAAAAACTAGCTACCGTCTTTATAACTCAACCCTACATTAAATGCGAGTAGCCCAAAGGCGTTGGTCTACCAGTGGTACTATAGCAATATTTTAATAATATATGAGATTTGACTTTTTCACAAAACGACAAAAATATAGTAGCCCAGCATGTTGGTAGCCCCGACAGAACAGTGGTAACCCAAAGTAAACATAGGGACAAGTCTTACACCTAGCTTACACACATGTACCTTATGTACGTTTGTCAATGTTTTAAATTTGATAGATGGGCCTAAATAGCTGGACCCAAATACAGACCTAACAATATTTTGAAGACACCTGACAATGGCTCATATATTCAGAATCAATTTAATGTTATTCCTAATATGCCCTTTATAACTAAATTAAAAATCTTAATAGTCTCTTTTTTATCTCATTAACTTTTCCCACCATCATTTTCATCTTGCCGCCATACATTCCAACCGTACCCCACATCTGATCGGTGATCCCACTGTGTCGCCATTTTTCTGCGCTCGTTGTTGAGATCATGTATAGTAAGACTCTAAACTAAAAAGTATGTACGCTCTTTGCAAACACTCGTGTTATTATTTATATAATTTATGGTATTAGGTCTTTTGGGGTTTATGTGGTTAAGGCTTTATAAAAGGTGTAGGTGAAATGGTTGGGTAAGGCTACAAATATGTTACTTATATATGTACCAATGAATGAATTATATGACCGACCGAAGCAACATAATACAAGAAAAATAAAAGGATGAATTGAAGCTTTTTGTTTTATAGTTTCGAATCAATTGACTGGTCTCTTTTGTTTCTTTTTATATAGAGCATTAGGATAGATGTTATATAAGAAAACTTTAACTAGATTATATATGAATGGCTAGGATAGATATTATATATGAATGGCTAGTGCTGCTTTTAAAGTAGTTAAGGCTTTTAGTTATAGGTCACTGGACTTATACTACTTAAACTTACTTTTCTTTGTATACTACTACTGATGTTGCAGGCTAGTATTTGCAGAAATGGAAGTTAATGTAATTGATCTTAATCATTCAGATTCCGACATACTTTCTTTCATGGATTCTACAAACATAGTACGCGATAGTTCAAGTCTTGATCCTCAACAAGTTGAACCTTCTAATGCTCAATTTTCTCAGCACCCTCCAATTAGTATCCCATCTTCTCCTGATACAACCCAACAAGTTTCTACTACTAAAATTCCTAACACGGGCATGAAATTTGATTCTGAAGAGGAACTTCAACATTATTTTCAAGAATATGCATACCAAGTTGGATTTAGATTTAAAACAACAAGTGTAAGAAATGAAGGTGACAAAAGATACTATGCCCTTGCATGTTCTAAACGAGGTGTCCATAAGCCTAAGATCGAATCTAGCAGAACACGATTATCCAGCAAAACTGGTTGTATGGCAAAAGTTAACGTGATTGTTAATCTTAATGGAAAATGCACTATCTCAGGTGTTTCTTTGGAGCATAATCATGGGTTAAGTCCAAAAAAATCTCGATTTCACCGATCTCATAGAAAGTTGGATTCATACTCCAAAAGAAGACTTGAGCTAAATGATAATGCCGGGATTTCATTAAACAAAAATTTTCATTCGTTAGTAGTTGAAGCTAATGGGTATGAGAATTTGCCTTTTGGTGAGAGAGACTGTAGAAACTAAATTGCAAAAGTAAGACAACTAAGACTTAGAGCCGGGGATGCCGAAGCACTTCGTGATTATTTTGTTAAAATGCAACGACGAAGTCCAAACTTTTTCTACGATATTAAGATCGATGATGGTGGTCGTTTGCAACATGTATTTTGGGCAGATGCAAGGTCTAGAGCAGCTTACGAGTCATTTGGTGATGCTGTTACATTTGACAGCACATATTTAACTAACAAATATAGTATGCCTTTTGCTCCTTTTGTTGGAGTGAATCACCATGGACAATCTATCTTATTCGGATGTGGATTAATATCAGGAGAGGATGCAGAAACATATGTTTGGTTATTCAAGTCTTGGTTAGCATGCATGGATGGACATCCACCTAAATCAATAATAACAGACCAATGTCGATCAATGCAAGTAGCTGTGGCAGAAGTATTCCCTGAATCTTATCATCGTCTTTGTCTTTGGCATATAATGAAAAAGATACCTGAAAAAATAGGAGCCTTTAAGCAATATAAATCCATAAAGAAGACTTTAAAAACCCTTGTCTACGAGTCTCTTGATCCTCAACAGTTTGAAGACGGGTGGACGAAAATGATTGAAGATTATAGCCTTGAAAAAAATGAGTGGTTAATCTTCTTGTTTACTGATCGAAGGCGTTGGGTGCCAATATATGTAAAAGTATTCTTTTGGGCAGGAATGTCTACAACTCAAAGGAGTGAAAGCATGAATGTTTTTTTTGATGGGTATGTTAATTCAAAAACCTCGTTAAGACAATTTGTTGAACAATATGACAACGCATTAAAAAACAAGATTGAGAAAGAAAACAAGGCTGATTTTGATTCGTTCAATTCTTCATATATGTTAATAACTGGATTTGATTTTGAAAGACAGTTTCATGAATGCTACACAAATGCCATGTTTAAGTTGTTTCAAGCCGAGTTGAGAGGTATGTTGGTTTGTAATTGTTCTTTGTTCACAACATATGATACAACATCTATATATCATGTCAAAGATATTGTGGAAGGTAAACATGGGGTCAAAAGGAGAGTCGTGTATAATGTGAGTTATAATGTTGTCGGATGTGACCTAAAATGCTCTTGTCATTTGTTTGAATTTAAAGGAATTGTTTGTAAGCATATGGTAAAAATTTTGATTGAGAATGATGTTAAAGAGCTTCCTTCACATTATATTTTGTCTCGATGGAGGAAAGATGTGAAGCATGGATACAACTTTGTAACAAATTGCTATGACGATTTGAAGAGTGGAGAGCAAGAAAAACAATTTAAACATTTGTGTACCAACTTTTATGAAGCTGCAAGTATTGTTGATTCTACGGAAAAGTACGAATATTTGATGAAATGGTTAAATGAGGCAAAAGAAAAGTTAATTGATGCTTCGAGTTGGGCTGTTAACCATGATTCGGATTCAACTAAAGAGTTGTTGCCACCATGGAAAGTGCGTGGTAAAGGGCGTCCACCGAAGAGAAAGAAATCCATAGTAGAAAAAGTAGCAGAGAAACAAAAAAAGAAGAATAAGAAGAATGTTTGTTACATTATCTTTTCTATGTTATTTTTAATCTATAGTTTTTTCTTGTAGTTTGTGATTAATTGATTAACATATTGTATGTATCTCAAGGAAACAAAGCCAAACTACCTGCTAAAAGAGGTTCATCTATGTCAAATATGGCTGACAAGGTAATTAACTTAACTAATATTATAAGAATGTTATATGTCGTATAAATGTATTCGTTGTATAATGCAGATTAATGTCAATTCCATTGACATGGCAAACAATAGAAGTGATAAACATCAAGCCATTTCTGTGAATGAAAATAGTTGTAATGAAGGCTTTGATCTTAATCAAATCGCAATTGAGACGTAAGGTATCAAATACTAACATTTTTTTCTCCTTTCCTTTGCAACACACTTTTGTTGTTAACTATATTGTATTTGATAAAATTTCAGATCATGAAGAGTTAATATCTTTTTCAGGACAAAATTGGTTTCGTGGTCCGTCGAGTTACGTGTTAGCTAGTTGATAGATATGTAATGCTTGCATTGGCTTTTTGATCCGTAAAGTGTCGAGTTTGTTAAGTCTCAATTGGTGTAGTATGATCCGGAGTGGCTGTTCGGGTCTGCAGTTTATGTGTGTTAACCTATTTTGATCTTGTATTTATATAGAAAATATTTTTAATGTCTATAAAGTGATACATTGAACACAAAAAACATAATAAGGTGGGAGATTGAAAGTTTCTTTCAAATTGGGCCGTTCATTTGATATACATGCATTGTATACAATAATTAAGTGAAAGCTTGAAAGGTGTTTGTAAACTAAGTATTCTACTATAAATTAATAAAATATTAATTAATATATAAATTAATAATTATTAATTTATCGATTAATTAATAACTCTTTTAATTAATAAATTTTGATGGTTTATTATATTATAGAGTTTGTAATGTATTAAACCCTTGGCTACTGGTCTCATTCGGTTAACTTCTTTATTTCATTCCAATCACACCATTTCATAATCACAAAATTAGGTTTACATACGCACACATCATAATCCGTTACAATATAACATCTACAGTGTAGTTCACATTATTTATAAACTTATGCAATAATTATTGCTCATTTTAGTAGATTGTGAGCAAGATTTCATCATATCAATGTGCATTCGCTCAAATTCAATTAACAGGTAGCATATTCCGCTCATAATTAGTTTGTTTTCGCCTTTATGGCTTCGAATTCGTTTGTGTTACTATTACTTATTAGAAGTACAAATATCATATACTAGTTTACAGTGATCACTGATTCACTGAATACAGTTTTTAGTTAGAATGTCATAGTTAGGAAAACCGAACCGCATTTGCGCACACTCACCAGGTATTACACAGTCAATGTGTATTCACTTTAATTCGATTGAGATGTAGCATATTCGGATCAAAATCAGTTCGTTTTCGCTTCAAATCGGTTCTATTGTTGTATTAGAAGTAAGTGCAATATCAATGATCACTCAAAACAGTTATTAGTCTAAACAGTCAAAATTAGGAAACTGAATCCACGATTTGATTCTGATTGTGATGATCTATACAAAATCATCTGACATTACGCTTTCATGTTGCCTGCCTGCTTGATCAGACCGGTAGATAAAGTATAGTGCAATCTACATTATTTATGTAATGATAATAATAGTCGTTTTTTAGCTCTCTGTCACGATATGATTGTAATGTTCGCCCTAATTAGATTAACAGGTAGCATCTTTCTCTCAAATTCAGTTCGTGTTCAGCTTCAGATTTGTTAGTTGTAGATATATTTTCAAATAGTCGAGAATGATCACTGGAAACAGTTATGAGCCAGATTATGAATCTCGACATCTCAAAATCGCAATTAGGTTTTCGGTATAGTAAGTACAGTGATCCGACTATTATTAGGTCAAGCTGTGCAATCACTTTCACCACCTAAGTGTAATTTACCTAGCCTTTTCGATAATTTGTGTTCCTTTTAGTACCATGTGAGGATATAATTGTGAATCCGTTTTTATTCGATTAACCGGTGCATATTCCTTATAGATCAGCTCGTTTTCGGATTTGAATTAGTTATTGTTGTATTAGAAGTGAATATAACTTGCACTAAAAACTCACACATCATCTTTTCTTACATTATTATAAGTAAATACCTATAGTGATGATATATGATCAAGTCCTTGATCTAACTGGTAGATTAAGTTTATGTGATTTAAGTTATATATTCTATGTTCGCCTCAGTTCGGTTAACACATAGCATATTACTTTTGTCATAAGTTCGTTTTCAACATTCCGGTTCGTGGTCGTCATAGTTTAGAATGATTGCGCTAATCAATTATAAATTAGATGAGACAAAGTTAGGAAATCGGAACCAAAGTTCTTCTACTACGAGCTCACGTCATCTTTACAACAATCACCTGACATTATGCGTTCAATAGCACTAGATAACAAATTAGAATATATCAAATCATTAAAGGCTTTTGAATGTAAGGAAGAATAAATAGCAAATAATATGTACATTCTTATCAGTTAATTACAGTGGAGTTCAGTGGCAGTAATGAGTTTCATTCTGTTTGTTGTAATAGGAAATCAAAATCAGATCTGTGGCGGAGGAGAAGTGGTGGATCGATATCAGATAAGTTGATGTTGTGGAAAGACTTGGATATTTCTTCGGCAGAGAATGGTATGCTGTATTATGTAAAAACGCTTAGTGACGTGTTATGGTTATATATGTGATGGATGTTTTAGTTGCATTTTTTTTTACCTGGAGTCTGTGTCTAGTAGGAAAGAATTGTTGGGCATGCTGATTAAATCTTCTGACATTAGTGATCTCATTTTGGTAATTACCTGATATACGTTACAAACGAGTACACAGTTAAGAAATTGCAATATCGTTCACAATAGGCAAACTTATATCCATAATCAATTCTGTAGACTCCATACCTTCTGAGATAATCCTTGAGTTCCATATTTGTCATCCCAAAACATAGTTCCAATACGATATATTTGTGGAATGCTCAACATCTAGATCAGAATGGACAATAGAAAACAAAGTTTAGATATGCTATAATCTTGTATGCATAATTGTCGTGTGGTAAAAGAAAAGTGGAATAGTGATAAAGATGGTAAAGTGTGTTTGAAAAGTTACCGGACAGAGTTTGTTTGTAATCTCTTCCAAGGACTTTTGAATTTTTTGATGCGACACCTGCATGATTTTATAATATATTATTTATCTATAATGCTTATCTATAATTATCATTGGCACTTCGTTATATATTATAGGGAAATGCATTATACCAGAAATCCAACAGCTTGTTGTATATGTTGTAGTCCATCCCATGATGATCCAGCAAACTGTATTATTACATAATATAACATACAGTGAATTCTTATGATGATCTTCAGATGAGTATATTCTCTGTTTAGTAAGCAATTACCTGATCTGTTGCTTTTGTGCGCCAATGTTCAAGTTCTTGCAAACCAGACTTCACATATTCCCCATTGCTGAATGTGCAGCATTCACGTCGAAGCAGTAAGCTTTAGAATGATAAGATGAATAACTATTAGAAACTTGAGTAACATCATTGAAAACTTCTTTTGAACTAGAGGCACCTTACCTATTAAAAAGCTGGACTTCAATGAATTCAAATACCTGACTGAAAATGTTCCTAGTATATATTGAAGGGACCTAAACATAAGACAATTGGTGTTACACGTTTGCTTCATGCTTGTAAAAGGAAACTGATGTCAAAGGAATGCTTACATGATTTTCAGACATAATTTCAAGGGTGTGATCCAAGCAGTTAACTATGCCTTGCCAGTGTATACTTGACGCCTGCTGTTTTGCCACAATATTTGAAAGGGTGTTTTCTGATGCCCCTCTCAGTGACCTGACCCTTGTAGATTTTGGTGCCTGTTATTGAATCAGAGATCTGGAATGCAGTTTTATTTGAGAATTTGAGACTGTAATCTAGCTTTGTAGGTGTTTACCTGTATACATAAATTCAGAAATGGAATTATCTCTTTCTTCAAGCTATCACGGATCATTCCATGTGATTTTTCAATACATGCTGCTAAATGTTGCTTAAATAAAAGCTCATGATACTTGGTCTCTGTTTTTGATTGTGAACTTCGCATTTCCTCCACTCCATTATACCTACTTGAGGTACCCATGGCCGTAGGAGAGACAAGGAGATCCTGTTGACCATATTTAGAATTATAGAACTTGAAATGAAGGTCTATTCGTGTAAATGACACATGACTACATGAGAGATCGTACTTTTGCCATCCTAGCAGACAGTGTGGCGGGAGAGACACGATTTCGTTGTGGAGACTTGTAGGGTGAACTAGTTGCCTTGATTGTACTTTGTAGTAGGTTCAAAAGCGTTGAAGTTGTTGATAGCCAATATGCTAAATCTTTTATATCCCGAGTCTTCATTAGCATGAAATGTTAGCATATAACTTGCTAGATGAGGGTTTTTTAATCTTTGTAGTTTAAAGTAGAAGCTTAATATTACCTCTGTAGATGATTGAATGGTTTGAATAATCCTATCAAATATTTCTGTCTTCCCTTTCTCAAAGGACCTCCACTGAACTAATATTTTGTAAACATAGCAAGCAGAAACTGGCCTTGTCTGGTCAAATCGTTTGTCTTCAAGCAGAGACTTGATTAACACATCATGGTTCTCCTGATTGTGTCAAATAATGAGCAAATTTTAAATAACAGCAGCATTTGTAAAATAAAATATATAGTTCAAATCAGTGTGAAATTTCTCAATCTCATTTTCTTTTGACAATTCCAGTTTCATATTTTTAGTTCCTGATATTTAGTATTAACATAATTAAATTTATGGTCTGTGGTACCCTTACATACCTGCTGTCTCTCCCTTAGCGATTTGTGTATGGTTAGGAAGGAGGCATCATTTCCGGACTCCTACAAAAGAGAGTTTCATTGCTGTCATAATAACATATCAATTGCTTAAATTTTCATTTTCATTATTATTATCATTACTATCATGCTTTTAAGAGATTTTTTGAGGAAGGTGTATATACTCGTCTCTCATCTTGTTCCACGTTTGGTGTGTCAAAGATGTCTTCCATTCCTTGTCCATTATCCAAACTCTGTGATGTCATATAAGATCTATATTAAAAATTGTTATGCATTCATTGCTAAAAGAATGCTACTTAGTTAAAGGGGCAAACCCACTCGTAATTTTGGATCGAAAACCTCCCCAACCACTTTATTGTTCCGAAGAAATTCATTCTCTGACTCCAGTTTTTTGATCATGCTTCTGAGGCTGAAAGAGAAACGTGAGTGGTTAACTTTACAACTAGCATTCTCCTATTAAAGGTTCATTGTATTTATAGAACTTAGTGTCGTCGGATATAGTAAAGAAAAGAAAAGGTAAGAGATTGTAGCACAGAAGTTGATAGTGTTTGTATTCTTACTGTGCGGTTTCTTCATAGAGGCTATCATTTGCCGCGGCAAGCGACACTTGTTGGTGCAGAACCTGATTCTCTGACTTCAGGGTGGATAAGTTTACCTCTAATCTGTTTATGTGCATTTAAAAGATAAAGTTAGTAATTTAGGGTACACGTAGAGACTAGAGACCATTTATAAATGCTACTGAATATACTATAGCTACCTTTCAATGGTTTCCTGAAGTTGGAAGACAGCAAGCCTTGAACCCTCCAACTCTTCTAGTCTACTTTTGCTCTCGTTTTCGACTTCGTGGTACTTCTGCTCAAATTCTTCAACTCTTTTCTTCAACTCCAGGATTCCATCCTTCATGTGGAAAATTGTCTCAGTCGAATGAAAAATAGTAAAATAAATAAATAAATAAATAACAAAAAAAAAAAAAAAGGTTCATTACAGTGTTTTGGAAACTCAAGAATTTAGATTTTATGTATGACAATGTTCGTCATTCACGCAATCATGCCCAATAGATTACATGGTACTCTTATCATATGATCTTTCCATGTGTCTATTCACCATCTACAAATTACATTTGATTTTTTGGTGGATGGATGCAATGGTATTTGGAATAAGAAATAGGAGCGTTAGATTCTTGGTATTACCTTTAATTCATGATTATGATTGGTCAATTCTTCCACTTTGGCGTTATCTACAACTGGTACTACTTTGACGATTGGAGGGGCTTGTTCAATTGCTAATTTTGCTGCTTCTTTCTCATGAATTATTTGGTTATGTGCTTCTGCCAGTTTCCCTTGAAGTTCTTGCAAAACATTCTGCAACTTTGTAATTTCTTTATCCTTTGTTTCTTCAAGATCAATCTGCAAGTAACAGAATAGTCTTAGCATGTCCTCTACTCAATTAGCACTAATCATATATGTTCTGCAACCTTGCTACAAGTATGGAATAATCTTGAGGTTAAAATTCCATTAATATGTCGATTGACTATAACTTCCAATGGAATTGGTAGTTATTGCTTTACTTGGCTGATCATGAAGCTGATCCACATAACTAGTACGTGGCAAATTTTGTGTGTGCTAGACCACATACAGCCATGCACGTGTAAATCTGAAATATATATTAATTATCTGACTTGGTACCCTCAAGTGTTTTCCGTAGTCTAATTGGCATGTTAATTCTTCGACACGCTTCTCTAGCTTATCCTTAGCTTCTCTAAGGGCCCCAACATCCTTTGCAGCCTGAAAAAGGATAACAGGTTATTAGTGATGTATAGTCTTTTACCTCTAAAGGTTAGCTAGTCCCCATATAGTAAGTACTTTTTTGTTTGGATAAACACTACAGAGAAGACACTTTGCTTTGGACACAAGATGCAGCTTACCATCTTCAGCATTTTTAGTTCCTTCCTTGCTACCTTTGATCTCCAGAGACATTGAAGTGTAAGACTTGCTCTCCTCTGATGCTTATATGTAGAAACAGCATAGAATCTACGCCACTGTGTCTGCAAAAGATGCAGCCGATTGTAAATTACGAGGTCACAGTAAATTGCTTTGCTTCATTTTGCTGTTATTCATACAAATAACCTTAATTGCACTATCAGCTAGCTGCATTAATGTTATATCAGTCAGACAAGAAATGGGAAGCATCGATTTTTATAAGTTTAACATGGTCAGAGTAATTTCAAACATGTATAAGTTACATACTTGAACAAAAAGATTATCAGCATACATTGATATCAGTTCAATCATTTCAGTCTGTTTTTAGTGAAATAACTAACAAAAGTGGTCAAGTTTTAGCAAACGAACAAGGGGAAGAAGTAGACAACAAATGAACTCTGTATGTTATTCACACGGGAAATTGTTAATAGGTATAATTGTATGATTAAAATTGTTATGCAGCCAAGCCATGATTTCTGTGTTAGGACATTTATCTTAGTTAACTATTTAAGTAGTCTCAAGGGTTCACCTAATATAACGAATGCCTTCTACCTGAATTATAGTTGCACCCTTGGTCCTTCTTCTATGTCTATACTCATTCCTGGCAGCCATAGCCATTAACCCGGTTTGAATAGATAGTGCTGCTCCCAGTAAGTGTCTATATGACTTTCTTGATGCTCTGCCTCGAATATACTTTTGTATGCGGATAGATGCAGCTTCTTTCTTCAAGTAGTCATAAAGCATGCGTGCAAGTTTTGCTGCGTTAGTTAGGAAAAAGAAAATTGTGATTCTAAGTGGGATGCCAGTACGCTGTGATCTATATGCATATGGATTATTGTATTAGGTATAGCTGAAAAGGTTACATTTCCAAAGCTTTTGCACGTTGATGGTGGCCCTTCTAAGAATTATGAAGTCTTTTCGTTCGAGATATGTTTTTATTTGCCTTTGAATTCTCCTCGCCGCTGTTGTAAGAACTTCAGTTCTTCGTGCATCTAATTCAGCCATCTGTCCAGCTCTAAGAAAAACCTTGTTTTTTCCTATCTGAAACATAGAGCAGAAGCAGAAATACTTATCTCCAGGTTCTGAAAATGCGTTGATATGTCGTGTTAGGATTTTAAGGATTCCCGTACCTGATAACCGTTTAATCCAAATCTATCACAAATCGCTACACATGCTGACTTCTGATCATATCTGCCCACAGAAAGAGCAAAGAGGACATTGGAACTAGGAAACTAGATGGCTATAGCTTATGACATGTTTGTTACTTGCTGATTGATGTTTCTCATATATATTCTAGTTACTTGCATCTTACAAAATAATCATTTACCCATGCACAACGTCTGGGGCCAGCATTCCAAACCGTTCCAAGAATTCACTAAAAGCTCTTTTTGTTGGATATCCAGCACAACTTATCTTAATTGCCTCAAGTACACCCTAACAAAATATTCTCAATGAAATCAAACAACTATTCATGAAGCTGTTGCTGAGAATCAAGTTTGAATAAATAACTTACTCCACATCTTAACTGATTCAAGACGTTATCATTTTCGAATATTCCTGGCTTCAAGACCGTATTGGGCTTGACACATCTGATGTAATGTGGCTCTGTAGTGCTTAGGGTTTCCATTAGAGATTGTAATTGTTGCTGCAGTTTGGAATTCTGTAAGGTTTATAAAAGTTTAATAAAAGCTCTTTTGTGATCATGCAGATTTTCTGACCTTAAAGCGAGTTCCTATTGAAGAGAATTTGGATTGTTTAGATGTTTCCTCAGCTAATGGTGGGAAAAGATTTGCTACAAAATGGCATTTTGAGGCATCCAACAGGGCTTGGTGTTCTGCTACAACATAATCCTTGTTCTTGTCGAGGAAGTGGTCTGCTTGGTAAGTGACCTATATGATGGAAACCTCAAATAAAAAAATAAAGTTTATTATTAAAATAGATGATAATTAGCATAACAAATTCTGCTTACATCTCCAGCATAATGGTTGATTGTGAAGTCTGTTCTTGAAAGTTTTGGCTTGTTAAAACGTTTGTGTGCTTTATATGTCTGGTACAGTCTTTGTGCAAATGTTTCATGCGTTGACTTTGGAAACATGCTGCAATTGAAGAAGATAAAGCTTTGAATCCTTGCAATTTGTTTAGTTGTGCAGGTTAAATGTTTTCAAATATAGGACATATAAATTTTTTTAGTTATTAATGTTTTAAGCGTACAAGTAGGACAATTACATACCATGCTTCATCAAGAAGAGCAATGATACCCCCAGGTTTCTGCATAATAAGAACACTTGATAAAAGTTATGTTCAGTGGACACTTCAATATGGCACTTTTAAGTGATATACCAAAAGATATGGTGATTTTTAGATGTGGCAAATTGGCTGGTAATGGGTCAAAATGGTTTAACTTTTTATACGGCTTTGTCAAAATTTTTTGGCTAAAGTTATATATAAATTAGTAGGGTGTTTGCATATAGAAACTAAATATTGTCTAGTTGATAATCACTTAATCAGTGATTTTACAATAAAGTTAATTAGGTGGTTTTATGCATCAAAAATATATATTGGGACTCGTTTTCCTGAATAGCAAGTTCTGTAAATGCGACCCGCTTGACTGGTTAGAGATATAATTAATGGAGTCAATGGACCCATTCATACGTAAATGGGTTGAAATTGCAACATTAGTAATAATATATATGAAGTCCTACCTTTTCAATGAGATCTAAAACATCTTGATTGTCTACAAATTCTACGTAACTCCAGTTGATTTCCTCCTTTGTGTATTCTTCTTGCTCCATCTTGAATACATGCTGTAAATATGCTTTTGCCCATTTATGTTTGTAATGGATCTTTGCTAATGTAAGCTTAAATAATACCATTCACTCGCACAAATAAATTGGCGTTCAATGAATATGTGGTTTTCTCATAATTACCTGATTGAAATGTTGTTGCAGCTTTTCATTTGTCAGGTTGATGCAGAATTGCTCAAAGCTGTCATGTAAGAAATGTTTCAAAACACTTTTCTCTGAGGTAAGAACTGTATAGTCTTGAAAATTCGGTGGAACTAGATTTGTTAAAATAGGCGGGCAGGGAAATTAGATAACTGGTAAAAAAAATTGTGCTGGTCGAGTGTGTTCGGGTTTACCCATAACACTTTTGTCCACAATTATAATCGTTTCTAAAGTATTTAATTTGCAAATATGATTGAAAAAATATATTATTTCAATAATGATTTAATTTGTTTCCGTGAACTGGTTTTGGTAGTTTATGCATTAAAACTACACATTGGACGACTTTCAACCTGTTTCCTTAAAAGCAAATCCATTTTACCTGTTTAATTCATTAGATATAAAACGTACCTCAAAAACCAATTCATAACCTAATGGGTCGCAAGTCTATATTGCCACCTCTTGGTGATACTACTGTCATGTACCTGTTAATCTTGAAGCTTTCAAAGCCGTAGATATCAAGGACTCCAATTATGCTTTTAGCAGTAGGATCTTGACCAATTGAATTGTTTATTTTCTCCACAATCCTGCCACAGTTCGCGTTCAATTTTAGACTGATATGTTTGATGCATGACATCACATGTATGCAATTAAAAACTTATTTAATTTCCAGTTTTTCTGTGAAGACCAAAGAGTAACATTTATTCATGCATACATATACGGACTTCTAATTTATATATGTGTTTACCAATCAAATAGTTTGGAGTAAACTGTTTTTGCCAAGGCATCACGGCTCAAAGCAGCTGACGCTGGATCCAATGGTTTTGTAATGTTTCCATCAGGGGTTACTATAACACGCTCACAAAGTGACTCTTCAAGTGATTTCTCATCACACCTGCAAGAAAGCATGTTCAGGTAAGATTATTTTTTCAGATGAATCATGAACTAATAAAGTCACATTTTTACACGCTGTTAATTTGAATCAGACATGAGTAGCTCTGCTGCGGTATGAAGATGATACAGTGACTTTTCATCTTTTATTTTAGAAGAATCAGATTCCTCCCCCTTGATGAATTCAATGTTTCCGAGGTGAAGAATTGCAGCTACAACACGAAATATAGCATCCTACAAAATTTCAAGTTTTCTTGTTTCAGAAATCTGTTAGGGTTTTTTTTTAATGTCTCTTTTGAAACTGATATTTGAATAACCAATCCTGCTTTTGATCGTCTGATTATGTAGGGGTTAAAATAATCAGTTTCATACTAGCTCATCAACTAATTAAGACCAATACAAAATTGTGTATTTTCTTACAGGAGTGTGTGTAATTTGTGTATTATTTCCTTAATCAAAATTTGTCAAACATCTAAACAGCTGATTATCGGGTTGTTACAACCTTTTAACAGCAAAAGCACATCCAAAAGCCATATCATTGCAGCTGATTTTCTGATTCTTATCAATCATTTTAAGAAAACACATTTAAACACCCTCTTAGGCTCTCACATTTAGTTAATCTCGGTTCTTTTACCTGCTCTTCCTGACAGATCCCCACAACATCCATTGCTTTTCTTGTTTCCAAATACTCCCTTCCGTCATCTATGCTTGCTACTTCATAGCAGTTAGTTTGGTTCAAATAATGGAATGTTCTTGGATCTCCCACCTTGAACTTCTTGACTTCCTGAAAATAATAATTATTACATTTTGGCAAAATTTTTATTAGTGTAAATATTCCATGATACCTCAGGGGGTGCTGCACAGAGCATGTAGAAACAATGGTAATTTCTTTCTGGGTCGGAAACTTGGCAAACACGTGATCTTTCAAGAAGGTAAGTCCTGACTGCAGCCCCAGATATCTTTCCATGCTTGTCGAACTGGATCTCTACAAATTTACCAAAACGACTGGTACAAACACTCAGTCATGTACAATGTTCTTGTAAGTCGAATTATGCTATCTTTAAACTCAAATTGAAGTTATGTCATGACTTTTTCACCTGGAATTGTTGTTCTTCACAGTTTTGGCATTCCCAAAGGCTTCCAGCACCGGGTTGGACTGATAAATGAAGTCATAAGGTCTTGTTAAAATTTCCATTTTACTTGATATTCTCACAAACCAATAAAGTTGCATTAATGTTCCCCATTTTGGGATGTCCTGTGGAAATCTCAACATTCTCCATATTGGAAAAACTAAAACTACAATGTTTTTTTAGCCTGATAATCACCATGTTTGTGATCCAGTTTATTTCTCAAGATTACGGGCAGCGCAGTTTTGTCCATAGTTTTATTTTCTATTATGTAAATAAGGAGTGCACTGTGCACTAACAATTAAAAATCTAAATTCATGAATAAGACCAATTAGGTGGTTATCAAAAACAACAACTATATCCAACTCGCTGGAGCGGGGTCCAAGTAGGTGGTTATATGCATTAGAGATAGACTAAGAAACTTTCAACCAGTTCAACCCGTTTCTCTATTACTTTTTGAGATCTAACCCATTTGAGATTAAACCCTACTCGATTGACACACTCAAATTTTATGGGTCAAAACAGCCACCTCTTCACAACAACAGCCGCCTCTTCACAAGAAGTCAAATTTTCATGTGAGTTTATGGGTTGGTTTTATGCATTAGAAATAAGTATTTAAATTTGCAATTTCGCAGGACCAAGGGAAGATGTCACACAAAAGTCAAATTTCTATATTTACTAATTTCTTACCTCCAGAACTTGTTGTTCAACTGTTCTTTCTTGGGTACCTGATCTACCTCCCATGAAAGCAAGATACCTCATCAACATTTTCGTCGTCTCTGTTTTACCTGCACCACTCTCGCCGCTTACTAAGATAGACTGACTTCCATGTTCATTGACGATTGCTCTAATTATATACAAAAACTTAATTATCATGCCATTCTGGTTCTTCTCTACAAATATACTTTCTCAAACTTCATTCTGTCTGTACCTGTAACATTCATCTGCAACAGCAAAAAGATGTGGGCTTAGCTCTCCAAAAGCTGTCCCTTTATACTGCTTCATCATCTGGACGTCATACAAATGTGGAAGTCTCCTGAATGGGTTCACTGCTATCAGAATGTTCCCTGTGTAAGTCTGCTTATATCATAACTTAAAATTTAGTAGCTCGCGTGAATGAAAACAAAATATCTCACATTATGATTGAATTATATAGCTTATAACTAACATATATTTCATTCAGGGAAAACCGAGCAGATAGGTTGGAAAGGACTCCTGGCTCATGAAGATAAGCTAACTTGGTCATGTCATCAACCCCGGCAGGGGATGCTTCTGTGTCCTTCGGGTATATTTTGGAAATATCTGCAATTATCTAAAACATAGAATAAACAGGCGTTAGTCTTTTTCTTATTATATGCATGAATCTTTGGATAGATGTTTGAAATATATATGCTATAATATGAAAATTAGAATTCAGTCCTTACTATTTTCCCGTTTGTAGTGATTATGGTGGCATTGTTGCCGTTGATTTGGGTCACCTGTCCGTCAATCCATGCAACTTCAGAATCTTCTGCCCATACATGTGTTCCAACAATGATGTTTACTTGAGCTCCCTGGATGCATTAAACACAAAAAGAAAGTAAGTTTTATAATTTCTGTTCATCTTGCATAACATGAACTCAAATTTCAGTAGAAACCATACCATTTCTTAAAGTCGACCTATAGGATCATTGTAGATGCTGAAAATCCGAAGTGATCAATACGTGTGTTCAAAGATTTTATGTGTTGGTAGATTTATAAAATTAAATAGATGGTAAAGATTGTCAAAAAAACAGGCTTTAAAGGAAATAAATAGCAGAAGAGAGGGTAATGGTGATGGTAGATTTGGTGATAACTCAAAAGTAAGAGAAAAGAGACGGGTGGTGAGGGGACAGTATTTCTTATAATAAGAAGCTGACTTGGCATCTAACATTTTTAAGCATGTCATTCTTGTATGTTCATTGCTTGTACGGCACATGGTCACGTGTCTGCTTGATAAGTTCATTTAGATTGTCAAGCGATCTGCGATTGACCTTATCTACATTCTACAATCATAATTGACATTTCATTGCAAGCTCAACTTTTTATGACAAAGATATTAGAAACACATAACAGTAGGTGAGAGTGAATGATTGCTGACAAATTGTGTTGGAAATGCAAATGAGTAACTATCCATTTTAGCACCCTTTGGCCTTTGCCAAATAAGTTCATTTTTCTCATGCAGTTTTATAGAAACAATGATTTTTGTTTAGAACAAAAGCAATACATGATGGTTTGAAAAGTCTAGTTGCTAACGTGTATTAATGGTGGACCCTTTTGCTTACGCAAAACAAAAGAATACCGTATACAAAGCTTATAGTGCTGGCCTTCAGAATATACGAGAAGTCTAGACGTATCGAGGTTGACCCTTGACTAATTTTTTGGGGTGCATCATCAACATTCGCAGGTGTACTAGTTTGCATAAACTAATCGTTGTTGTTCTGCCCTTAATTAATAGTTTATAATTTGGATCGTAGATTTGCTTATGTCATTTTTTGCTGTATGAAATCCCAATTCCTCATACAGTTGGGATCATGAACCAGCTATTTCATATAGTTTTTTATCTTTAATTAATGTGTTGTATGCTTCATGCTCATTTAGTGGGATGCATGATATATTCTTATTATATCTTATTTGTTTTTATATCAACATACACCAATTTTTGTTTAAAAATATCAACTTTTTGGGTACGAGTGAACCCCAACTGAGCCACCTTTGGTTACCTGCTAGTTCGTTCAACTGTTGATAATAATTACTACCCCCGTCTCATAATAATTGTCCACTTTGACTTTTTTAATTCTTTCTTATTCAACTTTGGCCACAAATATTTTTATTTGTGTAATATAATACTTGATGAAAAAAATATGAATATATTGGGTTTTAAATATATTTTCATTTGGTATAATTTTCATTAAGTATTATATAACACAAACAAAAATATTAACAGTCAAAGTTTAACAAGAAAGACTCCAAAAAGTCAAAGTGTACAATTATTATGGGACGGAGGGAGTAACTTTTATAGGACACATTGATATGTTTTTGAGAATGAATTTCAATATAATCTTCATTGGAGTTCGAAGGAAGACTTATCTAAAGATGGAAGTCATTTTGTAGCTTCACCCTTGGCTTTTGTTTTTTGAAATGACATTGTTTTCGGACATAAAAGCCGAGAAAGAAGTTGGTAATGATACATGTTACACAAATCATAGATTGAATATTCAAATCTTGTTTAGCATGTTTGTAACATCTATAGTCCATTCTTGCCAGATCAGTATTATTTCAGATGGTTCATATGGTTAATACTTTAAATTACTAATTTTAATATTATAATCTAATATTACTTGAACCAAAATCACATCTCTAGAAATATTGTTAAAGTGGCAGGGAAAAAGAATACAAAAACTAACTTCGGTAGTTCTGTTTAATCAAAGTAGATTATTGCGCATAATCTTAGCCAGGCTTAGCCAATCTGAGGCTTTATTATAAACTTTTGGGCCTAATTAATACCGAAGAATGCAATCAGCTCGGGGGTTTTTGGGCACAATCACTTGTGGAGTCGAGCTCGTCTCTTTTTTTTTTTTTTTTTCCTCCCTTCTTCTTACATATAAACATCTCTATCTCTACTACATATGAAACACATATTTTTTGCTTTAAACTTAAAAAATTTAAAAATAAATAATGTTTAATTTTCAAAATACCATTTTAAATTTTAAATTCTTACAACGATGTTAACTTAATAAAATAGTTACCTTAATAATGTTCTCACCAAAAGTTTAAAAAAAATGCATGATAACTTTTAACAACTATTTTGAATGTAATTTTAAAATAATAATAATAATAATAATAATAATAATAATAATCTTATTATTATTATTATTATTATTATTATTATTATCTTTTAATTCCAACACTAATAATTTCTAAAAATTCATCTACAAATTCTATTTTATAAGACAGAATATTACAACCTATTATTATTGTGTTTGTTTATATTTTATATAAGACATAATATTACAACTATATGTTAACAACCATAATATCGCAACTATAACTGTTCATATGAAATCTAGTTGCTATGTAAAGGTACTTGCCTAGTTTATATAAATATTAAATCTTTTAACTAGGCCATGTGTGTACACAAATGATTGGTCGATAAATTGTTAATTCAAAACCGGTGAACCAGAGTTCAGAGTTCGCCATTTTATTAAACCTAAAACCATATATTCGAAAAATATATGCGAAGTTAGGTTAATCGGTTATTACAGCATTTCGTTTCGTTATCCAATTGACTATTATCTTTTTGAATTACTTGATCAAACTTTTTATTAGCTATTGGCTATAGTTAACCATTTTTAAAAATATTTTTAAATTATTCCCTTGGTAATATATAAGTTTTGTTAAACATAGCACTACGAGAAGATTAAGCATCATATATTTGTAAATGAACATCAAACATCTTTGTTTCACATAATATTCCATGATTAAAATGACTAAAAGTACATAACTATAGATATATGAGCTCATTAAATGTTAATTATATAAATAAAGAATGCTTAACTATAATCCATGAGGTTATGGTTAGCAAAACCTTATATGAAAAATGATGAATTTTATTTTAAAAATGTTTTAAATGTCGTAATATTAACTATAATTGCCACTAACATGCAAAATTAAGACCATCCATAATGGAGGGTCGTTTGCATTTGGTCACCCTCGCCATGACCGCGGTCAAACTTGGTCTCCCTTACTATACCTCCAATTGAAGACGCGTTCAATATGGTTTTTTTTTTTTTTTTTTTTTTTTTTTTTTTTTTTTTTTGCAAGGACTCGGGCCGTGCAGTCGATCAAGTCGTGAGACTTGTTATGTATGGGTGTTTTTATTAAATGGTTTTATGGGGTATCTTTGTGTCTAAGTGGGGTATGTTTTTTTGTGGTGACCACAGTCATCTTATTATACTAAGTTGGTTGTAGTGAGAAAAGCTAAGTTTATGCTGATATGATAGTGGTGATCTCGGTTATAAGCTCCCTTATAATACTTGGGGGATGTTTCTTAAATTAAGTGGTGCGGAGATCATTTAGATTAGCCACTTATTCAAGAGAAAGATTTTTTTGTGGGTATCTTCATTAAGATGAAACATGAGTTAACCAACTAGGCTAACTCAGTTGGCCACCAAGGGTGACATTGAGGAGGTTGTTATCACATGCGAGAGGTCTCAGGTTCGAGTCTCTCCGTGGGGGTTCTCCTTCAAGGTGGAATATGTGGGGTTCTGCCCCATAGATGCGTCGATTCGAGGCTGACAGGGACTACCTTATGGGTATGTACTATGGAATCGAATCACTAATTATTATTCGAGGTTGGCAGGGACTACCTTCTGGGTATAAGTATTGTAGAATCGAATAACTAACTTAGTATTGACTAACTAGACGTTCAAATATTAATAATAATAATAATAATAATAATAATAATAAAAAAAAAAAAAAAAAAAAAAATGGGCCAGTCGATGGAAAAGAAATGCCACTTTAGTCTAATGCACTTTTAATTTAGAAAATTTACAGTGCCCTCACCGATACAAATGAAAACAAAAATTTAGACGAAATCTATAAGTTGACCGCAAAGTAAAGGTCTTTTCGAAATACAACCAAATCATTAGGCTATGCATAGTTGGAGGGTCATGGGCAAGGTCATGCAAAGTCATGGCCACTGTGGGTGTTTGGTCATGATCGGTCGAACAACAACCAAATCCTCAAGTCGGTCGAATTTTCAACCGATTTTTTCTCCACTTTTTTTTAGCTTGGTCATCACTGTGACAACTTAGTCGTCGTCAGATCGTCGGAGAAAAAAAGCTGATGTGTCAAGGTCGTGGAAGGTCACGACTGTGCCCAGCCTTAGATTTACCATGTGTTATTGTACTTTTGGATTTGTATATACAACGAAGTCCAAAAGGTTAACCACAATTCAAAGACAAATTTTGATGGTTAATATATATTTCCCTCTAGAAACCCATCATAATCCAACATTTTGTTCTCCCCTAACCACCATTTTCCACACCCAAATTTAGAGGAAAACCCACCATGTCTGGCAACAAGACGGTGGCTTTAACGGCAGTGATTGTTGCCACATTGATGGTGCTCACGACGACAAGGGTGTTGGAGGCGGTTACCATATTTTGCATGAGAGATTGTGTTTTTGAATGCATGAATATGAAGGTTTTTACTCCTCAAGAATGCAAACAAGAATGCATATGGGCATGTGTAGAAGCTGCTCGTCAAATGGGCCAGATTATATGATTTGTTCGTGTTATGATCATGTCTAGTATTGCGTTAGATTTAGTCGTAGAAACGACATTGGTTGATTCCATATGTTAATAGGAAGCTTGTTTCTCATCATCTCATGTATAATTTTAAGGTAGATTGATGAAAGTTTAGAAAAACTCGTTTTTGAAGAAAATGATTTCTCAAAATTGTGTAATTTTAATTCCTTTTTCTAATTCAAAATTTGTTAGAAGAAATGCTATAAATATCAAATTTCACATTAACAAAGAACCGTATCATCTAAGATGTATATACAATCCTCATGAGAAAATCAAAAGTTGTTACAGTGTAATTTGTGTGCACATCATATGAAATTTCTGGATATAAATAGGAGTATGAAATATCACATTTTATTGCCGTCTAGATCAATAGGTTAGTCCTATAGAAAACCAACAAGGTTTGTTCAGCGCTCGTCCTATTCAAACAAAATCCATTTGGCTGATATATAAGTTAATATTTCGACCGCTGGTTTAGTATTTGTTAAGTAGAAATTTGGTCTTATTGACGCT
Source organism: Artemisia argyi (assembly GCA_030686995.1). Lineage (NCBI taxonomy): Eukaryota > Viridiplantae > Streptophyta > Magnoliopsida > Asterales > Asteraceae > Artemisia > Artemisia argyi. The sequence goes on from CM060683.1 coordinate 69,027,200, forward strand.
TTGCATATATAGTTACCCTGTAATTTCAGCTCAAGCGTGGCAACAGAGGAGAAACAAGTAACGAAAATCGCTATATGTGGATACTTGCTCAACCTGTATGACTGTATGAGTAAATGCCCCTTTTATCTAAAACCGAATTTTTGCTAAACAATGCGTCAAGTATACTGATATGAAGCAACCTTATAACCGTGTCGCATTCGGACAGCTCTTTCTGATGATACATTTCTTACATTAAATTCACTCCAGTTACATTACAAGACACAATTTTAACCAAAGACAAACAAAAAATCCACTCATTTTCTCTCTATCTTTCCAATCATAATACGAATAATGGCGTAACTTTACAAAGTCTAATAAATGGGGTTATATGTATTACACATCCCAGGATTTCTAACACACCAAAGTGGTTGAATCGGTTCAGCCTTCACTCCTCGACTATCCATTCTATGAATCCACTCATTCAACCTATCTGTCGCGTCAGCAGACCTTTTCTTACCCGTCTCATCCCGGTTCCCAGACCACAACACCTCCCCCATAGCTGAAGCCCGAGGCCAAATCCTGGAATCTAAAACATTGCCATTTGCTTGCTCAGACCACAATGCCACCTCACCACCCAAAACCAACTTGGCCTCTGTATCGTTTAGTCCATATGTTATGTCATAGTTGTAGATCAATTGCCATGACTTAAACGGTCCACACCATGAACCACCTTTTCCCTGCTCAGTGCCTGGTGGTTGATCATTTGCACTATTATTACCCGTGAAGTCACCATGCCCACAATCTAAGTAATAGTAATCTGCTGATGATACTATGGTACGGTAACCAGCTGACACTAGCCTTTTCGTATTGTTAGGGCCTCCATTCCACGTTTGCATGATCGTGGTCTCGGGTGGGAGAATCGTTGGATTGACTTTGATTTCTGAATCGAGGATAACGTCTTCCCAATAGACTGCAGTTTTGTTTTGGGACAAAATGTAAGGGTTAGTTTTGTTAATGAAAATTTCGAGGATTTCACTGAGGGTCCCGTTGTTCGCTAGGTACTTTTGGATAGTTGGGTCGGCTTTCCAACAACCGGGCACGACCTCATCAGCTCCACCGTGGAAAAAGGTATCGGGGAATAGAGTTGCTACTTCTTTGAAGACGTTTTTCACGACTTCATAGGTTTTGGGGATTAGGGGGTTTAGGTGGCCAGTTCCCGGCTCGGCTGCCAGGCGCTCTTCCCATGGAGCCCCCGCTGGCCACCAAAACATGTTAGCACAAGCTACGATCTCTGGGTAAGCCTCAGCCCATGACCCGGTGTGTCCTACAACATAAAAAGAATAAACCGTTATAAAAAAAACTATACTAAATAAAATGTCATAGTTAGAGGAAGCAAGATGGTTGGCGGGTTAAATGGGTCGGGTAACGTTTAACTCTTGGCAAGGGGTAAAATGGGTTGGGTTGGACCAATACATAAACATATTTTATCCATGCTTTGAAATTATTCAACTAACTTGTTACATATGATTGAGCAATACGGATTATAATCATAATAAAAATGTAAGATCCAACACTTTTCTAAAATAACTGATTTAGAACATATTGCAATTCGCATTGTTTTGGCTCGTTTGACCCATTTTGTTATTCGTTAAACTTTCTAGGTTAACCCGTTCGAACCATAAGACATTAAGACGTAAAGCATAACCCAAATGAGCTCAGTTTGTAGTTGATGGGTCGAGTTGACACCTCGATCTAGTTAAAATCAGAATACTTCACTGATACTATTACATTTTCTGTAAGTTTGAATTGGACTTTTGATAGTCAATAAATGACACATACAACATTCCAACCCAAGAACCAGATGACAAAATTTAGGAGATATTTTAGGTGCAGAAATCAAATCCTAAGCTTTCACTGGTTGAAATTTCCCGTCATTTTTTAGAGTTCATATCATTGGGATCTTCTTAGGTTCCTATGTTCGTGATTTACAAGACTTTTTATTTGTTACGAGATTGAGACATTTTTGGATTTATCAAATATTCTTTACATATCATATACATCTAAAACTTAGGAACAACCGTGGATTCCAATGTTATTAGTCATATACGAGTATATCTGTATCAATTTAGTCACTGAACTAATCTCAAATGTATCATATTTTTAACATTATTATCCTTTTTTTTTTTTTTTTTTTTCCCTTCTGAAGCATTTACGTTAACTAATGTGTAACATTTAGAAATTCTTTAATACCGGAGTAGAATAGAAGTAAGAGTAATGACTAAATATTTGGTTGCCTTTTTTATACTGTAAGTAATTAAATAACGCATTGATTTTCTTAATGTCAATATATAGTATAACCATATCTTCTAGGAAAATGTAGAGTGGATAACATGCTATGCAACTTGTGGTCACAACTTACCAGGCATATCAATCTCAGGCATGATCCTAACACCATGTTCCAACCCAAACTCGACAACACGTTTCACATCGTCGAGCGAATACTCCATACCCGGCCCATACGATCCTTTACTCGCTAGCTCCGGCTCCAGTTCCAGCACCAAAGGAAAAGATTGCGAATCCGTTATATGCCAATGAAACACATTTATTTTATTAGCACTCATTGCACCAATCAACCTCATTATATCATCAACTTCATAATAGTTTCTAGAAGTATCTAACAATATCCCTCTATGTTCATATAACGGCCAGTCCGTTATATATACTCCAGCCAGTACTCTGGCTGGAGCGCCCCAGATTAGCTGGGAGAAACTCTCGAGCCCTCGCATGGCTCCCCATGGCGTCGCGGCCGTGATCACGGCCGCGACGCCACTAGGTGGGATGCTCAGAGTATAGGACTCATTTACACCATGTGTTAAGGGGGATGTTAAGTTTGTTATAGTGATAGTTAAGGTTTGTAAAGGTATAGAGGTGGTTAAGTTAACTAAAGGCGTTATGAGAGGAGTGTAAGTGGTCGTTAGGATTTGCCGGAGGTAACGGTTAACGGCAGGAGTTAGGTATTGGTGTGAAGGTGAGGTAATTGTGAAGGTTGGTGATAGTAGTATTGCATGGGGTGTGGTCCATGTTATGGATCTTGGTTTTGGCCAAATGTTTATTGGTGATTCAATGGCTAAGATTGAAGGAAGGATGTTGAAAAGTAAAGTTAAGAATAAGACTTTGGAAATTAAAAGAGTTTGGAAATTATTGGTACTCATTTTAGTGGATGTTAATATGTTAAGTGAATAGAAGATTGGGAAAGGTGTGACTTTATATAGTTTTTGAGGTTATAGCAAGTCAATGGAAGTGAAGATTTTTAAGTTGTTTTATACTTTTATTACTTGTTTTGTCTTTGGTATCTCGATATCTTCCATTTGTTGTCTTGTGCATGATTGTTATTTTTTTAATTAGACTGACTTTTTAGGGTTTTATTTTAGATTAACTTGCCATTTGCTAGGTTAAAAAAGTATGGTATGATTCATCCATGATGTTCTTTTGTGTTTTCACAAGAATATTACTTGTTTGTAGTGAAAGAACTAGTATCATTGTTCTTTAAAAAAAAATCACTCAAGCTCAAAAGGTTTTATTTTAGTTATGATTTGTTAAATGGTACATTAGTACATCACCCCCATCTTATTCTTAGCCTATGAGGTAGTGTTTACCCTAATTAAATTTCGAAACAACGAAATTGTAACTATATATATAGCGAAACTTTGTAACTAAAAGCACAAAGAATTGAGACTTGTAACACGTCGAAGTGTTTTATTTATTTATTTTTCCTTCTGAAACGATAAAGAATTATACATGTAAAATGTTTAGTTATCAATTTTCTCTTTGCTTATGGATCCGCCAAAAGTTAATCACATCAATTCCTTGTTTTCAACGATACTTTACTTATATAGTATGACAAGACAGACAAGTCCAATTCTTGCATAGTAATTATAACATTTTTTGATGTTTGTGTTGTTATGATCGTTTTAACTTTTAGCAAGTCGTTTCAAATCGTATATAATAATGGAGTAATAATACAATATATATAAGTTACATACAAGATGTGAGTCGATATGGACAAAAATAACATATAGTTATGCTAAACGCCAATATTTGTTCTTTTAAGCCGTCGAACATACATCACTATTTTTAAAGATTTTATAGAATACTTTGAAATACCTCCTTGTGATTTAATGGTATATAAAAAGTTTTTTCCCAATGGAGAGTGCCGGCGAGCTGTTAATTATGATGGCATTCCTTTCAAGTGCTTCGACGGTCGATTTCAATATTTGGTTTCTTGTGGGCAGTTTATATTCTATTACTTATATTGGAGAGAGAACTAAAAGATGAGCCCACATGTAAAGTTTGAATATAGGTATTGTTAGAGCAGTGGGTGAGGTGACAACGCTTCACCTCCTCATTTGAAGTTCACGGGTGTCACATTACCCTCAATAACTCTTCACGACTAACCCTTTCTCACTTATAATTAACCTCAACTTACTCATTTAGGGCCTATCACTTATCACTTTATTTTTTTATCCATTTCACTAATTAAATTCACCTCCTCCTTTTGCTCCAATTGGTACTCATTGTCAGAAGTTATACTTTCGTCGTCTGCACGAGGAAGCAATCAACAACGAGCTGCAACGAGAGTGAGGTGGTACCGTGGCGAGCTCCACATCGGACGACGAGGGGTTGTGGCGAGACCACACCCACTGCTCTTATGCATACCAGAACCGGCCTATTTTTTACTTTTGGTCTACTTAGATATTTTATATTACATTTTTTTATCAGTTTATGTTTTGTATTTATTTTCTGTACTTTTTCTTGTCAAACATTATATTTTTGTTTCGTAGTTTTATAATAAAAAGTTAAAAACTAAATTATTAAAAAAATTAAAAATAAAAATAAAATAACTGGTATTGACATCACTTTAGAAAGAGGAATAGTATGGGTGGTGGTTGTAGATATAGAAACCCTTTGAATATTCTTGGGACCACTCTATTACTAAGTGTCGTGTTGTTCTTCATTTGCTAAAAGTACTAGCATAACACCGGCGCAATAAAGCGGAGGCGGGTAACATATTTGGGGATGATTTTTTTTTTTTTTTTCTTTTTCGATAGGATGCAGTTTTTGTGATCATAGGCTTGTGGTGCGTGATTATGAAGAGGTTAATATACCATATTATGATGTGCAATTTTGAAAAGTTATGATTTCATGCTATAAATATATTAAATTCATAAAGGTAGCTATATTTTATTATTGTAACATCAACATAATGCTATAAGTAATGGGCAGTACAGTTATTATATTTTGATATAAGCAAGATGTGTAAACTTCAAACTTTTAAGATTTCTAAAAATAAAAATCCTCAATACATTATAAATAGTATACATAGATAGGTTATGGGTCTAAAATAAGTTAGTGAAGCTCATATTAACAAGGGCAAAGGTCAAGGAAATGCAACATACTCTTTCAAATGTCCCAAGATAGGTAAGATATTCTTATAATTGGTAACATACCACGAGTTTATGTACTACTATGAGTAACTCTGTAAGTGATTTAATGAAAATACCCTTGTGTTCTTTATCTTCATCTTCCTCATCTTTAAACCCAGATGTCAGTAACTTTTTCTGGCTACCAACCACCATCTCTTGCTAACTCAATTAAAACCCAAATTAAACTTTAAAAAAAGTTGTAAACCTCAAATCAATTTGGATCTTTAAACTGACACAAATTATAATCGAAATAAAGCTTAATTGAAGGTTAACCCAGTAAAATCATAAAGCCGGCACAACTACACATCAAACACCCAACAGGCCATAAACCTAATTCAATTTCTAACCATATTGATGATGATGTTAATACAAATAATAGCATAAAAACATTATTTCTTCTTAATGATTTTCTACATTTTTCTAATGACAAATATAAAAGTGTATTATGTAAAAGTCTACGTAAATATTTTTTAGACATAACTATCATTTGTAAAAAATCACTTAAGGTATAAATGTGAATCCCTAAAACTTGCTTAATGAAAAATATGGTTTTATCATACATAACACATCAAACTCTTGCATCATTTTATAAAATCTTCCACAATTTTATAAACATTCATATCATTTTATTTAAATTCATTTTAAATAAAATGTTTTATAAAAATCATTTTGCCAACTAGCGGCGAGCAATATTTCAAGATAAGTTTAAAAATCATTTTGCCAAATGATAATTATGTCTAAAAAATATTTACGTTAAACGTTTTTTGGCGGCGAGCGACGAGTATCCTGTGACTATATTTTGCGGCGAGCAATATTGTTCGGTTAAATGTTTTTTTTCTTCTAACAATGTCCGTACAAATGAATAATAACTTAAATTAAGATAAGTTTAAGCAATAACAATGATATATCATTTCTTAGCATTTTCTAATAAGATAAGCTCTATATGTGCTTTACAATAAATTTGTTTCTTAATATTATAAAAATATAACATCTTTCCGATAAATTTGACCTAAAAAAGTTAGGATTAAGTTTTATTTGACCAAAGTCACGTTTCAAAAAAATATCCAAAAAGTTCATACAAACAATACCAATACAAGAAAATAATGATCCAAATAATCTAACCACATATTAAAAAAGACTTGTACAACAAAAGCGTATCAACTTATTACATTTAAACCGAAAGAGAAGGAATGAAAGAAATTAGTTTTTGTTCTTTCTTAAAGATTTTCGAAGTCTAACCTTTGTCCAAATAAAAGCAAAATTTCAACCCGTTCAACCATAGATCCTTTAAAAAGTTCGGCCAATTTTATAACACCAAAAAAAATCGGATGGCCCAAGTTATATAACATCTCTTAAGCAAAAAGCCCAACCCAAATTCTCACATATCAATAACATTCACCCTAATAACTGCCTTAAATAAATGAATACCCTACTTACTTGTAACCCTAATGACTTCTCACACAAAGAGACGCCACCCATCTCTCCAATCGAATAACATCAACATCTCCCTTGTTACTCCTAAAAATGCAGGTTTGAAGCAAATCACAGGCGAACACTTTACTCTTCTTCTAACCCATCGCACCTACGTACTACAAACGACCTTCTTCCATATATCTCCATAAGAAACATGAATCAAAGGAGTTCTTCAATCTTGCTGCAATATACTTGAAACACACAAGATAAAACAAACATACTAGCCCATTTGATTTGACAATGTCGGCTTCAAGATCTCATATGAGGTCTCGGGTAGGTGATTTGTGTTTCGTTGTTGTTTAAACCGAAAGATAAAAGGAATGAAGTAAGTTTGGTTTTGTTCTTTCTTAAACATTTTTTGGATATTACAGATGAAGTAAATGCTTCACATAGATCTATGATGGGTTCTTGTTCAAAAAGTTAAGATATTTAAGATCTTCAAACAAACTGAAATCTTTTCGTTTATTTTTGTTGTTCGAGTATTAATTGTGAATGAGTGTTGAGGAGTGACATGAGTTTGAGAGTTGGGCAGTGACGTGAGGCATCAAGATCCTTAAGAGAGTCTCGAGTAGGTTCTTTTTATTGAGATTGTAACAGGCTTACGTATAAACGTATGGATTCTTAAGTCTAGTTCCTTACCATTTGGTATTGTAACTTTCGGTTTCGTTATTGAGGTTGTAACGAAATCACCAGAAAAGATACTGAGAGTGAAGATGGTTTTGTGTTTTAGTTTTGAAAGAGTGGTGTAATTTATATGAATATTAAAGGCTATTACAACTTTATTAAATTGAAAGACATTTAATTTTCAGGGTTGTTGCAAGTTTATAGAATTGAAAACATTTAATTTTCAAGGCATAGAATTGAAGACAATTCTTTCCATTATAGGCAAGTGTTGAATCTGAATTTTTAAGCCTTTAACTAGTAGAATGTTCCAAATGTTTTATATAGTAGTATAGGTTGTTGCAGTTTATATTTAGAACTTTGTTATGTTACCTCATTCCACTATTATACTCCAAATTACACAAAAAAGGGAAGCCCACTTTCACAAAACGGCCCAATCATTGTTCTTGCTAGTTGCTAGCCTACCAAAATGAAGTTGATATTAAGGTATAAGGTATTGCGTTTACTCGGGCTTAATTAACGGCCTTGTTTAGTGATACCATAATATACGAACATTTGATATTGTTAAAATCTGACCTAATATTAGTACAAAGTACACATATATCGTTTGCATGTACATTATTATACTCTCTCTCTCTCTCTCTCTCTCTCTCTCTCTCTCTCTCTCTCTCTCTATACCAATCCGAATTACATTTGGTCTTTGGGACTTCAGTAAAAGCTGTTTATTTAGGACCAACAAACCGATTTTGTACTAGGGTTACGGTGGATTTGTTTCATTAAGATGTTTTAGGTCCGAATCTGACTACCACATCTTTTAAGCATTATATGTGTAGACATTAGCATCAAATATTCATGATGACCACATTAATCTATTATGCCACAAAGATCTTAGAATATGATACTAACAACATAATAACATAAACGAGTAAAACATACCGAAGCAGAAGTGGATGTCGTCATGAATTTATGATATAGAGAACACTTGAACACGACTAGTTTCTCTCACTTGACCCACTTGAGTGTAGAGAGCTTGATGGATAGCTATGTAATTCTACTTGTTGTGTGTATTGGGTAGGGAGGGGGCTAGTGTATATATAGGGCTTAAGGTTAGTATGTCCATTATTACTATAATACCTCACAAATCTCACTTAGGTTATCTATGCTTATGATATCTATATAGCTCCTTTCCTAGGGTAAAACTTTTGCCTTCTTCATTTCTCACTATGCATCATTACATTTCCCCTACCTTTCATTACATTTCCCACTATGTAAAGTAACTTACATAGCCCCCTAGACGACTCACGCAACCACTACTGCCAAATATCTCTAAGGTTATACCTTTTAAACCTTCTAGTATGTTAAGTCTAAGTTTTAAATATAATTTCAACAAGTATTCTATCATCTAGTATACTATATCTATCATAATCCCAAAACAAGCCCTAAGCGTTTACGGTTATTTCTAAAACCCTAATTTATTATCCAAACTAGTTTCAAATTGTTCAAGGCTTATGTATAAGTTATCTTAGCTATATTTCCTCACTAAAACCTTAGTACAACTAGTCATAGCTCTGTGTACAAGTTCTTTAAGCACCAAACCCTAATTAGGTCATTTAGGTCCCGAAACTAGGTCAAAACCTTCCCGATTCTTTAGTACAAGCTACAACCACTTAATAGATGATTCCTAAACCTTAATATTAGTCTATAATCCCTAAATAAACCCTAATCTAGGTACTAAACCCTAATCTAGTTTAAGTCTTAAACTAACCCTAAACCTAGAAAAACCTAACTAAACTAGTACCTTAAACTCCTTAAGCACCTCAAGCTACCACCCTATCACCTTATGCACCTACTTGTCATTACCTAGAAAGCACCCTAGTAGCTTACAAGTAGGTAGATCACCTACTTGTAACTACCATTGAGCCGCGGCCTCCCAAGGCCAAACCACCACCACCACCACAAACCACCCTAGCTAGCTACCATAGCTTCCTAGTAGCTACCATTAGTCACCTCCCCCTCCTCATGCCACCACACTAACCCTTTCTTGCTCAATAAACCTAACGAGTAACGAGCCCTACAAATAGCTCGTACCCCCTCTATCTTTTAAACCATCCCTCCTCACTTCTCCACCTCAATTAAGACCTAGTAGTAGTAATCAAGCCATAAGAAGCCTAGGATTCAAGAAAACTAAGACATTGTCGCCTTGTCGAAGTCGTTTCCCATCGAGAAACCCTAAAACTCTCGCTAGCCTTATTCTTGATCACGTAAGCCTCTAAAATAGTTCCATAAGCTTTACTTCTATACTAGGATAGTTATTAGATGTATTAGATCACTTAGTAAGTCTTGCTCATTTTCTTTTGCACGTTTTCTTTTTAAAACCCTAATTAGAGTCGAATTCATGTTTACATATTAGAGTTATGATATTTAGACCTAACAATAAGACCTACTAATAGACCTACACCATTCATTTTTTGACAAGTGTCATACACCTTTTCTCTTTCATCATTTCCCACTAATTAATTTTTCAAATGCACCAATCACATCTTTAAGTCTAATTTTAGGTTTATGTCTTAGGCATACAAATCATTTTTCTACATATTATAACCCTTTTCATAAGCTATAAGTTGATCTAGGTTACTTAAATAAGCTAATATTAATAAATCATAAGCTTAGAAACTCTTTTGTTTCATAAAAATATAGTTTGCATGGTTTTTGGACTAGATTTGCAAAGTTTCCCATGCATAGGGTATATATTGTAACTTTTTCAAACTATTAAGTCCAAGGGCTATTTTTGTAATTTCTTAGAAATACTAAGTATAAGAACCTATTCTGTAAATTTTTATAGCCTAAGGATTAGAATATATATATATATATATATATATATATATATATATATATATATATATATATATATATATATATATATATATATATATATATATATATATATATATTCATTAAGGACTAGTTTCGTAAAAGTTATTAAGTTAAGGGTATATAGTCAAATTGTAAACATAAGGGTATAAATGAACTATTTTCATATAAATTTAAAAATCTAAGTACTTAACAACGTAACACAATACTAGGGAGCATCATGTGAGGGGTTTTATACCTCTGGATTTTGATGGCCCGAATGGTGTTACGTTATATCTAAATCTAGTAAACCCTAAGAAATACTTACTTAAGAAACAGAGTATTGAAACTTAGACAAAACCCACTAAGACATGACATACACACTCCACCAGGTTGCGTGAGTAGGCCGTCCAATATCTGATTCACTGTTGACATCAATCAGATTTCCCTAATCCCAGGTGAGTTCATAGCCTCACTTTTTAAATGCTTTACAAACCCGTGAGGGGGATTCATACTTTAAACCGAATACAAGTCTTTTTCTCCTAATTCATTATTACACGAGTACCTTTTTTCCACCATTACATAACAAATTTCATGAACCATAATCACTTGCGAGTGAACGCGAGTATAGTGAATAGATCTATTTGGAGTTTGAGAACTCCCGTTGGTTTACCCCAGCTGGGTACCAATTAGCACTATATTTGAGAACTAAAAGGTTTAACCTTGGCAAGTTAACCTTATTACGTCCCGTCATGGTAAGGTCTGCAGTGCCCCATGACCTGGACATGTTAACGTGAGGTGTCATGAGCTTAGTGCAATAATTCTAAACTATACTTTTTCCTTGAGGGGTGTAACAACTGAACCCCGTGGAACTTGTATTCAAACCCTTACTACCTAAACCTATGAATTTCATTCAACCCTAGTGTTGACTTTTAAGCATGTTATCCCAAGTAACTAAGCCCTTTAAGATGTAAGGCACAGAGTGACACTGGACATGAGGACGTACAGACATTTTATCATTCATAGTCTTTTGCATTACAACGAGTCTTTGGGACCTCTCTTTTGTAAAACTTTATCTTTTACTGTAAAAATTCTGATGAATAAATGAATGGTAACTTATCTTTTAAAAACGTCTCTTTTGAGTCATTTTCTATTATTGTGACTATGTTTCTAATAAGGATTTATTTGACACATTTTTAGGGGGTCATTTAAGCCCTAAATCGTGAATATATGGTCAAATATTGCCTCAAATCGTTTCTTTTCTCATTTTAGGTACTTGGACGTGATTTCTGGAATATGGAGCATTTTTAACGTTTTTGGACTCAAGATCAAGAAATCAACAAAGTCATGGAAAAGTCATGATTTGCACCTGACGGCGTCAGGCTTTGGACGCTGACACCATCACCTGAAGTTGAAGATGTTGGAAATTATCACACTTGACGCCCCAGAAACCAATTGATGAATTACACCTGACGGCGTCAGGTGTAAAAGAGAGTAGGCCGTCAGGCTTTAACCTTACATGAGACGGCCCGGAAGTATTAAAGAGTGACGACGTCAGAAGCTTAATTGCGCAACACAAAACCCTAATCACGACGTTCTGACGGTGTCAGGACTTATAACCTGACGTCGTCTGCTTGTAAAATCTATATATAGTTTAGGATTTTTTATTCATTAAGTGTGCAACTTTGGAGACAAACCCTAGGACGAATTTTATGAGATTTCAAGGGTTCTCAAACCCTCTTTTCTCTCATGTTTCATTGAATATAAGTAATCTTTTAATCATTCAATATGTCTATGTGTAGTTTGATTATCTTTTATGTTTTCTTCCTTTTAACATGCTAGCTTAGGTTGTTTTGTGTTTGCTTAGATCTAATGAAACCTAGTTATTGATTGTTGATTAGTTGTCTATTGTTTAGTTGATTGACTCACGTTAGGCTTAAGACAACTGGCTAACCTCCTTTGTGTAACAAGCTTGAACGTCTTAAGAAACGTAATAGGATGGCACTATGGTTTTATTCGTTGTATTTAATGCATGAGTCGAAGTTAATGATTCTATGATAGGGTACTAAACGTGTCGTCATAAGAAGAAACTTATATTCATAGAGTTGGGTAAGATTGTGCGCACCCCCACGATTGGTATTATGGAATACAATGCTTCAACTAAAACAACTGCACTGTGACATTCAACGAGTCAACAAGAGATAACTAGGGAGTAATTAAGTCAAAGTAAACACGTTTGTCTCATTATACGAAGTCCACCAAATTTACTTTTCTTGTTATTTTTATTTTCTGTTTATTAGTTTAATTTGTAGTCTTGGGTTAGTTGATTAGTAACTAATTCTGCCCACTCTTCCAAAACCGAGATTTTAATTGCTTTTATAAAAATATAAAAATAAAAAAAGAATCATCCCTCACCTTTAGACCTAGTTGACCTACACTTCAATCCTAACGACACTATTCCCCTAGAGAACGATCAATCCCCCGGGCATACCTATACTACACTACAACGACCAGGTACACTGCCTGGAGGATTGCAAAACTTCTCAAGATCCCTTGAGAGGTAAAACCTTTTGTGATGCTGCAATCCTCGCATCAGTTTCCATGAGGTAATACCCCAGATCTAGCTTCCGCGGCTGTCTGTGAAAATGGGGTTGTTACAATTACTAAACTTATAACGGTCAAGACTTAATGTATCATCAAGTGTATTGACCATACCATTGAATGTAATAGTAACATATGTAACATATAATTCTTTTATGGGATATAATGACATACATCATGACATATTACTTACATTCTCCCACTTGGCATGATGTTTCATTATGTCACTTAATGACTTACATAAGACTAGCAAATTAAATCTTATTAACCATTAACATCATAAGTATCTTAACACAACAAACCACATAATGGGGATTATGGCAGTTATACACAGTATTTCTCGTATACTCCCTTCCATATATCACAACACTATGAGCTCATCATGCTAGATTCATAAGTATATATAAACAACATATAGTCTGCATACTTGTTATGATAATACATACAAATTTCTTATTCAAACACAAATGCATGCATAATAACATAATGAATATGAAATAAAATCATAAACATTTTATTGAGCTCAAGAGTGTTCAGAACATCATAATTAGTTATCAATACAACCAAGAGCCATACTCAGAACATGTTGCGTAAATGTCTTAGGTGGTAAACCCTTGGTCAGAGGATCAACAATCATGGGATCCATACTAATGTGTTTTAGATACACTATTTGTTTTTGAATTTCCTCTTTTCACGATAAGGAACTTTAAGTCCACGTGTTTTATCTTTAGAGTACTTATCGTTCTTAGAGAAGGAAACTGTTGCGGTATTATTACAATAAATTTTACACGGCTTGCTTATAGTGTCGACAACCCCAAGCCCTGAAATAAAGTTCCGCAACCATAATACATGAATAATAGCCTCATAACAAGCTACAAATTATGCTTCCATGGTGTTTGCAATAAACCAAAGCCATTAGTCGCAAGTAAAATATTATCAACATATAGAACCAAAAATATAAACTTGCTCCCACTGATCTTGCGATATATACATCAATCAACGATGATTTCTTCAAAACCGAAAGATTTAATGGCATCATTAAACTTAATATACCATTGCCTAGAAGCTTGTTTAAGTCCATATATTGATTTCTTTAATTTACACACCATCTTTTCTTTACTATCAATGAAAAACCCTTCAAGTTGTTCCATATAATTTTCCTCCTCAAGATTTCCATTTAGAAAGGCGGTTTTCACATCCATCTGATGTAGCTCTAAGTCAAAATGAGCTACTAATGCCAATATTATTCTCGACGAGTCCTTCTTTGAGACGGGTGAAAAAATCTCGTTGTAATCAATGCCTTCTTTTTTAGTATAACCTTTGGCTGCAAATCTAGCTTTATATCTTTCAACATTGCCTTTAGAGTCGCGTTTGGTCTTAAAGACCCATTCACAACCAACTAGTTTAAAACCTTCTGGCAAGTTTACTAGATCCCATACTTTATTTTGAGCCATCGATTTTAACTCTTCTTTCATAGTATCAATCCACATTTCAGACTTATCACTTTATATGGATTGTGAAAAAGTTACAGGATCATTATCAATGCCAATATCAAAAGCTGACTTTCTAACCCTTGTAGGTTTGTTTAATGTCATTCTAACGGGTTCATTTGTTTGAGTTGGTAAGTTAGTTTCTTCATGGGGTGTTTGTTCATTATTCAAATGTTGTTCTTGATTTTGAAATAAATGAACAACATTCGGTGCATTTGTGGATTTATGAACATTCATGGATAATGGATCATTATCCCTTACTTCGTTAATATCCACAACTTGATTTTCAACACTCCCACTAACTTCGCAATTTTCCAGAAATTTGGCATTGCATGTTTCAACAATTTTTGAACGGTGGTTTGGACAATAAAACCTATACCCTTTGGACTTATCTGGGTAACCAATAAAGTAACCGCTAACGGTTCGAGAATCCCATTTCTTTTCTTGGGGATTATAAACCCGTGCTTCTGCTGGATAACCCCAAACATGCAGGTGTCTTAGACTAGGTTTCTTTCCAATCCATAACTCAAAAGGAGTTTTTGGAACTGACTTACTAGGAACCCTATTTAACAGATACACTACGGTTCTAAGTGCATACATCCACAAATTTTTGGGTAAAGAGGATTTACTTATCATGCTCCTAACCATCTCCATTGATGTTCTAGTTTGCCTGTTTTACCTTTCTGCAATACTGTTTTGTTGTGGTGTGTCGGGCATAGTATACTGAGCACATATGCCACGATTTTCGACAAACTTTGCAAAAGGACTAGGACACTATCCAGATTCATCATACTTTCCATAATATTCAGCATGTAGAACCTTAGAGGAGGGGTGAATACGGTTTCTTAGGCTTTGAAGACGTTTAAAAACTTTAAGCCTCAAAGAAAATCAAGTGGTTGTATAATTAATCCAAACAACCACACACACAACCAAAATATATAATGCGAGTAAAGAAAGACACCACGATATATACTAGTTCGGGATGGGGGGTTTATACCATGCGTACGTCCAGTTGCGAATCCGCGACTCCGATACTATTTACTAGTATAATCCTTTCGGTGGACTACAAACCGTTACAATTCACTCCATCGATATTCACCAATATCGATGCTAACAAAGAAGGAGTTACTCCCACGGTATTCCGCCCTCGGAAACTACCCAAAAGAATCTCGCGATTCGACTTCACCTAAGGATCACAAAGATCACTACCAAGACTTCCACCCGGAAGTATCAAACCCCAACTAGATCCCCAATGATCTAGGCTTGGTCACCAAGACACAAGACTTCCCTTACAAACAATTGAATGAATAAAAGTTTCTTTTATCAACCAAGCCCTAACCTAACCTAGAGACTCGATTGTAATAGAAAGGGTATAAGAAAGAAGACCCTAGACACAATCACAAGAGTGGATTAGGTTCTTGTGATTCTTCCCTTGCAAATAGATGTGTTCTTCCAAAGATGTTAATGTGAAGATCAAGAACACAAGATTAGAGATTGAGATAGAGATAGAGAGATTTGAGATTGTTTAGAGAGAAAGAATCTAGAGAGAAAGAATAATGGCAAGGGGTGAGGAATACAAGAGGCAAGGGTGGTATTTATATGCCAACAACCCAAACATGGGAAAATTTACCGAGGCCGGTGCGTCACCTGCGTGTCAACGTGCGGGCAGCGCGCCAGGCATCTGTAAATGTTTCCCAAGTGTTGGGTGTTTGGATCTTACAAATACCTATCCTTGCTAAACCTCTAATTGTACTTCACACTAAACCTTAACATTAATCAATCTAAGGTTTACCAACTTAAATAGTCAATTTGGAAAATGTTTTGTGAAGTGTTTAAGAACCAAATTACCAAGGGTATAAAGTGTAGATAGGGTAATTTGGAAGGGGTAGAAGTGTATCTCCTCACATGGCATAGAAAAGAGAGAAAGAATATGCCAATGAATATTCCAATGCTTGGGGGGAAAGAATGAGATGGAGGGTTGAGATGAAATGGTTTGAATTGGATGGCTAGGATCAAAGGGAGCCTCCCTTGGTTTTCAAACAATTTTGCATGTGGTGAATGTGGATGGTTGAGATGAGATCATTTGAAATGGATGGCTAGGATCAAAGATGCCTAGGTTAGGGTTGAGAAGGATATTCCAAAGGAATATGCTTTGCTTGGGGGGAAACGAGAGATCAATGGTTGAGATGGTTTTGGTTTGAATTCAATGGTTGTGATTAAGCACATGTGGTGGCATAGATAGAAGAGGTTGGATGGATGGTTGTGATGTGTTCTAGTTTGAATTCAATGGTTGAGATCAAACACATGCAATGATATAGAGATGAGGGGTTGGATGGATGGTTGAGATGTGTTGTAATTTGAAATCAATGGCTTGGATGAGAGGAGCCATATTAGGGTTTCAAATTAAATCCCATGTGTTGAAATTGAAAGGTTGAGATGAGTTGTAAGGGAATGGATGGTTGAGATGTAGTGTGTAAGAGAATATGTAAGAGTGTAAGAGATTGTGTAAGAGAATTTTTGATTTGGATATGATTGGTTTGTCTTTTGTATAAATGGGATTAAGAGAGGATTAAGACATAATCTAATTTTCATTAAGAAGAAAAGGTTTAGACAATTAAGATTATAAGTTGAGAAAATCATAGGTTACTTATAAATTCAAGTAACACAACGTCGAGAATCCATAGTTTCATATCTCGTGACTTTCCACGACTCGACGTTCTCAACTAATACCTTGGTTCAAACAAGTTAAGTGCTTTCCCTTGATGTAAAGCATAACCCAAGTGGGAAAGGATGCGTTTACACAAAGTGACCTTTGACTTAGTTTGACCAATAAGGGAGTAAACCCGTTACCTAATAAGAGAAGACGTAAGCACGGGACATGAGCATATGGATGCTTCAACACGATGTCACGTGAAATATACAAGCTCCCTAAGTTTAGAAAAGCCTTGGCTAGAGGCGATAGTTAGAAATCATGAGTTGGCATTTTCCCGTAAATGGGTGTTCTAAAAGTGAGATCTCTCAAGTCTCAAAACTCGTTTCGAGTGTTCTCAATTAAGCACATAACCTATTCATACCTGTATTGAAAGATCCACATTTGTCGGGTAAGGGGAAAGCCGACTTTCAAAATTCGCCCGGAACCATACAGACTTCTGGCGCGTCACCCGCGCGTTGACGCGCGGGCAGCGCGCCAGGAGCAGACATTGGCTCCGGCGATTTTTGAGCTAACGTTTGTTATTTTATGTGTTTCGATGGTTTATTTGTCATCATTAAAACATAAAGAGATCTTGATCATGTTGCCTCAACAATCTCCCCCTTTTTGATGATGACAAATAAAAATCAAAAGCAAATAAAATTACAAAACTTAGCGAAGACAAAGCGCGCCTTTGGTGTAGCTTGCGTCTTGACCTTTGCCTTGTAATTTGGTGAAGCCTTTATCATTTCTTGAATGGTCTTCACGCTTCTTCACGCTCTTTCTACCCCTTTTGTCGAATAAAAAAGGCGGGACTTCCAATCAAGCCAGGTTTCGAACTTGGGCCTGTGGGAAAAATGAGCTAGCTTGTATGTGCACCCGAATGTGCTCCCCCTTGAACATAGCTCCCCCTTCTTGCAAGGAGGGGATCCATGGGTCAAGAGCCTCACCTTTGCGGTGGCTTAGCTACACATAGAAATCACAACATGTAACCAACAAGAAATCCTCACATGTGAAAGTTCCAAGATGGGTTAGTTTAGAAATCACAACATACCCAATATCTTAAGTCTTACTGGGGTATTGGTCATGTCAAGGACATGTTGCTGCATACTTTTTGTGCCATCAAATTTTATGGTGGTGAGTTTAGCCATGAATGTTCCTGCTAGTACTTTATTTGCATAACGAAACTTCTCTTCCACAATCTTAAGAAAATCTTTACAATTCTGATTTTCATTGCCGGGAAGAGAAGTCTTAATGTTGTTGGCAATTGTCATTCCCATAAAGTTCAAACAGGGTCTGTTGGACCTTGTCCATGCCTTATGATGTGATTTTTTTAGCCTATGTACTATCATCAATAAGGTCAGTAGGCCTATCCCCCAGTAGCGCCAATTGAAGATCCAAATCACCTAAATGGAAAGTGACTTGTTCGTTTCATTCAGAGAAATTCACACCGGTAATAATTGCGGAAAATGTATATGCTTACTAGTTAAAAATTCATACGATATAAATAAATGAAATATATATATTATTGGTTTCCTTTGGGTAAACACAACAATACATCCTCATCATTATTACAATGCAATGAGACTTTACAAGAAAATAAAATATACTTCGTCAAATATATAAGCATATTTGGATAACTATATACATATGACAAAAGTATACTATTTTTCATCTTTAAATTTATTAGTTATAGAAGAATAATTTTTCCTTTGGGTAAAATTCACAGTATATATCAACTAATAAAAGATCCATAATAGCATTCTTTAAAACAACATGAATTATATAACTACAAATTTGAAATTAGCTTGGTCATTTTAGTGACTAACAAATTAATCTCACTTAAT
Source organism: Artemisia argyi (assembly GCA_030686995.1). Taxonomy (NCBI): domain Eukaryota; kingdom Viridiplantae; phylum Streptophyta; class Magnoliopsida; order Asterales; family Asteraceae; genus Artemisia; species Artemisia argyi. Next base: position 69,046,233 of record CM060683.1, read on the forward strand.
ATCATATTATATATAAATAGCTTTAAATTTAGAATGCGCTGAAACTTTACACGAGAATAAAATAGACTTCGTCAAATATATACACATCTTTGGATAACTATATACATATGACAAAGTATACTAATTTTCATCTTTAAATTTGTTAATTAATTATAGAAGAATAAATTTTCCTTTGGAAAAAATTCATAATTTCTATCAACTAATAAAATCAATAACGACATTCTTTAATACAACATAAATATTATATGACTACAAAGCTTAGATCAATTTGGCCACTTTGGTGACTAACAAATTAATCTCATTAAATGTCATATAATAAATAGAGGTAAATAGCTTTAAGAGTAATCAATTTAGATTTAAATAATATTTGTTTCAAAATTCTGTAACAACTACATTAACATGTAAATCAATCAATTCAAACATAACTGATAATCAATTATCATGCATGTAGTTGGGGGAGTCTTTAATTGTCACATTTGAACATTTCGGTTAACTAAGAATAATTAATACGACAAACACGCAATTAGATGATCAATTTTAATATCAATAACATTAGGGGAGAGGGAGTACATGCGGGGAGGAAGCGGGGAAGGTGAACCCCGCACGGGAACACCGCCGCCTCGCGGGGAACCCCGCACGGGGAGGTGAAATGGGTGGAATTTTCACGCATGCGGGGAGGAAAGAATATATACGTTGGAGAGGAGCGTCTATGCCTTAAACGGCTATTTTTTGTTTGCTTTAAATACGTGAGAGAACAAGAGGAAGAACAAGCAAAAAAAAAACACACACCCATATAAAAAAAAAAAAAAAAAAAAAAAAAAAAAAAAAGGAATGGAGCCTAGAAGAATTGGGTCGACGCTATTGTTAGACGAGCCGTTTGAGTGGTCTAACGATAGTAGTCTCGAGTTTTTTGCAAACGCGATTGACGCAGATGAAGAGGAAGATACGGCAAGGTCGACACGTACGTCAGTGAAACGTGATCGGGTCAGCGCTGCAGAAAGATTGCATCGTGATTATTTTTGTGACGATGAAGCCTTCCTCGAGGTGGACGATGAAGCCGATGAAGTTTAGTTTTTTAGTATTATGTAATGTTATTTTATGTTTTTTAATATTATTATGTAATGTTTATTTATTTTAATGAAATTTTAGTTTTAAAATAAATTTTAATAGAATTTAAAAAAGAAAAAAAAAAAAAAAAGTGAGTGAAGGGTGAGTGAAGGTGCCGCCCCCAAAAATGAAGTGAGTGAAGAAAAAAGTGGGAGATGATGTGGCGGAATGTGATTGGTTGTGAGTGAGTGAAGGGAAATGGGTGAGTGGAGCACTCCCCCCACCCTTAGTGCCATGAGCCATAAGAGGTCATATATTTAATCAATTTCTAATCATATGTCATTCTAAAAAGAAGTATACATATCATTCAAAATTCAATAATCATGCAATTCAAGTCGTTTTCCTTTCCACTAACCTTCTACAAAATATCATTTTATTCATGCTAATAAAATTAAAAGGTAGTATTTCACATGTACATTAAAACATATAGAATAGTAAAATGCATACCAATCAGGTTTACGAAGTATACGATCTTAAAGAACATTTCTTTAGTGCGGAAAATATTAGACATCATTTCGATAATATAAAACAAGTAAACGAATATCGTAGTAGCCTAAACATATGTAAACATGATTTCTTATTTATTATATCTAATGGCCCTGATTAAAACATATATTACTCGCATAAAACCAAATAGGTGATTTGTATAAATTCACGAAACATGATACTTAATTTGTTATATATATTCTTTATGTTCTGTGCATGACCAAAATTAGATGCAATTAAAATAGTTAAAGACAGCAATTCATGTTTCAAGATGGAAAATATACATAATTTATTACTACGAAACAGTGGCAGAAGCATACGTATTTTTAACCACATGACAGTGTTGCAGAAAAAAAGTATACAAGGCCGATTAATCATCGCCTAGGCGCTACAGGGCTACCAATCTTGCCGATTTATGTAACTGGGTCTAACAAATAGGTCAACCGTGGTCAATGACAATCAATGGCGGTCAATAGTGGTCAAACTTGCCGGAAACCTACAAATCTTGCCGGAAGTACCCAAAACTCACCGTAAACTTATTTTGATCACTTATAGTAACTATTTAAATTTATTACATGTTGTTTTTTAGCAAAAATATTACCAAAAAATACTTAAAACTCGCCGAAAAATACCCAAAACTTTCCAGAAATACCCAAAATTTGCCAGAAATGCTAATCCGATTAATCACCGATTACAAGCTACAAGGTGGTCGACCGCCTCACTACCGATTCACAATTTTTGCAACCTTGCCACATGATAAAACTTATGGACAAAACAAAATTCTACCGAATTTTTATCGAGCAAAATAACATAATACGTATATTGGTTATGATAAATAAGCTAAGGATTATCATCTTATTCAAAACGTTGGCTCTGATACTACATGTAAGCATTATATGTGTAGAAATTTGCATCAAATATTCATGATGACCACATTAATCTATTATGCCACAAAGATCTTAGAATATGATAATAACCACATAATAACATAAACGAGTAAAACATACCGAAGCGGAAGCGGATGTCATCATGATATAGAGAACACTTGAACACGACTAGTTTATCTTCCTTGACCCACTTGAATGTGGAGAGCTTGATGGATAGCTATGTAATTCGACTTGTTTTGTGTATTGGGTAGGGAGGGGACTAGTGTATATATAGGGCTTAAGGTTAGTATGTCCATCATTACTAAACTTGTAATGGTCAAGACTTAATGTATCATCAAGTGTATTGACCATACCATTGAATGTAATAGTAACATATGATTTAAATATATGTAACATACAATTCATTTATGGGATATAATGAATCATGACATATTTAAAAGTGTCTAGAAAGTCTAAATCTGAACGAAATAATGTTTTTTGTTTTTGTATAATTGTCCGAACAATTTTAAATGCTCGTTTCTGCAATTTATTTATTAAAACAATGTAATGCGATAATAAGTAACTTGTGTAAATATGAAACAAGAATTTTTATAATAAATATAACATAGTTAATAAACCATCAAATATATTATATTAGCACGAGTCTTTAATCTCTTATCGAGTAAGAGGCAGTAAGACAAGTCCCCCACCTCTTACTGAGTAAAACGTTAAAAAAAAAAAAAAAAAAAAAAAAAAAACGTCTGACCACTTTTTTTTTTTTTTTTTTTATAACAAACACACCCTTAGTCAAACCTCTTCTTATCCCGCAAAATATTTAGTAATGTCTGTTAACATTAGTGCAACAGAGGAAGCATTTTGGTTAGAGTGAGATGCTTAAAGACATAACAATTGTGGTGATTTTGGACATAACGAAGTGACAAAAAATATATACTATTAAAGTTCTCTGGTCATTACTTCCCATTTGAGAGTGAACATACATAAACAATCATAAGGAAATTTTAGGCAGTAACGCATCTGCATTGCATTGAACAAACGTATACCTAGTTATGTGGTTCGATAGTTTTGTACATAAAGGTGACTTGTTCACAACAATTACTTCGCACACAAGTGCAAATCACCAAACAACACGTGGTGCAACAAGCCAACAACAACAAAGGGTTGTCCACAAGCTACAAAGCATATTTAAAGTGTAGAAATCACTTTCTTATCCTTTTGAATAACATGGTTCGAATTATGAAACGAGTATATTTGAATTAGTAGTTCTTTTGCACCTAACAACAAAGCTAAAATTTACCAAATCGTCCAAAAAAAAACTAACGATTCTATATTTGCAAACATGGTTTTGAATAATCTAGTGTTAATATATGCGCCACCTGTCTAATTTTGAAATAGAAAACCGGATATGACAAATTAAATTAATGAAACTTAACCTATATTGAAATTAGAAAAAATTACACGGATGGTCATGTGGTTTTTTCAGATTTCCTGTTTAGTCTCTAACTCATTTTAATTATGTCAGAGATACCTATTTTTGAAATCTTGCACTCATTTAGTCCTTATTTTGGATGGGCCATTAGTTTATCCATTAAGTTATTTGCCCGTTAGTCTCTCCGTTAATATTTTTTGCACCATTAGTCCTCATTTTCTAAAATCGATTAAAAAAGGTCGCATGGCTTAAACTCGGGTCTTGTTGCCCAAAAACCAATGCCCCAACCACTGGACTAAGCATCCAGTGCTGTAATTATATCCGAATAAATTCTATTTAACCCTTTTTGGCTTAAAGTACGTTTTAATCCATTTTTTGTTTATTTTTATATGTTTTCGCTATTTTTTTTACATTTTCGTAGGTCTTTATACGTTTTCGTTCGTTTTTTTTTTACAGTTTTGTCTTTTTTTTTTTTATGTTTTCGTCCGTTTTTTACGTTTTCGTCCATTTTTTATGTTTTGTCAATTTTTTACTTTTTTTTTCTATTTTTTAATGTTCTAATCCATTTTTTTTTGTTTTCGCCCGCTTTTTATTTATTTTTTTTATTTATGTTTTTGTCATTTTTATGTTTTCGTACGTTTTTACACGTTTTCATCGGTTTTTTTTTACATTTTTGTCCATCTTTTACGTTCTCGTCTTTTTTTTACGTTTTTAATCCTTTAGTTACATTCTCGTCCGTTTTTATGTTCTCGTTCATTTATTTATGTTTTTGTCCGTTTTTTTACATTTTTGTCCGTTTTTTAATTTCTCGTCCGTTTTTATGTTTTTGTCTTTTTTTTTTTACGTTTTTGTACTCTTTTTATACGTTTTTGTCTGGTTTTTACTTTTCATCTATTTTAAATGTTTTAGTCTGCTTGTTTAACGTTTATGTCTTTTTTTTACGTTTTTGTGTTATATAATAGACGAGAACGTAAAAAAAGGGACAATAACATAAAGAAACGGACAAAAATGTATAAAAACTTACGAAAACATATAAAAACGGACAAAATGTAAAAAAAAAAAATAATAAAAAATAAATAAATAAATAAATAAAAACCGATGAAAATGTATAAAAAAATAGACGAGAACGTAAAAAAACGGACAAAAACGTAAAAAATGGAGGAAAACGTAAAAAAACGGAAGAGAACGTAAAAAACGGACAAAATGTAAGTGAACGGATAAAAACTTATAAAAACGAACGAAAACGTATAGAAAACCGGATAAAAACGTAAAAAACTAGTCGAAAACGTAAAAAATGGACGAGAGTAAAAAAACTGACAAAAATGTAAAAAAAAAACGGACGAAAACATTTAAAAACGTATGAAAATGTTAGGACAAAACGTAAAAAAGTGAACGAAAACGTAAAAAAAAAACCCCAGACGAGAACGTTAAAAGCGGACGACGACAACAACAACAACAACAACAACAACCGGTAGAATGAATACTTAGCATTCATATTAATAGTACGTTACAAATTAAACATACAATATTTTACTTCATGTAATACCGATAAACGGGCTAATACTATTGATTCGTTAGCAAGTAAGTTTATTGAAAATAATGTGAGTCAATAATTATACTAAACTTTGTTGGTGCATTTTAATATTTTTGCTCTTAATGTAGTTTTTTGTCTTGCGGTGTGTTAATGTCACTTTCTTAATTAAACGTCTTGGAATATTGCGTGACTTTGATATTTGATATGACTGTGCAAATTATGTCGATGTTACATATTGAAAATGGGGTAGTATATAATAAAAATATCTTCACACTATCATCTTAACAATGAGAATCTTCTAAATCGAAGAAGTATATAAAGGAGAAGAAAATTGTGTTTAGTTAAATATCGGGTCTATTAATTGATTGGAGCGGGTTTATGATTCGGACTTGGGTCATTGGATCTGATTTTTTATTATACAAGTTATAATTTATACTCTTGAATATAATAATTATTTTAATGTTTTATGTTTTTATAGTTTTGTTAAAAAGGAAATTTGTTTTATAGTCCGCTTTTAATAATGTCATTTATTTGAACAACGAAGTCCGTCTTTCCCAAAAAATGAGAGTTTCAAACATGAACCGAAAATTAGTCCCGAACATTACGAAAAAAACAATTAGATCCAACATGTGTGCATTGCATTGGTCCTGAGGCATTCCAACCTGTGTGCATCGCACAGGGATGAATATAAAAGGTCTCCAACATTAATGTCATCGCTTCATATTTAAAATAATTTATGTAACTTATACATATTAAAAAAATTACATGTGAAGAGACTCTTTTCAATGTAACATCTTGAAAAAAGTCTCTTCATATATACTCTTTTAATGTCAATAAACTATTGTTGTATATTTGGGCCTCACCATCATACTAACAACCCGACAATTTACACAATCATTTTCGCACGGGTCCTGAGGCAGCCCAAGTTATTTATGACGAAAATTAGTGGCAAACATAGTTTTTGACTCGACCTCAATTAAAACTGACAGAAATAAAGGCACCAACATTTTTCATGCCATGCTAACAAAAGTTGTGGTAACATCACAACTTAGGAACTTATTGACCAACAAAAGTTGTGGTAACATCACAACTTAGGAACTTATTGTCCATAAACTATTTTAAATGTGTGATATGCTTAGAAAATGTGTGATACCATCACAATTTAGATATATAATGATGAAAATAAGTGCCGAAGCTTACATGTCAATAAACTATTTTAAATGTGTGTCATGCTTAGAAAAGGTGTGATACAATCACAACTTAGATATATAATGACGAAAATATGTGCCGAAGATTACATTTTAGTTTTATATCAAAATATAGGGATGTTACAATTTTGAGAATAAATACTAAATCTAAACTTTATAAATAACTACTAATATGTCATAAAAAGTTTAAATATAATGTTACAATCTTGAGAATAAATACAAAATATAAACTTTATAAATAACTACTAATATGTCATAAAAAGTTTAAATATAAAATTTACCGATAAACTAAGGTCATACTTACAAAAGTCTAATAACGAAAAAAATTACTGCACATTACACTATTACCAATTAGATAGAGCCCGTGTGCAACGCACGGGTCTGAATTACTCGTTTTAAGAAAGCTTAACTTATACATGACATAAAACTAACGGTGTGTTTTTGAGTTTTCATAATAATAAAGAAACAGAAAGTAAAGTGGGAGTAAACATTTTCCTCTCACTTTTGAGAGGAAACACTTTACTTCCAAGATCACCCATATCATACTAGGTGGGAGCAAACCTTTTCACTTTCTTTCTTTTAAGTAAAACTCTTTCTTCCATTAATCCTACTAGAGAACACATCGTAAAAGGAAAAGAAAGAACAAAAGTTATCAAGTGGGTTCGTTGGAAAATGGAACTCTTAATTAACCTTTTATTTATTTATTATTTATTTTTTTTTGCCGTCCGGTCCAACAAATCATAATAATAGCAAATGGATGAATCACATACCGAAATACATTCGATCCGATCCGGTCAATCAAATTCGATTCAATTTTTTGATTCGATTGATTTTTCAGTTCAATCCGCATTCTATATAATGCTCACCCCGGCCCTACTCCATGTACAAAGTAGAAACAATCTAACATATAATAATACTCCGTAGATGTGAGATCAATATACAACTCATATTTGCCATAAAATTAATGGACCAATCATAACTATCCATTCTTTATCTAAATTAATAAAAGACTATTTTTTTAAACAACATATTTGGAAACGGTAAATCTTCAAGCTACAAAAAATACACTATCGCGACGAAAATTAAATTATATTTTTAAAGATATGCAATTCTATATACTTTCGACGAATTTTTTTTTATTCCGCCTAGAAAAATCACATGTGATTCGTAAAAACCACATATGATTTAATTTTTACAAATCACATATGATTCTTACGAATCACATGTGATTTTTACAAATGACATGTGATTCCTGAAAATCACATATGATTTGATTTTAACGAATCACATGCGATTTTTATAAATCATATGTGATTTTTTTTGGAGGAAATTTTGAAAAAAAAAGGTTTGTCGAAAGTATAAATGCATATCTACAGAAAGATAATTTAATTCTCGTCGCGATGATATAATTTTTTTCGTGTAACGATTAACGGTTTGCGAGATATTTCATTTTAAAAAATGAGTGAAAGTTTATTATTATTATTATTATTATTATTATTATTATTATTATTATCAACCATCACTTTTATTAAACAATAAATAGGATTTCACTTTTATTATTATTATTATTTTGAAAAAAATAAATAAATAAATGGTCATGAGTTAGGATTGGTTTATTTGTTATTTTTTGTCATATAACTAGTCGGACTTCGGACCGCCGCGTTGCGGCGGGCCATTATAGTTATCATTTTTAATAGACTTTATATCAATACGACATATGTAGAAGTAAAAAAAAAGAAAAAAAAAAAATAATAATGATTACAGACTTGTTTTGAGACTGTAGAATCCAATAAATTTGCGACTTAACGAAATCATGTGGGTAACATCCTACGACAGATCCAAACCAGCGGAATAACTAAAAGAGGTAATCCTACGTAGTGGCCTTTGTTTGGTTTTCATATTTTAAAAGCTAACTTATTTGTCAGGTTAAAAGTAGGTTGATGTAAGAATTATAGTATATGTCAACTGATTAGAGCAGTTTTGAATTGCTGGCTACATAGATAGCTAAAGCAGATGACAATAGAAAGCATGCAAGACTAAATAAAGCATAGAAACATGCAAAGCAATAACTCAAACGCAGATGGCAAAATCAAAAGCAACAAAGAAATGTAACATCATAAGTAACTACTGCACTACCTTTGTTTTTAGCAAAGGCTATAGCGATGATCAACTTTGGAGTTTTTTTTTTTTTTTTTTTTTGATCTGCTTTTTGTTACTTTCTAGCATGAAAATGTATATGAATATAGTGTCAAGAAGGTTCTACATTGGGAAGTAGCAAATACCGTACAGAGGTTTGGTGTACTATAGAAAATTAAGGCCACAAAAAACTGAGTTAAACCATAGGTGTTCGACACGTATACATACATCTTTTTACTTAACCCCAAAAAATAACACGTTTAGTGGTCTCTGTACGTACTAATCTTTTTTTTACACTGGGCCGCAGGCGGGTTAAATGGCATTGGGCCAACATACAAGAAGAAAAGCTGAAGGTGGGCCTCGGAGCACTGTTGATGGTGCGACGTCGTTTTAGCTTTGCATTATAATTATAAATATATTAAAAGATCAGTTTACTGTTCATGAACAGTACCATGCATAAATTTGTTGTACAAAACAGTTGGATGAACAGTGCACACTGTGCTGTCCTATGTTGTACGGACTGTAGCAGATGTACTGTAGCAATTTTTTTTTTTTTTTTTTTTTTTTTTTTGAAACTATGAATAATTTTCCTCAAATAAAAAATTACAAAACTTGCACAAAAACATTTTATTATGCGGTCATTTATTTTTGTTTAAAAAAAAACAAATAACAAAAACAATACAAAACAAAAATACAAAGAAAAATACAACACATAAAAAAAAATAACAAATCCGCGGCAAAGCGCGGGCTACCCCGCTAGTTTAATATATATAGTAATACTACACTATTTAAACACCTTCCAACCAAACACAACACTAGTTAGTACTACCCTAAGGGTCCGCTTGGTTCAAAGTGAGTAAAGGGAAAGGGAAAGGGAAAGGGAAAGGGAAAGGAATGCAAAGGAATGAGTGGGGTGGGTAATCAATACCTTACCCCTCAATTTACTCTATAAAGGTTGATTACCCACTACAGTGGGGTAATCAATACCTTACCCCTCTCTAACCAAGCACCTTATTTGAAGGGATGTGGGCCCTTTCCAATTCCTTACCCATTCCCCACCCTCCCTTTACCCCCCACCAAGCACCCCCTTAGTTCCTGGTGCCTGCTTTGAGAACAGAGCGTAAGTCTCTTGGTACGTATCATCTGCCTTTGTTTCTTCATCAAATTATTAGTTGCATGTTCATTATTATTATCTGATCGACACCCACCAAGTGTTTGATGAAATCCTCAATCAGATTGTAACATTTTGTTCTTATTATTTGAAGTACACAGTACACACACCACCTGTTCGATAAAATGCCCCAATCAGATTGTTATTTATATTCTATTAATATATCATTTGTTTAAGGTTCCAGGTGATTGATCAATCCATTATGTGTTTTAAGGATTATTTGCTTCTTAATCACCTTATTAAATTTTCTTAATGTAATATTTTTTCAAACAAATGTGAGCATTTTGGCGCAACTATAGGCCCCTGTATTTGATTCAGCTAGTGGTTATTCTTCACTTTTCTATTGCTCGTTTTTGTACACAATATGAGATTATCAGAATCCTTATGACTTTTATTTCTTATTATTATTATTATTCAGTTTTCCGTGTTTTGATGTTTCTAACATTTCATTTCTCGTTTTGTATGGCAAATTGGTCATGGAAGGAGTAGATCGATTGAGCGAGTTAAAGGATGAAGTGTTAGTCAATAGTATCATGTCTCGTTTGGACTGCACTACCAAAGACCTCATTAGAACAACGGCTACCATCTCAAAACGATGGAAAAATCTTTGGACTCAACTTCCTCATCTCATTTTCTCGTATCCCCATGATGCTGCAGATTTTATGAGTGGAGAAACTGATCTCCATGGTTACCTTTCTTTTATCGACGACACCCTAAATCAATGTCCTACAAATCTCAATCTCAAAAGATTCAAACTTGATATCAGTTACAATATGTATAATTCTCAGTTTAAATCGCGAGCAAATAGTTGGATTCGTTATGCTATTAGTCGTAATGTTGAAAATGTTGATTTATCGTTATTCGATAGAGGAGCAGGGGAACCGTTTAGCTATGATGACGAGTTGTTTTTCAACAATTTGTTTTTTAATCGCGTGAAGGTGTTTTGGTGTCTCTTTAATCCTCCTAATGGTGCAATTAGTTGGGAAAGACTCGAGTTTTTGTGTGACTCTGGATGAAGATATGATTGAGAAGATATTATCCGGAAGTCCTTGCTTGGAATCTTTGGAGTTGAAAGATTGCTATGGTTATAGGCGGATTGATATTACTTCAAAGAGTGTGAAGAAGTTGGAGTTCTCTGGATACAACTCTCGTCATCAGGTGTTTACATACGGGGAGCCTTATATAGATTGTATCAAAATCAATGCTCCTTACATATCGTCGCTAACTATAGCAGGTTGGTTGGTTTTGCGGGAGCTTGTGCTTAATGCGTCGTCTTTGGTCGAAGCTCACTTAGATTTTGGAATCAATTGGCGCGGGATATTCGAAGATGAATTCGAAGAAGGAATACTTAGAGGACTTGTAGAAAGCCTTGGCCATGTCCAAGATATTACATTTGAGAATCACTGTTCGAAGGTAATATTACTTATGAGTGTCTTTTTCTCATACACTCAGGTTTGTTGTTTGTGTGTAAAATTATACACGTTGCACTGCTATAATAATGTTCACTTTCGCATCAATAGCTTCTCTCTCGTTTGAAAGCTGGTAGTGACATGTCTCATGATGATCGAGTTGAAAATCGAGATCGAGAGGAACAAATTGCTTAAAGTGATTTAAGTGTTGGTTGATAGTTTAAAGATGGTTGTTCTATGTTGTCAAAGAATATCACTATTATTCCTAACTTGGAAGCATTTGGTGTGGTGACAATGGACAGTTGATGCTTGCTAAGAAGTTATTGACACTCCATCGAGCATCTCCAGTAGCTGAAATTTGGTAAATTTCAAACTTTTGTTTACTGTTTAATCTTGTGGTTTGTGAACTGAGTTAATGAGAAAAAGAAATGTACTAGTAACTGATCTTGAAAATGGAATGATTTTGTTGCATCCTGTGGCTCTATTATTGTTCTAGTTACTCATTGGCAATAGATCATTTAAATTGCAACATGTAACTGTCAATACTCAGAATTATATAATATCTAGTATAGTGATCATTTTTTATATATTCGCAGCATGTTGTGCTCATGCATGTTGCCTGTTTTGTTATGATAATTAATCTGGGTTGCAGCTTGGTTGTTCAACAGTTTTGGTATGATCGATTGAGTGTTATGGACTGTTTATTTGCTTATAGCTGGTTAGCTATCTTTAAGGAATACGAGAATGGGTGGTGATTATCAAAAATTAGAAGGCGAAATCTAAGGCAGATGTGGGGTTCTATGCATGATAAAAACGGGAATAGAAGAGTTCAAAAACGCTTCGTTAATGGGTGGATATAATTCAATCAATGGAAAGATTGGAAGAGCTTAATGAGTTAATGTAAAGATGTGATTGTTGGACATAATGGATTTCGACTATAGAGATTTGGCATACATGTTTCAATGACGACATGTTGCATTTAAATTGTTGACTTGTTTCGACCTGTATGTGAATGATTTCTGCATAGGAAGCCATGATCATAAGCAAGAAACTAGAAGTGGCACTTAAGCTAGGGGTGAGCATCGGGTCAAACCCGACCCAACCCGAAAACTGAAAAAAGACAAAACTCAAACCGAAAACTGAACCGAGAAAGTGAAGCCCACTTTCGCCGAGCGGCCCAATTATGCTCTTGCAGTTACTCGGGCTTAATTAACGGCCTTGCTTAGTAATACAATAATACACGTACATTTGATATTTATCTGACCTAATAATGTAGAATTAGTACAAGTACACATATATCGTTTGCATGTACACTATTATACTCTATTTATACTATACTGATCCAAATTACGTTTGGTCTTTCGGACTTCAGTAAAAGCCGAGGTTTATTTAGGACCAACAAACTGATTTTGTATTAGGCTTAGTCAAACCTCTTCTTATCCAGAAAAATATATGGTAACGTCTCTTAACATTAGTGCAACAGCTGGAGGAAGCATTTTGGTTAGAGTGAGATGCTTAAAGACATAAACAATTGTGATGATTTTGGTCGTTACTTCCCATTTGAGAGTGAAGAACATACACAAACAATCATAAGTTTGGGCAGTAACGCATCTGCATTGCATTGAACAAACTTATACCTAGTTATGTGGTTCGATAGTTTAACATAAAGGTGACTTGTTCACAACAATTACTTCGCACACAAGTGCAAATCACCAAACAACACATGGTGCAACAAACCAACAACAATAATGGGTTGTCCACTTTAACGTGTACAAATCATTTTCCTATCCTTTTGAATAACATGGTTCAAATTAGTAAAAAGAATATATTTGAGTTTAGTTTAAGACAATACAACTAAGCTAAAACTTACCAAAGCGTCCAAAAATAAATAAATAATAAATAACAATTCTGCATTTGCACACATGGTTTTGTATAATCGAGTTTCAATATCTGCGTCACCTTGTCTAATTTGAAATAGAAAACTGGATATGACAAATTAAATTAATGAAACTTAACCTATATTGAAATCAAGCAAATAAATGTAAGAAACCTTAACTTATACATGACATAAATCTAAAAGGGAAGGGAGGTGATTTGCACACTCTTCAAATTGATTGACACACTCCAAATTAGAGTGTGTTGACATTTATACCCTCACAGAGTCAAAATGTGTAAATTAATGTGAGGGTATAATTGTCAACACACTTTAATTTGGAGTGTGCCAATCAATTTGAAAAGTGTGCAAATCATCTCCCAAAAGGGAAAGAAAGAAGAAAAGTTATCAAGTGGGGTTCGTTTTAAGCCTTAGACGGGTTATGTAACTATTTTCATGGATACCTTGCACGCTATTCACTTATGCTTTTTGTCTTGCCCATTTGCTCCATATATTTTTGTTACGCACCATACCTGGAAAAAAATCAATTTTCGTTAATGTGTTACAGTAACATATCAAGTTCTTAGAAATTACAAACCATTACCTTAATAATATCATTTAGCACAAAAAATTAAAACATTTTGCTTATATGAAACAACCCAACATATGGAGGTGTGCAAATGCACAGGGGCTCGCAAGTGTAGAGGTCTCAAAATGTATATCATGTTAGATATTTGAGGCATCAAAATCACTTCCAACAAGATTTAAGCTCATGAAAAATAATTGGTATATAAGAAATACAAGTTGCCAACATATCAAGTAATCCAATTTGGAAAATGGAACTCTAAACGGATACCACTTTTTGCTTACAAACTGAACAATTTTTTCCTATAAATAACACTTGTTTTGAAAGACAAGTTGAAGTCTTGAAACACCACAAGAGAAATGGGAAATCTATTAACTGCATTAGCAAACATCTTCATGAAGAATAAGAAACCATTGTCCATTGAAACCATTTCCAAATTATCTGCTCAAACACCTAACTTCCCTCGAGGTAAGTTTTTGTAGGTCGATTCGGCCAGACAATGTATACATTAAGGAATTTTTGTAGCTTATGTGTATATGTTTGTTTTTTATTCTTAAAATATGATTATAGGAGGTGGTTTTGCAACCGGGATTATCGATTTAGGAGGATTACAAGTGTGTCAAGTATCTACTTTCAACAAAATATGGGCAACCAACCAAGGCGGACCAGACAATCTTGGTGCAACGTTCTATGAACCATCTTCAATACCCGAAGGCTTCTTTGTGCTTGGTCATTATGGCCAGTGCAACAACAAGCCTCTCTTCGGGTGGGTTCTAGCAGGCAAGCCTGATGAAAATGACCCCTCATCACTTGCAATGCCAACCGATTACTCCCTCATTTGGAGTAGCGAGTCTCAAAAGATAAAACAAGACAACAAGGGTTATATTTGGCTCCCAACGGCTCCTGAAGGATACAAAGCCGTTGGTTATGTTGTCACGACCTCGCCAGAGAAACCATCTCTAGAAAGAATCCGTTGTGTTCGGTCGGATTTAACAGATGTTATTGAATTTGATAGTTGGATTTGGGCCCTAAAAACTGAGGTTGATCCCAATGGGTTGAATGTGTATGGGTCAAGGCCTAAAGATAGAGAAGTACAAGCCATGGGTGTTTCAACAGGGTCATTTCTAGTCCAAAATATGAGTGGTTCAACTAATGTATCATTACCATGTTGTTTGAAAAATACCAAAAACAGTCTTTTAGCCATGCCAAATCTTTCCCAAATTGAGGCTTTGGTTCAAGCTTATTCACCAATCATTTATTTTCATCCTGATGAAAAATATCTTCCATCTACTGTAAAATGGTTTTTTCAAAATGGGGCCTTGTTGTACCAAAAAGGGCAAGAAAGTACACCTAGCCCGATTGAACCGGATGGTTCAAACCTTCCTCAAGGTGGTTCAGACGATGGCTTATACTGGCTAGACCTCCCCATCGATGATTCGGCTAAAGAGAGAGTCAAGAAAGGTGATTTAGACAATGCTAATGCTTATTTCCACGTAAAGCCAATGTTTGGTGCAACATTTAGCGATATAGCCATATGGGTATTTTACCCGTTTAACGGGCCCGCAAGAGCAAAGTTGGAATTTATCAATGTCTCACTAGGTAAAATAGGCCAACATGTTGGTGATTGGGAGCATTTGACATTAAGGGTAAGTAACTTTGATGGAAGCTTAAAATGTGTATATTTTTCGGAACATAGTGGAGGTACATTGCTTGATGCATCACAAATTGAATTTGAAAAAGAGAATAAGCCCGTCGCATATGCTTCCTTAAACGGGCATGCGTTTTACTCAAAACCGGGCCTTGTTTTACAAGGGAATGGTAGGAATGGGATAAGAAACGATACAGCTAAAGGGAAGTCAGTAATGGACACAGGAGTAAGGGCAGAGGTGATCGCGGTCGAGTATTTAACCAATGTTGTTGTGGAACCACCATGGTTAAATTACACTAGAAAATGGGGACCAAAGTTAACTTATGACATTGCAAATGAAATAGAAAAAGTGAAGAAGGTTTTGCCAGGGAGACTTAAAGAAGCATTTGAGAAAGTTATAAATGGTGTTCCAAATGAGGTTTTAGGAGAAGAAGGTCCTTCTGGTCCTAAAATGAAAAATAGTTGGAATGGAGATGAGAAATATTAAATAACTTAATCTGATTTTTCATTAATATACTTTGATTGTAATTTTTAACTTAAAAGATTATATTTGTGTTGAAATAATGTAACTTTTGATGCATATATTTACAAGTGTTTCTGATTCTCATAATTTTCAAAGGAATTGTGTTCATTATATAGGTTGGCTGAAAATTTTAATGTCCATATTTCATAATGAAGGCTAAACATTACTTTAAAAGATATATATATATATATATATATATATATATATATATATATATATATATATATATATATATATATATATATATATATATATATATAGACTACAATTTTTGTAGCCAGTTGGCTACAATCCTTCATAAAAAATACATTAGCATTGAATCAGGGACGCACAGAAAAAAAATCAGGACCCACAAAAATAATCAGGGACCCACATTTATAGCACAAAATTGTAGCCAATTGGCTACAATTAATTGTAGCTAATATTTTCTCATATATATATATATATATATATATATATATATATATATATATATATATATATATATATATATATATATATATATATATATATTGAGATTTTCTTGCGAGAACCATCTTATCTGCGAGAACTGAGAGAACCACCAAAAATATGCATGCACGCCTTCAATAATTGTAGTTTTGCACATATGTTCTAAAATAGATGCACCTATTAAAATAGATGCATCTGAGCATCTCCCTTTGAAAATCTCTCCCTTATTTGAAATGTGTGGCTAGAAATTCTTCTTATTATTCTCATTTTAGTTTTTCTTCTTACCGGATCCCTTCCATATATATATATATATATATATATATATATATATATATATATATATATATATATATATATATATATATATATATATATATATAATTGAGATCAAAAGAGAACTTTTTTAATGTTGTAAAAATGAGAACCAACCGAAATCTCACAAATGACACTCAACTTAAAAGAAAATAAAAACATAATTAATTACAACTAAAATTGTTAAAGATTTGATGGGTTTTTTTTTATGAAAATTTACGTAAATTAAGTGACACACTTTGATTCAACGTGTAATGTGTATCAAGTTTTTAGTGGTTCTTGTATATTATGTGTATCAATTTATGTATAAGAATTTTTTTTTTTGATATTTTAATGTATATGTATCAAGAATTTAATTGTGTATCAGTAATCCGCTTCTCATGTATGAGTTTGTTATTAGTCGATTTAATGTTAACTTGTATTGGTATATATTATTTTGGTACATCTTTACTAAAATGTCATATATCAATATTTTAATAGTATTTTAGAATAGTTCTTATTCTTACAATTTTAATAAAGTTTTCACATTAACCTTTTCCTATATATATATATATATATATATATATATATATATATATATATATATATATATATATATATATATATATATATAGTTAGAATCAAATAAGAAGAAAAATTAAAATAAGAATGATAAGAAGAAACCACAACCACTCATTTCAGATGCATCTATAAAAATGGATGCATCTCCTCTTAAAATTCTCTTTTCTATTTAAAATGTGTGGCTAGAAATCCTTCTTATTCTTCCTATTTTAGTTTTTCTTATTACTAGATCCCTTCCATATATATATATATATATATATATATATATATATATATATATATATATATATATATATATATATATATATATGTGGCTAGAAATCCTTCTTATTCTTCCTATTTTAGTTTTTCTTATTACTAGATCCCTTATATATATATATATATATATATATATATATATATATATATATATATATATATATATATATATATATATATATATATATATATATATATAGGGGGCGTTATTGTGGTGTACAAGCTTAACATAGATAAAATAGGTACACATGTGAACCGTTGGATCAAACTTGATAAATGAGATTAGATATTTAATAAATGAGTGGTACAATTGTAATTAAGTGAAAGACAAATGGCATTTGTGTACCAATTTTTTATACGTATATCTTGTGTTGATGATCATTAAGGTCTCAGTAAAAAAAAAGTTTGGTAGCCACCCCAATCATTCTACCGGATATCATGAAATTCAAAATTAACATCATAATCCCAAAAATCGAGCAATCAATCAAAAATCCCCAAATCTTCGTTCTACATTTTTTCTTTAAATACAGTTGGCAAATGTGTATTTGCAATAATCATTAAAAGTATTTGCAATCATGAAAAACAAGTATGGCGATTTTTGTACCCCAAGTGATGAAGAAGAAATAATGCTTGGTAATTGATACATTGTTCTTTTTTTCTTTTTTCATTTTTTTTATTATTCAGTCGATATAGATTTTTTTGTTAATTTAGTTGTTGGTTTTTGGTTTCAGTCCGACGAAGTGGAAGGTTTTCAAATGTTAGACGATGTTTTCCGTTCTTCCTGCTTCCCACTTCTTCTCTATTCGACTTTTTCAAAAGAAGCTTTGAAATAGTGTTTAAGTGAACAATCAATGAACCAAGGTATACGAGATTTTCAGGTCACAAATTTTTTATTTGCAATAATGTTATGCAAGATGCTAATTATAGAATTGTTTATATTTCTCTGATACTGAACTTACTAGTCAACTCATTGTTTTGTTTTGCTACTTAAGGGCTATTGATTGTTTCTTTTTGTTAATTGTGCATAGGAAGTGTTTGATGAAACGTGTAAATGAAATGTTAGCAACAAAGACTTGTTTATATGTTCAATGATGTATATGTTCTATATATGTAACGAGTGTTCAGGACTGATTTACCTTAATAGATGAATTTCATCGTAGATATACAAAATCTTAAGTTTCCTCGTCTCGTTTTTTTTCCCAATTTTTGGTATCCCAAACAAAAGTCTAGCTTTTGCGGTTAATGATCTTTCATTAGAATATAATGAGTACTTCTGTATGAGGTACTCTTATCTTTTCATTTGGTCAAGGGCTCAAGGCTATATGGCTTTTAGGTCACTCTAATGAAGCCATTATACTCACTTCTACGACATGACATTTGAAACAGTGCTCATCTAGTCACCTTTGAGTTCAACCCTGATAGTTAGCCTTAGTAACTATATCTTCAACTTAGAATTTTTATTATTGATATATGATTTTTCTTTTTGTATTTGGACAAGAATCACTTTTAAGCGCTTCTTAGTTCTAATTTCCAACGCGTAAAGTTATTGACCTGTTATCCAACTCTTTCTTCTTTGGACATCAACTACGGACCCTAAAGTTGAAAGCAACATCTTGCTAGTTATGACAGTTTCATATAACTTATGTGTATGAGTTGAATAAGTTATGGAAGGCACTTAGCTAACTATAAGTTTCATATAGGTTCTGAAAATCAGCTATTAGATGAGCATATGTATTAGTTGTATATGGCTGTTTTTGAAATAAGCTACTTGTTGATTATGTGTATTAGTTGAAGTAATATATTGTGTATTGGTTATTAGGTGTTTCTGAATAAGCTATTGATTGATTACGTGTATTAGCTACTTAGATATAATGGTGTATTAGCTATGTATAGTTGTTTTTATGTATTAGCTACGTATAGCTATTTTTAAATATAAGCTAGTAGGTGAGTATGTATGCTAGTTAATTATGTGTATTAGATGGAATAAACTTATGTGTATTAGTTGGTAAGGATTCATGTGTATTAGTGGAATCAATGTGTATTAGTTGCTAAGGATTCATGTGCATCAGTTGCATACATGTTTTGTAATAGTTTGGTGTTTATCCAAAATAGAATGTGATTATGTTTTGCTTATCACTGTTAGTATCTGACTCGAATTCTTTAAAGGGTTTATGACTAGTTTGTTGTTTATCCAAAATAGAATGTGATTATGTTTACCCTATATAAATAATGGCTATTAGGTTGGGGGGGGGGGGGGGGGGGGGGGGGGGGGTTATTCATGGGATGTGGGAGATCAGTAGATTAAAAAGTTGTGAGGGCATCAAGAGTGTTGAGAGGTTAAGGGTCCCGATTTTTGTAATTCTGAAACCTATTGGTGAGTTTGAATAGGCTTGAGAGGCCGAACCACCCAAATCACGAGTTTCATTTCTATTTGTTTCTGTTTATATTTTTAGTTACTTTCTTTTGGCAATCGCTGTATTTATTTTTGGTTGAGATGTCTAATCCAATAGTCACTGGTCAGAGAATAGGAACGAATATCTTCTGTCCAAACATAAAGATCTTATATGTTTCCCAATTTTTTTTTATCATTAATCTGTTGGATTTGACCAAGTTTGTCTAATTTCTCTAAATCAGAAGTCATAACTTGAGGTTGAGATAGCTTAAAAAACAAGAGTTGCGACATCATCAACTCACTTTACCCAATACTGTATCTGTAGTGATCATGCTATGGATTAGTGTGAGTTCCTTTATAGTTATATGTACCATATGAATACTGAGCAATTATTAATTTACAATTTGTCGGTTATATATCCGTATCTATTTGGGTTAAGATCTCTCTGTGTTAGAGAAGTAAACTTGCTTTAGATATATCAGATGTATGTGTTTGAAGATTATCTATTGCACAAGGATCATCCAAATTATAGAGCAATGAGTGATACGCCAAGAAAGGTGCTGCATATGTTTATTTACACAAGAAATTTTGTAACTTGTGTTTTTAGTACATATGTTTATTTATAGTCAAGTTACTTTTGCCACTTCCAATTTGAACTGAAATGATTTGAACTTCCCATTTTTTTGTGTTTGAAGATTATCTATTGCACAAGAATCATCCAAATTATAGAGCAATGAGTGATACGCCAAGAAAGGTGTTGCAATTAGGATGCAGGGCAACCAACAATTTGTAGACTGGTGTATTTACAATGCGCCACATGGACTTGAGCAAAGAAAGTAAAAAACAAATCAGTGAACTGAGGGAACTGCCTATTAAGTATGCTTCGAAGATACTTATGTCCGATTGCAACTTGGTGAAGAGTGAAATTTGAATAAGAAGCGAACGGATTCAGGAACTTACCATTGGCAGAAAAGAAGCGGTTACATGGGGCTGCATTTGAAACCATTAAGATGTGTGTCGTGGCCAAGTTTGAAAGGAAATGAATTGATTTCTGTAGTTTGGATTTAATAAGTAGCACTAAGACTGCAATTTTATTATGCTTGTGTGTTTTCAGTTTATTGTCGAAAAAAATCTCGCGTATGCATACCGAGTAATCAAAAACCTAGTTGTGGCGTGTTTAAGTTTCAAACATGGAATTGTGCATTTATGATTATAACAGTTTGGTATTTGTTTAAATGGTATTGTGCATTAGGCTTATAATAGTGTGATATGGTTTGTTTGTTTAAATGGATTATGCATTAGGCTTATTACAGTTTGGTTATTTGTTTAACTGGATTGTGCATTAGTTTGTCAACTAATTTATGGTATAACAAAGCAATTTACTTTCTAGTAGTTTATGTTGTGTGTCATAAAAATTGGTTGTATAGAATGATAAAGTGTCAAGTTCAATGCATACTTAAATCGGATGTGCAATAGAAACTTTGTGTATAAAGTCAGTGATGTGTGTATAGAATGATAAAGGGTAGAAACTTTGTCTATGATTCAGTAGAAATTGGTTATATGGAATGATAAAGGGTCGAGTTCAGTACATACATTAATCGGATGTGCAGTAGAAACCTTGGGTCGAGTTCAATACAATAAATGGCATCTGTAAATTAAACCAAGATTACAATAAAACAAAAGGAACTAAACACTCTAGATCATACATACATGAAATATTCCAACTGATGCAAACCTTGTAGACAATTCAACTAACAACACAACTGATGCATTAAGTCCAACATAACTACTTAATAAAATACTAACTCAATAATGTTGTAAATACTCACTCAATACTGTTGCAACCTTAAACTTCCAACATCGACAATGAAAATTAATATGATACATGCTATAAAGGAATAAGGATATTTGATTAAAGAGAACCACAAATTTTCATTCCAGAAATTAGGATCACATTCAATCCAGAATAAGGTTCATGTAATGTATGAATAACAACTAATTAGTAGGGATTGTGGCAGATAATATGGGATTACGTAGGAAAAAAATTGGATAATGCAAAAAACAAATATTACTATAATACCCTTATAGTAAATATCTAATTAATTCATATTATTTATTTTGATCTCATCTATCAAGTTTGATCCAACGATCCACATGTGTACCTATTTTATCTATTTTAAACTTATACACCATAAGAACACAAATCTATATATATATATATATATATATATATATATATATATATATACACACACTACTACTACTTGAACTAATAAATACATAGTTTAATAAGATGTCATCTGATACTAATTAATAATCATACAAAATCACACTTTAAATAACATGTGGTTTTATCGTAAATTATCAATACTTATAAAATGCTGAATTTTTTTCGTATCAGTCCAACTTCGACGATTAGCTGCTAGAAGTTAAAATATAATGTGTTACATGTGTTTGAAAGTTATGAATGTCTAGCTTTTAGGGAAGAAAAAAAAGTAAAACTTTTAGAATTTCATAGAAAGAATTATGTTCAATTTATTACATGTCTCAAATATTCAAACTTTTTAATTAGTGTTAAGTTACATGTGATTTTATCATGCAAGTTCTAACCAGGTTAAATAAAAAATAAAAAAAATACGTGAAGCAAGCAAAAAAAAAAAAAAAAAAAAAAAAAAAAAAAAAAACTGTCGAAAGAATATCAAAGCGCGTAACATTTAAAGACTATTAAATGCTCATTATTTTCATTTAACGATAAACGATTTTTGAGATATTTATTCTTTAAGAAAATGAGGTGGATAAGTTCATAAAGATATTTCATTTTATCTAAAAACAATGAATGGTTATGATGGATCTCTTGTTCAAATATATTATTATGTAAATAAACTTCTTTTAACAAAATAAACAATGCTTACACATAATTCAATTAAAATCAAGAACAATAAATATAATTTAGGGCAAATGACACAAAAAGATACTCAAGTTAGGAGTCTTTATTATAGGTGATGTTGAAAATAATATCATAAAAGAAACAATCAAACGCAGCGGAAAACATCACCAACAACGGATCCATATTGCCATATGATCAATCAATAAGATAAACAAGATAGTTATACCTTTGTAGCGTGCACCGGGAGTCACCAACAAAGTCACCACCAATATCACCATCCACGAATGGATCAAGAAACCAAGTGATCAATAAGGTTGATCACCTTTATGATGAAACACACTACACTTCACTAATAACCACTTGATGCTAGTCAAGACTACGTAACAATAATTCTAGCAATAACCTACAAGAGAGTTATTCAAGAAAGATGGAAAAGATCATAACCCTAGGAGGGGGGTTATTATGCCGTGAGATGGGAGGGAGAGAGAGGAGAGAATTTCTCCTTATTTTGTGGTAAAGAGTAAAAGTCTAATTAATATGATTAATGAGATTGATCTTATCAAATATACATGTTACACTTAGCACCTAGAAAAATTCTTTCCACCCTTTCTTGCCCCCCCCCCCCCCTTAGGCCGGCTATATAGTGGGCCCTCAATGGGCTTGCCCATTGTTGGTTCACTCCAAAAATGCTAAGTCTAACTTAGTATTTAATGGCCCGTTATAGATCCCGAGTTACGTAGTCGTTTATATATTGTAAATACGATAAATACAATCTATAAAATGGTATCTATGTGTGTAAGTGTGTGACCCCATAAGCTCACATATGTCTAGCCATATAATTATTTATTATGACACGAGCATACTCCAACAGCTCCCACTTGCGACGTCATAATAATCAAGTAATTATACAAGCAAAGGTTAGCGTCTAGCAACATGTCAATGCCCCTAGAAATATGTGAGGGTAGTTTCTTAAACTTCTAATTTAAATGGTTTATATGTCATCCATCCTTTTGTTACAGATACTATGTTGAACACTAGACATGGATCAAAGTCATTTCATTTGTTTAACTATTCTATTTCTCGATCTAGATATTGAACAAGATTACCAAGTGAATTAAGATTCATCTTAATCTCATTTGGGTACGGCCATACAAACATCCTTTCAATTCATCGAGGGGCCCAATAGTATCTAACTCCATAACATGTGGAGGAACAAATCCTATTTTGACTGCACGTGTCATTCATGTGTTTCAAATCACTTCTGAAAATGGTTTTTATAACTACCTTATTCAGGACAGCGTTTAACTATATCAAATAATGAAATTCCACACATGCAAGACCTACTTGCATCTCAAGTCTGAGGATAAGAGACATAACCATTTGTGAGATTCACTATTGACGCCGATCCATGTAGTGAATACTCATAGGTTGGGTCAGTCCAATGTTCATCACAATGAACAACATATGAGTTTGGCAAATAAATCACTAACACGCTCACATTTGCCTTAATTCGATGATACTCCCGTATCGTCAACTGGTAATCGACAATTTTAGAATAAATACATTATTCATGGATTAAACATGCAAATATAGAACACAGTAGTATAAATGAAGACGATTATTGATGCGTGGGATTGCACCCTCACAAAAGGTTTTACCTCTCAAGGGATCTTGAGAAGCTTACAACCCCCACCAGGCAGTGTACCTGATCGTTGTAGTATAGTATAGTGACAAGTACCGGGGGATTGATCGTTCAACTCAGGAATAGTGTCGCTAGGATTAGAAAGCCTAATAACTAGGTCTAGAGGTGAGGGATGATTCTTTTTGTATTTTTTTTTTATATTTTTATAAAAGCAATTAAAATCTCTGGTTTTGAAGGAGTGGGCGGAATTAGTTGCTAGCCAACTAACCCAATTTATCTAAAGATGCAATCAAAATAAAATAACAGAAATGAAAATAAACTAATTATACTAATGTGGTGGTAACAATAATGAGGAAAGTTGTGTTTACTTAGGTTTCATTACTCCCTAGATATTTTTTACAGGTTGATAGCTTGTTACAATTGCATGGATGACGGGTCATATTCCTTAATACTAGTCGTAGGGCCGTGTACAATATTCCCTAACTCTATAGGATCCTGCTTCACTCCTATGTCGAGCCGTTAGAAGCTCCTAACATGGGATCATTAGAATTCTCCTATGCATTAAATACAACCAAAAATCGTAGTACACCTCCGATCATGTTTCTTAAGACGTTCAAGCAAGTTGCCAATGGAAGTCTGCCAGTTTTCTTAAGCCTAACATGGAATACAATCATCCGTAACAATTATAAACAAACAATCAACCCATAATTAACATCTAGGTTTCACTACATCTAAGCAAACACAAAAGAAATCTAGCCTAACATGTTAAATAGAAGACAAGCGTAAGATATAATCAAACAACACATAGACATATTGAATGATTTGAAAGAGTACTTCTCTTTAATTAAACATGAAAGATTCAAAAGGTTGAAACCCTTGAAAAAGCTGGAAAATTTGACCTAGGGTTTTTCCCTCAAAGTTGCACCCTAATGAATGAAACTTAGAGAACTATATATAGATTTTACAGGGTGACGGTGTCATGTATTAAGTTGTGACGCCGTCAACTCGCCGCCATAATAAAATCGTATTGCCTAGATCTACTTGTGACGCCGTCATGTGTGATTTTCTTCTGGGCCGTCACTAATACTTGGACCATGATGGCCTTGGGTGACGCCGTCATCTCCAATGCACAAAAACTCTCTGGATCGTAACGTGTATTTTCCACTTCCACCTCTTTTGTAACTCTTGACGCCATCATGTAGAAGATCTTGACGCCGTCAGGTACTGTTCCCAGCAAGGAAAATTGAGACTTTGCCGTTTTCTTCACTTTTGTGCTCCAAAAACGTCAAAAATGCTTCCTTTTCCAGATTTCTCTCCAAAAGTACCTAAAATGACAAAAGGAACGATTTAGGGCAATATTTGATCAAATAATCACGAATTCGGGCTTAAATGACCCCTTAAAAGCGGTTCACTTTTTGCCTCATCAAATACCCTTACACTTGAGATTTGCTTGTCCTCAAGCAAATGCGCTTTTATTCTAATCAAAATACAAGTTAGGGGTCATTTAACACTAATATAAAAGTAATTACAACAAATAATCGTTCTACTAAAAACCAAAGACAAGCACGGAGGTCATACACTAGCACCTCACAAATCGTGTTTAGATACTCTCATCTCTCGGGTGTAATAAAGTATATATCACAATAAGGAAATGGAAAACATCTCTCACTACCTGTCATAGTAAAATAGATTACCATAGGCTTGGGAAAGGATCAAACCTCCGCCACTTGGCGTAAGCACCTAGGATAAACTATCAAAGAGGTCTTTTAAAGGGTTATAACGTTAGGTGTAGGGATATGGAATACACGGTTTTGTTGGATAAAGGCAATATTTACTGGTGGCGAGTTAATCATCTTGGTTAATTACATGTACAATAAGGCGTTGCTAAGCCAAGACTAGACTCGACTTAAGCTAATGAATAAAAAATAACAAAAACATAAAATAAACATAGAATGAAACAGGATGGTAGTCCGTATGTTTTTTCTCTTTTCTTTTTCTATTTTTTTTCTTTTTCTTAATTTTTCGATTTTTCGATTTTTCGATTTTTTTTTTTTTTTTTTTTTTTTTTTTTTTTTTTTTTTTTTTTTTTTTGTGTGTGTGCATACACTCTTATCCTACCATCCAAAATAATACATTATAGGGAATGTACATTTCCCTTACACTTGAATTTTTACATACTTTACAATGAACTAATCTAATGACTCGAATCAAGATAATCAAAACACTTGGAGTACTTTTAAGATTAATGCACATATGGGGGTAATATATTTGATGTTCTTCCCCATTACTCCATAACACAAGTACTTTACCCATGAGTCCCAATCGTCCCAAAACAATATGTACAAGATATGACTCGACTTAGCAACCATGTAATCAATTAGATAATTAACTAAGGGTTTAAACAAATAACAATAATGCACTGAAGATGAGTGCATACACGGAAGGCTAAGGCAATTTGGTTGTACATTTGGGTTGGTTGTAAGAAATTCTTCCGTTAAGTAAGATGCTTAAAGTTAGAAACGAAAAAATAGGCTCGGAGGGGTGTACTAGGGGTTTCGTGTACTAACAATGAGTACAACGCTAAGGTGTGGGAAAAATTAATTGACTTTACTAGCCAAGTAATATGACTTAAATGGTCAAGTAATTATGATACGGTTTTAACACAAGGGTGATCCTAATGCCTCTTATCATGTAGTAAATCCTACTACACGAATGTAGTCTCACTAGCGGTCTCGGGATGCATCACTAACGCAAGTTCTAGAATCTAAATGCTACCGGTACACTCATAAGCACTAATAATGAATGTTTTTCCTATCAAACCTAAAGGCGAACCTTACATATTTGGGTGGAAAATTTTTCTGAATGGTACGGTTTTGTGCTATTCATACAACTCCTATCCATGAGACGCTTGTTAAGGCTAAAGTTTCACTCCTAAATGTTGTAAAAAAATTTAAATTTGGTGCTAAAATTACACTAACAAGTATTTCTCTTAGTTTTATTACACACCTACCATCGAACAAACAAACTCAAGTGCAGTTGTATCCTATAAGGTATCATCATTTACCCTCCCCTTACACTTAGGATGAACATTGTCCCAAATGTTCAATTAAAGGATGTAAAAGTAAAAACAGGTAAAAGAATGAAAACAAATACTCCCCTGATTCGTTCGGTGTGGATAGTGTATCAACAAGGTTAGATCTTACTCCAAGAAAATGAACATTCAAAGCTTCCCATCCAGAAATATAAATCATCTTCTTGTCATATATAACCTGATAAACCTGATAAAACAAACAAGGCAACCTCGCGTAAAATCAGCAGCAATCTATATATACTAACAAATCCTAGAAAACAATGTAAGATATAATGCTTGTGGAATGAATATTTGCAGATTTCCTGGAGTTTATAAAACTAAAGAATTAACAAAAACTTTAAGACTTCGTTAAAAAAACAAAACTCGCAAAATTTCCAGAATTTTACACATGACGCCGTCAGGTGTTAATTCCTGACGCCGTCAGAAGTGACCTGCAGAAATTTTTATGTTAAGTTTCCGGAAAATTTCTGGAAAAACTTATGTCCTACTTCCTGGAGAATCCTGCAAAACATCATTATGACTCGATACAAGCATTTGACTCTAACAAATACTAATATACATGTTCATTTAATATTGTGGCGAATCATGATCAATTTCGTTCTTATAAACAAATTTGGGGTTTCCCCTTACACTTAGCTTTTGCAACATACCTTTATATGTAATTAAGACGAAGTTAAAAACAAAATAAAACATTTTCACAATTTTAGTTGAAACATGATTTACTAACAATAAAAATAAAACATGCATACGGAAACAAATAAAATAAAACAAACAATCAAACAAATAAAACAAATAAAACGGGCTTGGGTTGCCTCCCAAGAAGCGCTTGTTTTTGTTCGAGTCACGAGCCTGACTCTACCCTTATTTAACGGAAATAGGGGAGGTTTTCCCTACACTTAGGATTAAGTGCGGGTGGAAGTAGCGATACACACCCTTAGGGTGGAAATATGCCTCGTGAGGAAAGTGTGGTGGATGAATTATATGCTCAAAGGGGTGTGCTCCTATCATCATAACCTTACCAAATTCAATCGGGTTAATGGGTGGATTAAGATGTTCTCCTAGAAAGGGATTATTTTCTATCAACTTTAAGAGACTACTAGTTGGGGATCCATCTTGACCTAATAAACCCGGTTTAAACCCATAATGTTTCTTGTGATCAATCATAAATGGGTGATGTAAGCATGTAAGGTCATTGTTCACTCCTATATTGGCTTCCATTCCACATGGTTTAGAGTCTACTACCTTTATCGTAAAACTACCCGTACTATATGGTTTGATGGGTGGATCGGGACCTTTTTCAATTCCTAAATTCATATCTAATGATGGAAGATTAGGTAATGGTTTTGGTTGAGGCTCCGGTTCATCAAAACTAGGAACTTCCTTAGGAATAAAAGAAAGGTCATCACTACAAGTGTTAAAACTTATATTCTCTAGTTGTGCTTGGTCCAAGGGTTCTACCTCTATTGGGGTTCCTATAGTCTCTTCTACTTCTTCCGGGTAAGTCACGGGCGGTGTGTGTGCATCAAATGATGGTATGACTTGTGGGGTACTTAGTGAGATTATGTTATTTACTTCATTATTCCTTGTGTCAAGATCACCTATATCCTCAACATGTGTTTCGTTATAATCCAACCCTAACATTTTCCCAAGTATCTCAAGTGCTTCTCTAGGCATCTCAACTTCTATATCCGAATCATAAAGATCATCCTCAATATTCTGACTGCTATATTCAAATTGCCCAAAAGATTTATCATGTGTTTCTTGAGATTCATCATCATCGATCATAAAACCTAGGTCTTTTTGATCAATGTGATCATGTTCGGCTAAATCCTCCATCACATCAAGGTCACCTATGTGTTCATCCTGTATTATGGTAGTGCCTAACCATGACATGCAGCTAGGTGGCTCATACGAAACTATCCTAGGTGAAGGCTCATATGGTGCATAGGTTTCACTAAGTGAGACATTTTGAGGGGTTGATGGAGCTCCTAAGGTGAATTCTTTAAAAGTCTTATGCACATGGCCTCTTTTCTCAAGGTACTCAATAAAATCAATATAAGATCTTGCCCTCCTCATTTCATTCCTCCATCTTGGTATATCCAAACTAGTGTAATTATATTTTTTCTGGTAAAACTCTAGTGTCGGACTTGGTGGATTAACGTTCTCCATAATGGTGAACGGAAGAGTCAATGGAAAGGTTTTTACGAACAAAGACACAAAGAAAAAGATAGACTAAAGAAAACCTAAAAATAAAAATAAAAATCTTACTAGAAAGGAATCTAGCAAGTAGACCTAATATAAAGAAATTCTAACCTAGACAATAACTATTCCCCGGGCTGCGGCGCCAAAAACTTGATGCGTGGGATTGCACCCTCACAAAAGGTTTTACCTCTCAAGGGATCTTGAGAAGCTTACAACCCCTACCAGGCAGTGTACCTGATCGTTGTAGTATAGTATAGTGACAAGTACCGGGGGATTGATCGTTCAACTCAGGAATAGTGTCGCTAGGATTAGAAAGCCTAATAACTAGGTCTAGAGGTGAGGGATGATTCTTTTTGTATTTTTTTATATTTTTATAAAAGCAATTAAAATCTCTGGTTTTGAAGGAGTGGGCGGAATTAGTTGCTAGCCAACTAACCCAATTTATCTAAAGATGCAATCAAAATAAAATAACAGAAATGAAAATAAACTAATAATACTAATGTGGTGGTAACAATAATGAGGAAAATTGTGTTTACTTAGGTTTCATTACTCCCTAGATATCTTTTACAGGTTGATAGCTTGTTACAATTGCATGGATGACGGGTCATATTCCTTAATACTAGTCGTAGGGCCATGTACAATATTCCCTAACTCTATAGGATTATACTTCACTCCTATGTCGAGCCGTTAGAAGCTCCTAACATGGGATCATTAGAATTCTCCTACGCATTAAATACAACCAAAAATCGTAGTACACCTCTGATCATGTTTCTTAAGACGTTCAAGCAAGTTACCAATGGAAGTATGCCAGTTTTCTTAAGCCTAACATCGAATACAATCATCCATAACAATTATAAACAAACAATCAACCCATAATTAACATCTAGGTTTCACTACATCTAAGCAAACACAAAAGAAATCTAGCCTAGCATGTTAAATAGAAGACAAGCGTAAGATATAATCAAACAACACATAGACATATTGAATGATTTGAAAGAGTACTTATCTTTGATTAAACGTGAAAGATTCAAAGGGTTGAAACCTTTGAAAAAGCTGGAAAATTCGACCTAGGGTTTTTCCCTCAAAGTTGCACCCTAATGAATGAAATTTGGAAAACTATATATAGATTTTACAGGGTGACGGCGTCATGTATTAAGTTGTGACGCCGTCAACTCGCCGCCATAATGAAATCGTATTGCCTAGATTTACTTGTGACGCCGTCATGTGTGATTTTTTTCTGGGCCATCACTAATACTTGGACCATGACGGCCTTGGGTGACGCCGTCATCTCCAATGCACAAAAATTCTCTGGATCGTCACGTGTATTTTCCACTTCCACCTCTTTTGTAACTCTTGACGCCGTCATGTAGAAGATCTTGACGTCGTCAGGTACTGTTCCCAGCAAGGAAAATTGAGACTTTGTCGTTTTCTTCACTTTTATGCTCCAAAACGTCCAAAATGCTTCCTTTTCTAGATTTCTCTCCGAAAGTACCTAAAATGACAAAAGGAACGATTTAGGGCAATATTTGATCAAATAATCTCGAATTCGGGCTTAAATGACCCCTTAAAAGCGGTCACTTTTCGCCTCATCAATTATACCCGGTATATCAATTCATTATATAATACGACTGCTTACAGTTCCATTATCCAAATACTAAAAACAGATATGCACAAGACTACCTATAGATAGGAATCCGATGTTTCCACCATGATCAATTTTGTTGTACAAGACTGTTGGGTCACTGAATTCCCCAATATTCTTCTAACAAGGATTTGAACGTAAAATAACCTAAGTGTAAACAAGTCACTGAGTGAACAGTAACTCAGTGAGTCATCTTCAGGATGCTTAGACCGAGACTAAGAAGAAAGGTTCTCCATTCAGTGAGGCGGAACTCAGTGAAGTGTGATCTAAGCCAAGAAGAAGGTGATGGGTTCAGTGAGGATGACAATAACTCACTGAACCCCAAGACTCCTCAACAACTTCATGGTACTGAAGACTGATGACTAGAAGATTGAAGTTTTGGCAGGACTGGGCGGGAAAGTTTGAGCTGTTTCACTAAAGTGCTTTATCACTTTAAGGTCAAACTTTCCTCAAATGGTTAAAACCAGGCTGTCATCAGAAAGTGCCTTTTGGACTTAACCCAAAGAAGTTTCCCTTGCCAGAGAATAAAATCTATCAAGATTTTATTGAGGAACACTTAGGTCCATTGTATAATAGGGTTGTTAACATTTGTGTATAAATAGGTAGCATAAGAGAGGAGTAAAAGTTGACAAGTTTGTGCAATTAATGCAAAGCATTCACAAACCACTTTTACTCCTCCAAAGAACAACATAACCCCTGTGATAGCTCAGTGGGTCCTGAAAGTTGTCACTCAACATAGTTTGAGTTTAGTGAGGAGTCAATACCACACTTGTCGTTTTCAATCCCAAGTGTTATTCCGCAAAAACTTGGGTACGATTCTTTTTGATTAACTTCTAATAAAGAATTAAACGTTGAAAAATATTGTCTCTTATATCTACGTTACTTTATTGTTAATCATTCTATACATCTCTGTTTAAAGTCATATAACTTGGTTACTTTAGCTTTGTAGTTATTGTTAACCAAGTAAAAGGGACCAACAAGTGGTATCAGAGCCTCTGATTTGTAAAACTTAAACCTGTTTTCAAAACTTAAAGAGTGCTCAAGTTTTTAAAAATCAAGATCCCACTATGACTGACATAGATGTTCCCCAACTTGTCGAAAAAAAGGGTGGAAGTTATTCAGCAACTGCCCCTCGACTAGAAGTTGGAAAATTTAATAAGTGGAAAAAGCGAATGCTTTGCTACTTAACTGGGATGGAACCATATTACATTAAGTTGATTAATGATGGTCCATATGTCCCAACAACTGCCCAAGGTTTAATTAAACCTGAAGCTCAGTGGACCCCAGATGAAAGGAGGGTGGTCAATCAAGACCAGCGCCTGAAAAGCATCATTATATCATGCCTTCCTGATGATATAATGGAATCAGTGATCAACTGTCCCACTGCCCAGCAGACATGGACTGACCTGGTTCATAGCTATAAAGGGCCTTCTGATACCAAAGAGAATAGAATCATGGACCTGAAGCTAGAATTCAATACCTTCAGGGGCAAGGATTCTGAAAGTCTCTCTGAGACTTATACTCGGTATAAGACCCTCCTGAATGAGCTGACTGGTGAGTGCTTGTTCACTCACTAATTTATGGCCAAATATCGGACCCAAAAGACCAAAAACTAACCAATTATGCCAAAAATACGTTTTTTTGTGTTTTTGAATGTGCAGGTACGGATATGAAAGATATGGACAAAAATCAAGCAAAAACGACAATCACGAGCACGGAATGGAAAAAGCATGAAAAGCCGAAGCTGGGGAAGAAATTATGGTCAAAAAAGTCAAAGTCAACCTTGGAGAATCATTACTTGGCAAGATTAGCCCTTGGATATCATTTTTCAGAATGACAGAAGAGATCCTTGAAGTTACAAAAATTACATAATTGGTCCCTATCATTTTCAAACTTATTACTACTAAAAATGAAAACCTGTTCCAAGTTTACTAACCTAATATCAATACCCAGCCCACCATAGCCCAATCCACTTTTATAAAAATCCAACCCGGATCCACCATCCATAATTACCCACGGTCAAACCTCACACGGATTGCCAACATGGCAATCCGTGAGCTCCCACCCCTCACCTCCTATAAATAGATGTATTGTTAGCTTAGTTTGGTGTGGAGTGTTAGGTTAGCGAAGCTCTGCCAAATTTGTTTCTTGTATTAGTTTAATTCTTAATTGTAGTGTAATTCTTCTTTTAATGAAATTCAGTTTAATTTCCAAGCAATTGTGTTTATTGATTTCAGTTTAATGAAATAGTTTTAATCTCTCTTAATCCAGTAGTGTCTCAGTTTTATAAGAATAATTTTTACCTTTTCATTCAAATTTATTGTTATCTTTTAAATAGATTTAATAAAATTCATAAAACAGAAAAAATAGATTTTCATTTGAATTTAGTTTTCAATAAAGTTTGTTTGGAGTTTCATACTTTTCATACCAACTCCACATAGTATCTGTGAGAATTTAATTTCAGTTTCCTTGTTAATAAGCTGGATGGTCAAAGGTGGTCAACTGTGATGAAATTTTGGGTTGGTTATTGATAGATTGGGATAAAAGTGGAAGATCCTAGCCTATCTAAAGACAGGCTACTGTGGAACCTCTCTATTTTGAGCTGAGAGGAAATGTTGTAAGTCTCACTTTCATTAGTTTTAGCAGTTAAATAACATACCTGTGTTACTGTGTATTTGTTGATTAAATTTGAATCTGATTGTTATAATTACTTCTAGTAGTGTAGTATTTGGAGTTTGGATCATTAGAAGAGAGTAGTTTAGATTACTTGTTAAATTGTTGCATAAGTCTGAGTTGATTTCAAGTTGATTAGTTAACTGTCAGAGTTGTGGTTTTGTCTCATTTCATTATTCTTTTGATATCTGTGTTGTTTATTGCTTTATTTCTGTTCCATTAGTGATTCTAGATTGATATTGGTAGTTGTAGTGGTAATTGGTAGTCATTTACAGATAGTTGTAGTGATAGCAGTAGTTTAAGGGAGTGTTTGGGAATGTGAATTGCTGAGTGATAGTATGGAGTTATTGCTGATGTTTTTTCACATATAGGTTACTAAGGTGTGGTAATTTAGTTTAGGTTCATAATAACATTAGGCCTTATTTACTAATAGTCAAAGTGAGGATTGAATCTTGCTTATCTGTTAGTATAGTGGAGATCAGTAAGTAATATTATAGTAATAGGTGCTATATAACTCAAGCTAGCTTAATCTAGAATTGCATTAGCTTATTAGAACATCTTAAAGTAGAATTCAGCAGTAGAAATCCAAATTAGTCAAAGTTTCTAGATTAATTCAAAGTCAAACTGTGCATTACCTTTGTTGTTCACTGCTGCTATTTTAGTGTGGTTTTATAGTTTCATTTGGTAGGATTAGATATAGTGTATTAGTTACTTTGCATCTCAGTAGTGTAGAGGTTGAATTGCACCCATAATACTTCAGCTTAGAACTTAATTGATTTGCTTTTTCATGTCTGCTTATTAGAGGTCTGGTCATGTTTTCTGTTTAGTACATTAAGACTGCTAGTGCTTATTTTAGCTTGTTGAAGAGTTTCTTTGGAGTTATTGAGTTTCTTTATAGTTGTATAAGTGTTGTGCAAGGTCTGCTTTACCTGGCTTATTCATTTCCTTACCTTCTCTAGAATTAGCTTATTAGTGTAATTGCTTATTGATTGCATTTCTTATTTCTGAGTTACATTTTATGATTTCTAAGCATTATTGATTTTAGTTTTGCATATAACATCTGTGTTGTAAGTTTGGTTCAGTTTTTGTGGCAAGTGCTTAAAAATAAGCACTTGCCATAAGCTGTTTAGCTCAAAATAAGTATTTCTGCTTAGCTTTTTCATTCCAAAATTTTTCTGCAAGTTCTCAATATCATTTTAGATTTTCTGTAAATTTTTCATAATTTTCTGAGTTGATTTGATATTTTTCTTAATATTTCTTCACTTTTAATCATTTTTAAATCATTTTTAAATAACAAAAATCCATAAAAAATCAGAAAAAGCTTTGAAAAATACAAAAATATTTTTAGAAATTCTTTTATAATATTTTAGAATTTTCAGAATTAAATTTTCATTTTTCCAATTTGTTTTTCTATTTTTCTTTATTTTTAATTCATTTTTAATTCCAAAAATAGAAAATAAATTCTAGAAAATAAATAAAAACTCAAAAAAATATTTTTCTTTTTCTTAAAATTCTTTTTAATAGTTTAAGATTTTTAGAAAATATTTTCAAGTTTGTAGAATCATTTTTCATTAAACGTTACGTTTTAAATTTCGCGGTTGCATTTCCGTTTTCGCTTTTTTAACTTTGGTGCATAATTAGCTTGTACTCTTTGCATATTTCATCTTTGTTTGTTATTACTTGAACTATTTGATTGCTATTTTCACTTTCTCTCTTTTTAATTCACGATTTCACGAATCGATATTCTCGATTCCATTCGCCTTCGTTGGGAAACGACTCGGGTGATCCGTATTTTACGCGGATCACTTCGATACAATACTATATATTGGTTTTCACCACGAATCAATTTTTGGCGCCGCTGCCGGGGAAGGCCGAAGTGAATTTTTGAATATCTTTTTGAAAAATCGTGTTTTGTTAAGCCTTCCTCTACTTTATATATATATTTCTATAAAAATTGAAAAAATCAAAACACTTTTCCTAAAGTGTTTACAAAATACCAAAAAAAAATAATAAAATTTACAGCCTCGACTCGACCGAAAGGAAGGGCGTTGTAAACCAAAAAAGTCTCACAATATAACGAAAACGTAATTTAGTTGTTTATCGGAATATTTTATTAACTACAACCGATTAAGCGGGAAATACGGAAGCTAAGACATTAAATTGCTAGCTGAAGAGAGATCCATTCTTCTCTCCCGTCCCGTCGCGCGTGGTTTTGAAAGAAACGGTTTTCGATTAATATTACGTTTTAAGAAAAGAAAAACAAAAGAAATAAAAAGTTTTGTGAAAAATATAAAAAACAAAAAGATTTTCTTTTCTCTTTTCTTTTTCATTTTCTTTTTGCTTGTGGTGTATACACACCCGTTCTTCTTTTGAGAGTCTTACGTCTCCGTTCTCTAACCCCGAGCGGGTTTTACGACATACGAGTCGGGTTCATTTCCTTGACGACGAGGAGATAAACCAAAACGAACACAACGGACCCCTGCCGATGGGTGGTCCGCAGCACAATGTTATCCCGCCGATGGGACAACAACCGGCATTTGATCCACGTCCGATGGAAGAACAACTCCAATCACCATTCAATGGTGTGAGGAGAGCTATTGTGATTCCGGACATCAATGCCAACTTTGAGATCAATCACGGATTACTCAATTTGATCACGGGTATATCCTTTCACGGGTTCGATCACGAAGACCCCTATGCTCACATCAGAAATTTCACCGACATCGCTGAGACCATTAGAATGAACCAAGTTCCTCACGATGTGGTGAAATTGAAGTTATTTCCTTTCTCCTTAAAAGGAGCAGCCCGGACTTGGCTAGAAAAGGAACCACCTAACTCGATTCACACTTGGAATGATCTCGCTTCCAAGTTTGTGAATTACTTCTATCCTCCCTCTAAAACTTCTAACCTACGTTCTCAAATCTTTCGGTTCCAACAAGCTTTTGATGAAACGTTTAGTGAAGCTTGGGACCGATTCAAAGATTTGAAGGAAAAATGTCCAAACCATGGGTTCACCGACCTTCATCAGATTGATACATTTTATAATGGGTTATGTCATGCTGACCAAGACTCACTCAATTCTGCTGCGGGTGGTAACTTGTTGGCTAGGAACACGAATGATGCTTTCATGATAATTGAGAATAAAGCTCGTGTAAGAATGTCAAGGAATAAACCTCAAGTGTCTAATAATGGTAAAAATAATGATGAATTGGTAAATATGATTGTGGCTTTAACAAAGAAAGTTGATGCAATGTCTATTGAAAAACCAAACCATCAAGTCAATGTGGTTAGTCACGGTTGTGAGACTTGTGGTGGTCCACATTTGTATTATGAATGTCCGGCCACCGGTGCCTTTTCTCATGAGAACGCGTATGCTGCAAACGCGGGTAACAACGGTTACCCACAACCTCAAGGAGACCGTAATCTCCTTAGCTACCGTTCTCCTCATTATCTTGAACCACTCGTTCTCGAACAACAAAACCAAGTAAATCAAGTCAACCAGAATCATAATGTGGTGAATCGTAATAATCAAGGAATTCAAAATCAGAGTCGAGCTAATAACGGTTTTCAAAATCATAATCAAGGGTTTAATCAAAACCGGGGTTTTCAAGGTAATTACAATCAAGGCCCGCCTCAAGGGAATTTTCAAAACCAACAAAACCATGGAAACCCTGGGAATTTTCAGAACGCTAATCATGGAAATCAAAATCATGGTAATTTCCAAAACCGTGGGCAGAATTTCAACAATAATCAAAATCAAGGTGTTATTCAAAATCCGTCGCCCACGGAAGATTTGATTAAGCAATTGATTCAAAACCAACAATCTTTTATGGCAAAATATGAAGAGTCAACACGGTTGTTTGCAAACCAAATTAGTGATATTAACAAGCGTTTAAAGGATCGACCCTCGGGTTCGGGTATTACTTCTTTGCCAAGCAACACGATCGCAAACCCGAGGGGTGAAGTTAAGGCGATCATAACTCACAGTGGTGCTCAATATGATGGACCCGCAGCTCCTACTACCTCTTCTTCTTCGTCTCCGCCCAAGGTAGTAGACTGTGAGACCGAGGCGACAAAGGACCCGGTTCCTCCTATTAATAATGGAGGAGCTGAAAACGTCCAACCTCCAGTTGTCCAAAAGTCAAAAGATAAAGAAAAAGTCGTTTTTGAGAATAATGTGAATTACAAGTCTAAATTGCCATATCCGTCACGATTTAATGATGAAGAGCTCCGTGCAA
This sequence comes from Artemisia argyi, assembly GCA_030686995.1. Classification (NCBI taxonomy): domain Eukaryota; kingdom Viridiplantae; phylum Streptophyta; class Magnoliopsida; order Asterales; family Asteraceae; genus Artemisia; species Artemisia argyi. The sequence continues at coordinate 69,084,575 of CM060683.1, forward strand.
ATTCTAAAAAACAAATAGAAAAATTTCTGGATATTTTTCAAAATTTGCACTTTGATATAAGTTTTATGGATGCTCTCGTGTACATGCCGAAATTTGCTTCCACGTTCAAAAACCTCATAAGTAATAAAGAGAAATTGCTTGAATTAGCCGAAACGCCGATAAATGCTCAATGTTCCGCGATTCTTCTCAAGAAGCTTCTCGAAAAGCTTGGTGACTCGGGAAAGTTTCTCATTCCTTGTTCATTGAAAGATCAAGAAGTTTGTAACGCCCTGGCCGATTCAGGTGCGAGTATTAACCTCATGCCATTATCGATCTATGAACAACTTGGAATGGGGTCTCTTAAACCGAAGAGAATGACTTTGGAGCTTGCTAATAGATCGATTACTCATCCAGTTGGAATTGCTGAGGACGTTTTTGTTCGTGTGAATTCGTGTACTTTTCCGGCAAATTTTGTTGTTGTCAATTTTGAAGCTGATCCAAGAGTTCCTCTAATACTAGGGCGGCCGTTTTTACGAACCGCTAAAGCCCTAGTAGACCATTTTGAGGATACTCTAACTTTACGACATGATGACGATATTATGATTTTCAAAGCCGATGCGACAAAATTAAAGAAGTACTCCGTCAAAAGTGTTGATGTTCACGATTATTCCTTTAATGATTTTGTAAAAACTTTCGTCTCTGACTCTTCCCCATCATTTCCTCCGATTAAGGAATATGATTCTCTTTGGGAAGAGGTCGATGAATTTCTTGCAATTGAAACGATTCCGATTTCTGAGACGGACGAATCTTACTTTGATTCGGAGGGGGATATTATTTTTCTTAATAATTTGATGAACGATGAACCGTCAATCCCTCCGGATAAAGTTAAGACGAAGATTGAGTTTACAATTGACGATCCTCTGGAGCCCGAGCTCGAGGAATTTTTACCAGACTTTAAGAGTTTTACCTTCGATACGACTGAGGAAATAAGTGGCAATCCCACTTATTGTCCTGATTTGTCTGATACAACTTATGAAGCTTTTCATTTCGATCACTCGGAAGAGACGAGTCGTGGCAGTACCACTTCTCATGCTTTTATCTCTCTTCCGGAGTATGAGTCATTTCGTTTTGATGAATCTGAATGCAAAATGGAAAAGTTTTCTAAACCTGAATATGAAAGTTTCAGTTTTGATCTTGAAGTTGATCATGATCCGGGTGGTGTGCTTAAAAAAGAGAATTTGAATGAAAAGTTTATCCCAACCCTCCCACCCGGAAAAGATTTTAAAAGGAGTTTAAATGATAAAATTCATAATTTTTCAATTATGAAATTTTCTTTTGATGATGATGAGTTTTTCAAGATTGTTATCTTGATTTTCTTGCCATTTGTAACATTTGGTGTGATTTCTCTTATCCGTCACTCCGTGGGGAGTGAGGATGTTGTTTTTGACCCTGGTATCGTTTTTCAAAGTTTTCATCATTAAAATACCAGTGGTTATCTCTTCGGGATGGAACTTTCACCTAAAATTTTATGTTTTTTAAATATTTTGAATGAAAGCCCGATTGAGATTATTTTTCCACGGATTTTTCCCCAAGGACGATTGAATTCGGGGATCGAGTCAAGCTCATGTGACTCGGTGAACAAAAACAAGCGCTTCGTGGGTGGCAACCCATGCTTATCCAATTTCATCTTCGTATTTTCTATTTTCTAACAAATAACGTGAGGAGGGGGTACCTCTTCTACTCTTGTGTTCCGTGGTTGTTTGTGATGTTTGTTAGGATTGTCCGCGATTTATGATGACTCTCGTGCTCGTTATCTTCTCTCCGCTCGAGTTTCATTCATCGGTGCTACTTGGAAATCCTATATCCGTGAATCTTATCGACTAACATTTTCTTTGGCATAATTAATAAACGGCCTAAAATTTTGTTAGGATTACCTTAACCCGTAAAACATTGAGGACAATGTTTCATTCTAGTCTGGGGGAGGGTGAATCTTCGATTCGATGATCTTGCAATTTTTACAATGTCGTGCACTCTTGCAACTCCGTTTTTCCACCAAAAATTAAAAAAAAATTGAAAAATTGAAAAATTTCAAAAATTTTGATGAAAAAGTCATGAAAAAGTACAAAAAAAATGTGAAAAAGTTGAAAAAGTTGTACAAAAATATAATAAAGTTTGAATAAGTGTTTTGACACCTTGTTGACTTTCTTGCTGGCGAGAGTAGGAATAAATATTTTGACTTGACCGGGCGTGTTGAGGCCTAGCTTGTTCCCTTAACCAATGATAATCACATAAGCTTGTGCTAGTTTTGTACACAAGGAGCTATAAAATGCGAATTCTTTCTTAAGAATCTGCAAGTTCCCGTACTTGACTTTATACATGCACAGTTTAAAATCTTTCGCTAGTCTTTTACATAAGGAGCTAAAAAACGCGAATTCTTCTTCTAGAGTTTGCAAGTTTCCGTAACTGACTATATATATGCGTGGCTGATTATCGGCTAAGTATTCGCGGGTTTCATTATTTGGAATCTTAAATTGAGAAGAGCAAGAAATGATAGAGTTTATTTAGAAGTTAGATGCTAAACGTGGAGTAGTGGTTCTCTTTAGAGCTCATAAGAGGTACTTGTGGCTTTTTACTCCCATCAGATACATCACCCATATAAAATAGATGTTCTAGGTTAATTAGTGGTATTTCGGTTTGAATAATATTTAGTTTTTTATTTTCTTAAGAGAATGTTTGCTTTAGAAGTTGGGTACATATCAAGGAACATCAAAAATAAGAGCAAAAAAGTGAAAAAATCAAAAGTCAAAAGTTGATTATCTATGTGGTTTTGGAGCTACCCGATAAGCTTCCATTGATGTTGAGAAAAAAGTAAAGAAAGAAAGAAAGAAAAATATGAGAAAATATGAGAAAAGTGAAAAATGAAGAAAAGTGAAAGTTGAAAGTTGTATCGAATAAGAGCTTATGTATAAATAAGTTTTTGGTGCGTGAGGTGCATGTGTTTGATTAGTAATCAATTACATGAGGTGCACGTGTAGTACTCCGCAACTTATATTTATGATGTTGTATGTACTAAAATTCCTTGATGTGGACCGAATTTCTATTGCAGTGGTTCTTAAGAGAAAATGAATAACTACTTATCGTTTTAACTTAGGTATCACTATCGGACTAAAAATTATTGAAACGAGAATATATGAAGCAATTCATTTCTCAACAAAATAAAATATTGAGATACAAAACCTAGGAAATGGGAGTAAGGAGTTTCCACAAGTAACTGTTATGTGTAGTGTTAGCATCTAACTTGTAGATAAGCTGTGATCTCGTTTGTACGCTTAGTTTGGGGATTAGTGAAAAATCAAGGATGACGATTTTTATCCGTACGGTCACTTTTCTATGAGAAGTGTTTCTACTCGTTGACCCTAATAATTATTGCAAAATAATGAAAGTTCAATAAACCGTCACAAGTATGAAGTAAGAAAAGTACAAAAATAGGAAGTGTAAGTGGAATAAAGGAATAAAAAGAAAATTTTGGAAAACGGAGCGTTTACGGGAATAAATGATTTTATTTCTTCTTTCGAACCTCCTTGCTACTTTTCAAAGTTAGTAAAAAGAGTTTTGAAATTATTTATCCCAAAAGCGTGAATTGATCACATTGCGTGAGGACACGACAATACCTTAGTCTGGGGGATTTTGGTGAGTGTTTGTTCACTCACTAATTTATGGCCAAATACCGGACCCAAAAGACCAAAAACTAACCAATTATGCCAAAAATACGTTGTTTTTGTGTTTTTGAATGTGCAGGTACGGATATGAAAGATATGGACAAAAATCAAGCAAAAACGACAATCACGAGCACGGAATGGAAAGAGCGTGAAAAGTCGAAGCCGGGGAAGAAATTATGGTCAAAAAAGTCAAAGTCAACCTTGGAGAATCATTACTTGGCAAGATTAGCCTTTGGATATCATTTTTCAGAATGACAGAAGAGATCCTTGAAGTTACAAAAATTACATAATTGGTCCCTATCATTTTCAAACTTATTACTACTAAAAATGAAAACCTGTTCCAAGTTTACTAACCTAATATCAATACCCAGCCCACCATAGCCCAATCCACTTTTATAAAAATCCAACCCGGATCCACCATCCATAATTACCCACGGTCAAACCCAAACCCCACCCAACACGAGTCAAACTTAAATAAAAAAATACTTACCCCGTACCCCTTTTTCCCTCCACCCAATTCACCTCACCCCAGAATAATACTATTACCATGAACCCTAAATTACCAATACCCTTAATTACCACAATTAAGGGTAATTCAGTCAACTCAAATGGCTTCTAGAAGATCAGGATGATGTCAGAAGGTGTCAGTGAATCAAAGAAGCACATGAATGGGACATGTGGCAGTCAATCATTGGATGGGACGCGTCATAACATTCAATCCAAGGGCTTATATTCGATGGGCAATGATTGGAATGATCAGATGGTGTGGAATTGCTCCAAAGAAGCACAACCTCACACGGATTGCCAACATGGCAATCCGTGAGCTCCCACCCCTCACCTCCTATAAATAGATGTATTGTTAGCTTAGTTTGGTGTGGAGTGTTAGGTTAGCGAAGCTCTGCCAAATTTGTTTCTTGTATTAGTTTAATTCTTAATTGTAGTGTAATTCTTCTTTTAATGAAATTCAGTTTAATTTCCAAGCAATTGTGTTTATTGATTTCAGTTTAATGAAATAGTTTTAATCTCTCTTAATCCAGTAGTGTCTCAGTTTTATAAGAATAATTTTTACCTTTTCATTCAAATTTATTGTTATCTTTTAAATAGCTTTAATAAAATTCATAAAACAGAAAAAATAGATTGTCATTTGAATTTAGTTTTCAATAAAGTTTGTTTGGAGTTTCATACTTTTCATACCAACTCCACATAGTATATGTGAGAATTTAATTTCAGTTTCCTTGTTAATAAGATGGATGGTCAATGGTGGTCAACTATGATGAAATCTTGGGTTGATTATTGATAGATTGGGATAAAAGTGGAAGATCCTAGCCTATCTAAAGATAGGCTACTGTGGAACCTCTCTATTTTGAGCTGAGAGGAAATGTTGTAAGTCTCACTTTCATTAGTTTTAGCAGTTAAAAAACATACCTGTGTTACTGTGTATTTGTTGATTAAATTTGAATCTGATTGTTATAATTGCTTCTAGTAGTGTAGTATTTGGAGTTTGGATCATTAGAAGAGAGTAGTTTAGATTACTTGTTAAATTGTTGCATAAGTCTGAGTTGATTTCAAGTTGATTAGTTAACTGTCAGAGTTGTGGTTTTGTCTCATTTCATTATTCTTTTGATATCTGTGTTGTTTATTGCTTTATTTCTGTTCCATTAGTGGTTCTAGATTGATATTGGTAGTTGTAGTGGTAATTGGTAGTCATTTACAGATAGTTGTAGTGATAGCAGTGGTTTAAGGGAGTGTTTGGGAATGTGAATTGCTGAGTGATAGTATGGAGTTATTGCTGATGTTTTGTCACATATAGGTTACTAAGGTGTGGTAATTTAGTTTAGGTTCATAATAACAGTAGGCCTTATTTACTAATAGTCAAAGTGAGGATTGAATCTTGCTTATCTGTTAGTATAGTGGAGATCAGTAAGTAATATTATAGTAATAGGTGCTATATAACTCAAGCTAGCTTAATCTAGAATTGCATTAGCTTATTAGAACATCTTAAAGTAGAATTCAGCAGTAGAAATCCAAATTAGTCAAAGTTTCTAGATTAATTCAAAGTCAAACTATGCATTACCTTTGTTGTTCACTGCTGCTATTTTAGTGTGGTTTTATAGTTTCATTTGGTAGGATTAGATATAGTGTATTAGTTACTTTGCATCTCAGTAGTGTAGAGGTTGAATTGTACCCATAATACTTCAGCTTAGAACTTAATTGATTTGCTTTTTCATGTCTGCTTATTAGAGGTCTGGTCATGTTTTCTGTTTAGTACATTAAGACTGCTAGTGCTTATTTTAGCTTGTTGAAGAGTTTCTTTGGAGTTACTGAGTTTCTTTATAGTTGTATAAGTGTTGTGCAAGGTCTGCTTTACCTGGCTTATTCATTTCCTTACCTTCTCTAGAATTAGCTTATTAGTGTAATTGCTTATTGATTGCATTTCTTATTTCTGAGTTACATTTTATGATTTCTAAGCATTATTGATTTTAGTTTGGCATATAACATCTGTGTTGTAAGTTTGGTTCAGTTTTTGTGGCAAGTGCTTAAAATAAGCACTTGCCATAAGCTGTTTAGCTCAAAATAAGCATTTCTGCTTAGCTTTTTCGTTCCAAAATTTTTCTGCAAGTTCTCAATATCATTTTAGATTTTCTGTAAATTTTTCATAATTTTCTGAGTTGATTTGATATTTTTCTTAATATTTCTTCACTTTTAATCATTTTTAAATCATTTTTAAATAACAAAAATCCATAAAAAATCAGAAAAAGCTTTGAAAAATACAAAAATATTTTTAAAAATTCTTTTATAATATTTTAGAATTTTCAGAATTAAAATTTTATTTTTCCAATTTGTTTTTCTATTTTTCTTTATTTTTAATTCATTTTTAATTCCAAAAATAGAAAATAAATTCTAGAAAATAAATAAAAACTCAAAAAAATATTTTTCTTTTTCTTAAAATTCTTTTTAATAGATTAAGATTTTTAGAAAATATTTTCAAGTTTGTAGAATCATTTTTCATTAAACGTTACGTTTTAAATTTCGCGGTTGCATTTCCGTTTTCGCGTTTTTAACTTTGGTGCATAATTAGCTTGTACTCTTTGCATATTTCATCTTTGTTTGTTATTACTTGAACTATTTGATTGCTATTTTCACTTTCTCGCTTTTCAATTCACGATTTCACGAATCGATATTCTCGATTCCATTCGTCTTCGTTGGGAAACGACTCAGGTGATCCGTATTTTACGCGGATCACTTCGATACAATACTATATATTATATAATTGGTTTTCACCACGAATCACTGACCAAGGATGGTGTTATACTGTCAAAACATGAGATCAATGTTGGTTTTGTCAACAGTCTCCCTAAGAAGTGGTTAAACTTCTCTCAGGGACTGAGAAATGCAAACCACATTCAGAACCTTGAGCTCCCTGCCATCTATGGGAAGTTTGTCTATGAAGACAATCTTATCACCAGAAGATACCCTGGTAAAGCTCAGGAGACCAACAAGACCTTGACAATTTCACCCATATCAACTGCTTTCTATTCAAAAGGTGTTGTGTAGGATTTTCAGGATGGATCTGATGATTAGGTTGACCAAAGAACCAGTGAGGAGTACCTAAATGATCTTCAAATTGAATTTCATGAAAGAGCAAAGGTTTTTTAAGAAAAACAAATTCTCTTCTTCTAAAGCAAATGAAAACACTTAATGTTTTAAATGTGGCAAAATGGGCCATTTTGCTAAAGATTGTTTTTCAAAAACAACCTCAGAACCATCTTTCAAATTTTCAGGAAATAACTCTTTTTCAGGCCCCAGCAAATTTCAACCAAAAATGCTTCAGTCTAGTCAAAGATTTGAAAAGGTCCCTCAAATTGACTTTGAAGCCAAGTACAGAAAGGCAAAAGCTAAACTTGCCCTTCTTGAATCATCCTCAACAGTCTCTCAGCCTCCTCAGGCTCCAAAGCCTTCTCAAGCCAAGAACAAAGGGCTTGTTGCTGAAACATATGACTGGGATGAGGTTGAAGTGTCCTCTGATGATGATGAAGTTCACATCAGTGCCCTGATGGCCCTATCAGATGACAACAAGCTTGTTGTGGGGAAGAGTCATGCAAGAAATGGTGAATCAGTTAACATCACTATGAGGAAGGTAAATCTGTTACTTTCTATGGATGATGATGATGATTGGAAATCTTACTTAGATTATATTAATGTTGATCTTAAGTATGTTGAAGAGCAAAGACTTAATTTGTTTTCAAAATTTAACAAACTGAGTTTTGAATTAAATCATACTAGAGATGAACTACTTGCTTTAAAATAAGCCAAGCTTGAAAGTGTTACACTTCAAATTCAAAACTCTGAACTAGTAAAACAAAATCAAGCTCTTCAGGAAGAACTTAAGAAAGAAAAGGAAATTATTTGGAAATGGACTCAGAAAAACCCCAAACTTTATGAAACATTGAGTCTCACACCTAGCTCCAAAAAGGCTGGTTTGGGTGATGATCAACTCACTGAAGTTTCTGGGGAGAGTAGTCATTCAACAACTTTTCTGTCAACTAACATACTCTCTAGCAAAGAACTTGCTCCTAAACCCAGTGATTGGACTGGAAGAAACAATCCTGATAGTAAAATGCCAAATTTTAATACTGGAAGAATCCTGGAGCCTGAAAGTCAGGCTATCAAGGAGCTGCTAGGAGTCACTGATGAACTTAGTCCTACTGAGTCCATCACTGAGTCTAAGTCTGATTCACTACTCCCTCCACTGAAACAACTTCAGGGAGCTGAACCCAATTCTGACCTTGCACCATTAGTCTATCAACCACATTCTCCCAAAGAGAAATCAGGTTTAGGAAAGACTATACTGAAAAGACCTACTACTGCACCCACTGAACACCAAAAACCTTCAGTACCCACTGAAGTGAAGCATGAAAGCACTAATTCAAAGGTTGATCAGCTTGCTGAACTTGTCAGGATGCTGAGTGAGAAAATTGAGTCTACTGAGAAAAACTCTGACTCAAAATCTTCTAAGCCCTCAGTATCCTCAAGTTCTTCCAAACCAAAAACCACACCCAGACCTTCTGGGAGATGTGAACTGTGCAATTATCCAAATCACAGCACTGATAAATGCTACAGAGTCCTGTTTTGCATGATATGCAAACAAGAGGACCACAGAACCTGTGATCACATCCCCCACACTACTTCTTTAAAAGCAAAAGGTCTATACAAAAACCAAGGCTATCAGTATGCCACTCATTCCAAACAAAGACTAAAGGCTAAGCTTTTCTCGCCATGTCCTCACTGTGGTTTCAATGATCATCTTCCTGATGATTGTATGATGAAAAATTGCTGTGACATCTGTGGAGATCCCTCCCATGAAACCAGGGGACATGACAAAGTTATTCAGTCCAGAAGGAAAAACCAGACCAACACTTCTCAGTCACCTGAGGCATCAACCTCCACAAAATGTAAAACATGTGGAAGCTCAGGTCACACAACTTCAGGCCATGATTCATTAACTGAGTTCAAAAAGTCCCTGAGGACTAAGCCCACTAGAAAGTGGGTCAACAAGAAAAACTGATGAGGCGAAAAATGAACCACTTTTAGGGGTCATTTAAGCCTGGAATTGAATGTATTTGATCAAATATTGCCCTAAATCGTTCCTTTTGTGATTTTAGGTACTTTGGGAGTGAAATCTGGAAAAGGAAGCAATTCGGACGTTTTTGGAGCATAAAAGTGAATAAAACGCCAAAGTCTTAATTTTCCTTGCTGGGAACAGTTGGTGACGGCGTCAAGAAGAAATTTCTGACGGCGTCAAGAGTAATTTCCATGACGACCCAGTACAGATTTGACGGCGTCACGAAGTAGGGCATCAAGAGTAAAATTCATGACTGCCTGGAAATGCATAACACATGACGGCGTCAAAAGTAGATCAAGGCAGTCCGAGAAGTATTTTGGCGGCAAGGTGACGGCGTCACAAAATTTGTCTTGACGCCGTCAGACCCTATTTCCTATATATAGTTTTCTAATTTTCACATTAAAAGAGAGAAGTTTTGGAGAAACCCTAAGTATGAACTTGGTACGAATTTTACAGGTTTTTCAAGGGTTCTAAGCCCTTGATCCCTTTCATGTGTAATTGAGATAAGTATTCTTTTAATTCAATCAATATGTCTATGTGTTGGTTGTCTATATCTTGTTCTTGTCTTAATTCCATCATGCTAGGCTAGATCTATCTTGTGTTTGCTTGGATCTAATGAAACCTAGATGTTAATTATGTGTTGATTACTTGTTTGTAGTTGTTTTGGATGAATGAATTCGATGTTAGGCTTAAGAAAACTGGCAGATCTCCAATTGGTAACATGCTTGAACGTCTTAGGAAACATGAACTAATGTGCACTAGGTTTTATTGGTTGTATTTAATGCATGAGCCACTGTTTACAATCCCTATGGTTGTGCTGGGCATGGCATAGGAGGAGATAAGAGCTCATAGGATTGGGGAGTTAAGTGCACCACCCCATTAATGGTATTAAGGAATACAATCCGTCATCCACGCAATTATAACAAGTAATTAACATGTAAAAGATGTCTAGGGAGCAGTGAAATCTAAGTAAACACATTTTCTCCACTTATTGCTCACAACTTTAGTATAATTTAGTTTATTTTCATTTCTTGTATTTTATTTTGATTGCATCTTTAGTATTGGGTTAGTTGACTAGCAACTAATTCTGCCCAAATCCTTCAAACCCGAGATTTTTACTTGCTTTCTAAAAAATATTAAAATACAAAAATAATCATCCCTCACCTTTAGAACTAGTATTTAGGTTTTCTAATCCTAGCGACACTATTCCTAGCTGAACGATCAATCCCCCGGTACTTGTCACTATACTATACTACAACGATCAGGTACACTGCCTGGTGGGGGTTGTAAGCTTCTCAAGATCCCTTGAGAGGTAAACCCTGGTGCGATTCCCACGTATCAAGTTTTTAGCGTCGCAGCCCGGGGAATAGTTATTGTCTAGGTTAGAATTTCTTTTTATTAGGTCTACTTGCTAGATTCCTTTCTAGTAAGATTTTATTTTTATTTTTAGATTTTCTTTAGTCTATCTTATTTCTTTGTGTCTTTGTTTGTAACTCTTCACCACCCAACATCATGGACGATGGGAACATCCTTGAACCCGTCATCCCACCACAACAAAACCCACCACTAGAACCTCTTAGGCCCCGAACCTTAGGAGAGTATTCCCGACCTAGCCACCAAGGCTACCGAAACACCATTGAGCTCACCAGAGCCAATGTGACCCCCTTGCGATCCGACACCATCCGGTTGGTGCAAAGCGGATGTGCATTCCATGGACTTCGTTCCGAAGATCCAAACCAACATCTTAAGGACTTCCTCAAAATCGTAGATTCCATAGACCTAGGTGTTGAAACTAGAGAGACAACCCGATTACGCCTATTCCAATTCTCTCTACGGGATCAAGCTAGTCAATGGCTTGAGCGTTTACCCGCGGGATCCATCACCACATGGGATGATCTCACCACTCGTTTCCTTGCTCAATTTTTCCCACCGGGGAGAACTACTAAGCTTAGAAATGACATCTTGATGTTCCAATAACGTCAAAATGAAACCTTTTACGAAGCATGGACGCGATATAAAGACCTGCTCCGAAAAGTCCCTCATCATGGCATCGAACCATGGCTCCAGATTCAAATCTTTTACGATAAAGTTGACTATCAAACAAGGAGAGCCATTGATTACGCAGCCAAGGGCAGGCTAAATAGACTTAGCATTGACGAGTGCTGGAAAGTCTGGAGGGGTTGGCACAATACGAAGAAGAAGGATGGGAGGACCCGATGTTTCCAAGCAAGGGAAAACTTGACTACGCACACGCCACCCAAGAACAGTTATTAGGAAGCATCGAGAAGCAGGTAAAAGAGTTAATGAGTATTGAGAGACCTGCTGCTGAACCCATGTGGAACCCTAATTTACGTAAGAATGCGGTCATCGACCACAATTTTCCTGAACGTTGACGACAAGAGGAATTTAAAGGGATAATGGTAACCTTCATGGATAATCAGGAAAAACATATCCAGCACCTAGAAGCACGCATGGAAAGCACTCACAAAGCTTTTATGAATTTAGCTGACCAATTCATATCAAGGGTCAAAGAAAAGATCAAAGAAAATTCCGTACCTAGAAAAATCGAAAAAATCTTCGAGGTTTTAACCCTTTTGGCGTTTGACCAAGAGGATAGCGAGAAATTTTCCCCAAGTGCTTCACCATTAACTACCTCCCGTTCTTGTGAGCATCCCCAGAAAGAGAAGAATTCTCAATTCCATAACATTTTCGTTGGATGTTTGCGAACCACACGCCCAAACTTATGCAAGAGACGTTCTTTTGGTTTTAAACCCGGTGTGAAGAGGTTGTACCTCAAAAACACCACTGATTTGAAACCCTCTATGGAGCAACATCTCTTTGTACACACCGGTGACCCGTGCGTAGGTTACAACTTAGCCAAAATGTCACCCAATCCCTTCTACAACCTCACCTCTTTCCGTGATAGTAATGAAACGTTCGACCCTGGTGGACCTCGTTAACGGAATAGCTACTCATGGTTTTACTAATGTTTAGCTATTCACACAAAGTGCAGGGGCTAAATGTGGAACTACTCCATTTCTCACCTCACACGAGCATCTGACGGCGTCAGATAATAACTCTTGACGCCGTCACCTCTCTAAATCAGCAATATTAACCCAAAACCAATCACTTTCAACCCATACCCCACAAATCTCACCCAAAGTGCTGCTACTACTCCGAATCTCCACCCTTCAATTCGACGTCTTCCGCAACCAATCTTCACTTGGTAAGTGATTTTTCTTCATTCTTTTTTGATCAATTGTCCTTAGGATCAATCAATTTGGAAAACCCCTTTCGCCCGAAACCCCATTCTTGACCCATCATTGACAAATCATAATGCCATCCATTTGGTGATTTGTAAACATGGGGTTACCCATTGATTATGTTATCCCACTCGAATCATGCATTAGTATAGGGAAAGCCACTCATGCCACAGATTTTTTGACCCCCCACCCATGTTTTCTGATTAAAGGAGCGTTTGGGTAATGGGTTAAGAGTTTGAAAATTGATTTTTCCCTCGCATTTGCATGGTTCGGATTCTGCTAAATCTGACGGCATCAGGACTACTCCTGACGGCGTCAGATGTGTCTGACAGCAAGAAAATCATTAAAATTCTCGTTCTAATCGTTTCCGTTCACTCTACCTTTTTCCAGGAAAATGAGCAAGAGATCTCATCAACATCGGGGCAGTTCCTCTAGGTCCCAAAGGGTTAATTATGGAGAATTGGTCCATGGTTGGAGCGAGTTTGACACTGTTGGCGCCACTGAATTCCCCAATCTTCTTCTAACAAGGATTTGAACGTAAAATAACCTAAGTGTAAACAAGTCACTGAGTGAACAGTAACTCAGTAAGTCATCTTCAGGATGCTTAGACCGAGCCTAAGAAGAAAGGTTCTCCATTCAGTGAGGCGGAACTCAGTGAAGTGTGATCTAAGCCAAGAAGAAGGTGATGGGTTCAGTGAGGATGACAATAACTCACTGAACCCCAAGACTCCTCAACAACTTCATGGTACTGAAGACTGATGACTAGAAGACTGAAGTTTTGGTGGGACTGGGCGGGAAAGTTTGATTTGTTTCACTAAAGTGCTTTATCACTTTAAGGTCAAACTTTCCTCAAATGGTTAAAACCAGGCTGTCATCAGAAAGTGCCTTTTGGACTTAACCCAAAGAAGTTTCCCTTGCCAGAGAATAAAATCTATCAAGATTTTATTGAGGAACACTTAGGTCCATTGTATAATAGGGTTGTTCACATTTGTGTATAAATAGGTAGCATAAGAGAGGAGTAAAAGTTGACAAGTTTGTGCAATTAATGCAAAGCATTCACAAACCACTTTTACTCCTCCAAAGAACAACATAACCCCTGAGATAGCTCAGTGGGTACTGAAAGTTGTCACTCAACATAGTTTGAGTTTAGTGAGGAGTCAATACCACACTTGTCGTTTTCAATCCCAAGTGTTATTCCGCAAACACTTGGGTACGATTCTTTTTGATTAACTTCTAATAAAGAAATAAACATTGAAAAATATTGTCTCTTATATCTACGTTACTTTATTGTTAATCATTCTATACATCTCTGTTTAAAGTCATATAACTTGGTTACTTTAGCTTTGTAGTTATTGTTAACCAAGTAAAAGGGACCAACAAAGACAACAAGTAGTCATCTGAGTAAACTTTGAGAATACTTATTTCAAAATTCAAAAATGTTTTGAATTGATGATTTTCCTTTTGTATGTATGCAATCAAATACAATACGAGTATTGCAACAATACATTCCATAGTGTGTTTGAAGATAGCAAAACACTTACTCTAGACAGTCATAATAACAGTTTCCCAAACTGTAAAGTATTCTTATTCTTTTAATGTATAATGCATTAATGCTCTCTGATTCGCCTCAAACGGTCAGATAATTATTGGTCAACCACTTGTGAATGGTCAGTTATAATAGTCAAACAACTGAGGCAAATGCTTACGTGAAATACAGTGTTTTCCCGGGTCGTAATGTCCCAATGAGGTGTGCGATGTTTTATTATAAACGAATATGTGATTAAGTGAACGTGAACAGGAAAGGATATGAATAAGTGTGTGTGTGTGTGTGATTAAACTAGGGTTTTATAACTTAAATAAACTATATTAACTATTACGTAAAACCTAAATATCTAAAAACGTACACCAATTAAAATCAGACGCGACTGCGTACTGAGAAAAAGGTGAGTTTTAAGAAAAATAAACTACAAGGGTTAAAAATGAAAATTCTATAAACTTATACTTAAAAGAAAATTAATTAAAAAAGAAAACTATTTTTTAGATTATTTTATTATTTATTATTAATTATTTAATTAAAAACTATTTAACTATTTATTTAAAACTAACTTAATTAAAACTAAAAATAATAAACACTACAAATTAAACTAAAAATTTATAAAAATAATTTCTAAACTTAAAAATGAACTTGAAGAAAGTATAAAAAATAAAAATAAATCTTTTTGTCTTTTTATGAGCTTTTTATAAATTAAAAACTATTTATATTAATTATACTAATTAAATTATTTTAAATTACAAATAATACTAAACTAACTTAGAAAATTATGAAAAAATTTATAAAACTATATTATAACTTATAAAAGCTATAAAAAATATAAAAACTAGGTGTTGCTTTATAAAAATTAATTATGCTATTTAAAACTTAATTATTAACTAATTATTAATTAAACTATTATTAATTATAATAAATACTAAATTACAAAATAAAAATCTGAGAAAATTATGAAAATTACTTTAATATAAAAGGAAATTAATAAAAATATAAAATTACAAATTACTTAATTAAAATCTAAAAATGAAAATTAAAATTAAATTAAATTAAATAGAAACTATCACTTATTTTTATGTTGTCTTTTCTGGATTTTTCTTTTACAAAACTATATTTTACTTAAAAATAAACAACTTTTGTAAAAACAATAAATTTCTAGCTTAATAATAAGCACTGTGGAAGCTTATTGCTACCATAGTTGACTTTTGTTGACTGAAATGGGAAATAAGCTCAAATGAGCTTATGTGGGACCCACTATGGATTAATCTGATCCTAATAAGTACTTTGGACTTGTCTAAGCTCAAAATGGCCAAATAAACTCAGTAGGTAAGCTGATAAGCCAGATTAAGCTAATCCAAAAACCAATTAGAACTGAGAATGGGGACAGAGTTGAGTGGCAATTTCAAGTGGGGTCCACTGGGATTCAGGTCAAACAAAAGGTCAACTCTAAGAGCCTACTAGGAGGGGGTTCAAAGATGCTAAGTAGGAGGTGTGGGGCCTACTGAGGTGGTCAGAAATCACCACCAAAGTGGTGGTGATGGCTGAGGTCTGCTGGCACAGGGGAACCCTTTGCCCTGCAGTTGTCTTTGGAGGTCAGTGGGACCCACAACAAAATTACTAAAAATAAAAGGTAAGTGGGAACTTAAACTAGAGCTGGTAGAGTATTACCACAACAAATTTCAAGTCCTAGATCCTAATACACAATTCTACAAAATTCCCTTAAGTTTTGAGAAAATCTGAGATGTGCACTTTGACTATTTTGCTTGAAACTTAAACTTTAACTTTGGTGAATTTCTAAACTATCTTACTGATCAAATAAGTTATATTAAGCTATAAAGTAACTACATTAAGCTACAATACCTATTTATGTATTGATATGGTGAGATATGAAATCAAAAGTCCAAACAGTTTGATCAATTATAAGTTTTTGGAAGTGATTTTGACTTTTCTTAACTAAACTTACCACTTTTATTTATTACTCACCCTAATATAACCTAAAGTGACCTAATGGAACAACAAACATCAACTGAGACACCCTAAATCACCCTGGGCTGCCTTAATCCAAAGTCCCTATGATTGACTGATTTTATGATTTCAAAGCAAATGAGTTTATTAGACCATTAAACTGAATTACAAAGACTTATTATGATTAAGAAAACTTATAGAAACTTAAAAACAACAACACTAACAACCAAGACTACTAAATCATCAAGATACTAATTTGACTGTCACATGACCAAATGAGCACTATTGATTTTTACAACACAACCACCAACTTACAAGCTATATTATCAACTAATAATGACAATTAAACATAAAGATACAGAAATACAAGCAATTAAAAAGTTAACACAATAAAGTACTAAATTGAACACAAGCTTACAAAGTGAAGTCCAAGTGATCAACTGAGAACCAATGAACCAAGGTCTGAGTACCTTTCCTAAAGCTCACCAATGAGCACTACAACCAATGCAATCCAAAATTCCCTTTGCTCCAAGCTTCTTGATCAGTTTCCTTTGATTTTTTTATTTTATTTTTATTTAATTGATTATTTTTGGTATTTTCTATTTTATGGCTAAACAGATAATTAAGGTATTCTAAAACTTGTATGAGCTTTGTCAGAGCTTATATAAGCTTATGAAATGACTTAGCTACAACTAATAACAACAATTGAACTTTTTCTGATTTTTATCAAACTTGAAAATGGTATTAACTAAGGATTGAACTGAAATCTGAATTTGATTACTTAAAAAGAGTTGCAATACATGAAATAAGCTCAGTACATGATCTTTAATATGAAAATTACATTAAGAAAGGACAATTACACTATAACGACACTAAATTATACTACCTAAGCTAATACTCTCTCATCACTGCTTCTTTTCTCTTTTGTAGACATTTCCAGTGTTTGTGGGACCCACCTTGACAATTCCCACCAATTGTGAGCCCTTGATATGGTCTAATCAATCCAGGCCGTTTAAAACGCCTTTTCGCGCCAAAAGTCGTGGGGGGTACTGTGGATTACTTGGAGAGCTTTTCAAGGTGTTTGGAATGTTGTGTGAGGTGGAGGGATTGCGTGGAGAGGTGAGGGTTTGAGGTGGAGGCAAAACAATGGGTGAAGGGGTGGTATTGGTTGTCTGTGTGGTGTGGGGTGGTATTGGGGAAGAAGGCGGTAAAGGGTGGTGGTCAAACAAGGGTTTGACCAGGTAATAATATAAACGGGGTGGGCTTTTGTTTATTTTGGGCTTGGATAAAAAATGGTAGGGTGGGCTTTGTAGTGTGTGGATTGGATTTAGTGGTTTTGGGTATTAATATTTAGGATCCGTTTGGTTTTTTAGTTAGAAATCACAAGGACCAATTTTGTAATTTGGTAAAAGTTAAGGGTGGCTGATGTGTGACTTTCCAAAGTTATCATGAGGGCCTATTTTGCCATAAATGAATAGTACACGGGTATTTTTGATATATTTCATTTATTTATTACCCGGGGACTATTTTTGCCAATTCACCAAACTTCAGGGACTAACTTGTAATTTTCTGATAATTTTGCACCAAACCTGTAAATATCCAACAGTTAACACAAAGGACCAATTATGCCATTATATAATAGTACAAGGGTTATATTTAATATTTTTCCATTTTAAATAACCCAGGGACTGATTTTGACACTTTTCAAAGTTGAGGGACCAGAGTTGTAAATTTATGATTTTTAACTTCAAATGACTTTTCCTAACAACTTATGAATCCCAAGGACCTAAAATGATATTTGAACAAGTTTTGAGTGACCAGGGACTAGTTTTGCCAATTTGTCAAAGTTCAGGGACTGAAACTGTAAATTAAGTATATTTTGTATGTTTTTAATCAGTTTTCATCCCTTTTGCACTTATAACACCTAAAAACACATGTTGATGATATTTCCTGTATTATGAGGCAAATCTGTATGTTTTCATATGTTTTTGTAGTCTAAATGTGATAGAAATGATGAGTATTTAGACACTCATCAATCCCCCACACTAAACTATTGCTAGTCCCTAGCAATCTTTTGAGAAAAACTTAATGGGTTTGAAAAACTCTTTACCAAAAGCCATCACTTCTGGAGTAGCCAGGTGTAAGAACTGTGGCACACCTGATAACCTTGTGATTTTGAGCAAATCACCAGCTGTCAACGGATTTGATTTGTCTTTACCAAAAGCCGTTTGCTTCTGGACTAGCCAACGCTTGATGGAATAGTCAACATCTTGGTGAGCTGATTACCAATTATGGATTTTCAACGGCCTTTACCACAAGCCATAATCTTGCGGGCTAGCCAACTCATTAGCTTTTGAGGATAATGGGGAGTTGAGGAACCATACAATTTTTGGCAAATTGCAAGCCATAAACGGGTTTGAGTTATCTTTACCAAGAACCGTTTGCTCCTGGATTAGCCAATCCTTATGTGGGTTAGACATGGCGGACTGATAAC
The DNA here is from genome assembly GCA_030686995.1 of Artemisia argyi. Taxonomy (NCBI): domain Eukaryota; kingdom Viridiplantae; phylum Streptophyta; class Magnoliopsida; order Asterales; family Asteraceae; genus Artemisia; species Artemisia argyi. Next base: position 69,103,164 of record CM060683.1, read on the forward strand.
CATTTATTGCGTTCTAAGTGAAAAAAATTTAAAATTTGGGCTAAAATGGGGGTTCTTGATGGAACATGTGTTTAAATTCGTTAGAATAACGAATCTCCCCCCACACTTAGAACTGAATATTGTCCTCAATATTCAAAGTACCGGGTGTTAAACCAATCACTTAAAACATAAGAAGAAAAATATTCCATAGCCTTTATTTAAGATGTATATACATACAATTATTTTTTAGATAAAACTTCTTAAATAGAACCTATCACTATATGTACATTTTTTTTTTTGCATATATACAACATGTGGGGCATCTCCCCCACACTAGGGTGTTACACATGGGTGACAAGCCCATGTTTTTGCTAATGTTTTTGATTCCCGAGTCACTAGCTTGACTCGACCCCGTATTTAATTCCTTTTCTCCCAAACTGTCAGGTTTATCACGCAAGCTAACCGCTTGTGAACGGTTAACTGTAATAAAGAGGTCCTGAACAGACCGGGAGAAAAAGCAATTTAAAAATCTATGGGGAAGTAAGTGGAAGAAACAATCTCAATCGGACTTTCATTCAAGATATTTGGATAAACATTTGAAGCACGTGAAAGTTCCACTCCGATGAGATATAATGACACCCGGCTCAAAATTTATAAATGAGAATGCCGGGGTCAAAGATAGTGTCTTCATTCCCGAAGGAGTGAAGAATAGGAGAAATCACCTGGTAGGTGAAGGAAAGTAGGGAGATCTGAATAGCAATTAAGATAAGAACTTCCTCCTCAAGAAATGCATATTCAAGTGGAGGAGGCAAGTCCTTAAGCTTGATCTCAGGAAATTTATCAGTTTCCTCAACTGATTTGATTTCCTCATTATGAAGTTGTGGAAGAGGGGGAAATGGATCTTCGTTTAACAAACTTTTTAGAAAAAGAATGTCCCCCTCTGGATCAAGATAATTATCATCAACTTCGTATGAAATTGAACTATCTTCATTCATAAAAGCCTCGAATTCGTCCAAATTATTTTCACTTTCCGGAGGAAGTGGTTTGATCTGAGTGAGTTTAAATGCAGGATCATGAGTAGGTAAGAATTCTAACTCTCTCAAATCCTCTTCAAAGTCAAAGACTTCATTTTCATCCCTTGGTGGGATGGGATCCATATGAGAGAGTTCATCAGCGAACTCTTCAAAAAGATAGTCACCATTAGACTCGGGAAGTGATGCATCAACAAATTCGATGTCTCCATAAGATAAACAATCATTACTAGAATCAGAGACAGTCTCAATTTGTTCATTTGGATTATCAGGGTGAGTAGGAATATCACACATAAGATCAAAAATTTTCTGTGACTCACTTGGGATTGGGAAAAGGTTCTCAACACTAGACTTTATGAATTCGTCCGATTCCTTTGCAGAAATTGTGTCAAGATGCTCGTCCCCCATGTTCAGAGAGTGAGTGGGAACCTCGGGTGTGATAACAACATACAGAGGGAGCTGAGAAGGACTAGCAGTAATGGAGTCTACAAGTTCCATTATTTCTATTGCTGGTGATTCAGTTATATTATTTTCCCCCTGTATATCCATGGAAGGAGTCTCAACTGATGAACATGATGAGGTATCATCACTTTCATCATCCTCATAGAGAAGAGCAGCATTTTGAAATTTGATACGTGTTATAGCTGCTTGTTCTAAGACTCGTAATTCTTATACTTCTTTCGTTTCCAGCTGCAAGTCCTTCAGCAAGTAATTCCGCGATAGATTTATCACGAGAATATGGAATGAGTGGATATTGTGAGGGTGTGAATGTGTCAAAACCGGAAGGTTGACATTGATCATCATTATGAGGACCCCCACAATGTACACAAGAAGAACTTGGTGCATTGTGCAACGACATATTAGCTAACTCCTCTCTAATGTTTTTAAGTTTTTCAAGAACCTCTAGACAAGGATCTTGCTGGTTTTGAGGAGTTGCTTGGTTCATTTGGTACTGTGAAGGTGGTTCTTGAAACGAATAGTCGTAATTGTTACAAGGTAATGGATTCCTTGTTTGACAATCAGAGCTAAAATGTGGACCTCCACAGTACTCACAACAGTTAAACTGTTGAGTCTGGCTTGGTGTATTTTGATACGAAGCATCATTGATATTTAGATAATATGATTCTTGCTCGTATGAATGTGATGGGTAGTTTGAAAAATTTGAGGAGTCGTTGAATGAGTTTTGATTAGGATCATAAGCAAATGAATTACTCGATCCACAAAACAAACAACTCCCGTTTTGAATATCATTACCACATTGTTCACATGTACACCAACGACATGGAAAACCGAAAAGGAGCTCACCACAACCGACACAAGGAACAAAATCTGGAGGTGGGACAAGTGGTGTGCTCTTAGAGCTAGGAATTTCCACCACTTTCGTTATGGTCTCGGGTTTTGGTTCTTGATAAACGTGAAGGTTAGGTAAGTCGTTCTTTTCAGTCACTACCCTAAGCTCTGTACGTTTGCTTGACAAACTTTTAACCGTAAACCGTGAAAGGTTAGGATCAATTTTTGAAGGTTCGTCATTAATAGCACGTATCTCGGGTTGTGAAGGGTAGTTGGAAGAATTTGGTGAATCATTAAGAGAATTTGAACTTATGAACAGATTGCACACAGTACAAAATCTGTTACTACAATTATTGCCACATTTCTCACAAATACACCGGAGACAACGAAGGCCGTTTTCAATCGGGATTTTACAGTGAAAACACTTGTAACCGAGAGACGCCATAAGAATTATGCATGAGATGGGTGTAAGAAGGTAGAATCAAATGGGTAGAGGGTATAAAGGTGAATATTTTTGGGTTTTGTTTTATAGAAATATGGATAAAAGATGGTAAATATACAATTGATGTATATCCAAACTCACTAATACGCAAAATCGTTTAGAATAAGCGCACAACCTCCCCGGCAGCGTCGCCAAATTTTGATTCGCCTCAAACGGTCAGATAATTATTGGTCAACCACTTGTGAATGGTCAGTTATAATAGTCAAACAGCTGAGGCAAATGCTTCCGTGAAATACAGTGTTTTCCCAGGTCGTAATGTCCCAACGAGGTGTGCGATGTTTTATTATAAACGAATCTGTGATTAAGTGAACGTGAACAGGAAAGGATATGAATAAGTGTGTGTGTGTGTGTGTGTGTGATTAAACTAGGGTTTTATAACTTAAATAAACTATATTAAATATTACGTAAAACCTAAATATCTAAAAACGTACACCAATTAAAATCAGACGCGACTGCGTACTGAGAAAAATGTGAGTTTTAAGAAAAATAAACTACAAGGGTTAAAAATGAAAATTCTATAAACTTATACTTAAAAGAAAATTAATTAAAAAAGAAAACTATTTTTTAGATTATTTTATTATTTATTATTAATTATTTAATTAAAAACTATTTAACTATTTATTTAAAACTAACTTAATTAAAACTAAAAATAATAAACACAACAAATTAAACTAAAAATTTATAAAAATAATTTCTAAACTTAAAAATGAACTTGAAGAAAGTATAAAAAATAAAAATAAATCTTTTTGTCTTTTTATGAGCTTTTTATAAATTAAAAACTATTTATATTAATTATACTAATTAAACTATTTTAAATTACAAATAATACTAAACTAACTTAGAAAATTATGAAAAAATTTATAAAACTATATTATAACTTATAAAAGCTATAAAAAATATAAAAACTAGGTGTTGCTTTATAAAAATTAATTATGCTATTTAAAACTTAATTATTAACTAATTATTAATTAAATTATTATTAATTATAATAAATACTAAATTACAAAATAAAAATCTGAGAAAATTATGAAAATTACTTTAATATAAAAGGAAATTAATAAAAATATAAAATTACAAATTACTTAATTAAAATCTAAAAATGAAAATTAAAATTAAATTAAATTAAATAGAAACTATCACTTATTTTTATGTTGTCTTTTCTGGATTTTTCTTTTACAAAACTATATTATACTTAAAAATAAACAACTTTTGTAAAAACAATAAATTTCTAGCTTAATAATAAGCACTGTGGAAGCTTATTGCTACCACAGTTGACTTTTGTTGACTGAAATGGAAAATAAGCTCAAATGAGCTTATGTGGGACCCACTATGGATTAATCTGATCCTAATAAGTACTTTGGACTTGTATAAGCTCAAAATGGCCAAATAAGCTCAGTAGGTAAGCTGATAAGCCAGATTAAGCTAATCCAAAAACCAATTAGAACTTAGAATGGGGACAGAGTTGAGTGGCAATTTCAAGTGGGGTCCACTGGGATTCAGGTCAAACAAAAGGTCAACTCTAAGAGCCTACTAGGAGGGGGTTCAAAGATGCTAAGTAGGAGGTGTGGGGCCTACTGAGGTGGTCAGAAATCACTACCAAAGTGGTGGTGATGGCTGAGGTCTGCTGGCACAGGGGAACCCTTTGCCCTGCAGTTGTCTTTGGAGGTCAGCGGGACCCACAACAAAATTACTAAAAATAAAAAGTAAGTGGGAACTTAAACTAGAGCTGGTAGAGTATTACCACAACAAATTTCAAGTCCTAGATCCTAATACACAATTCTACAAAATTCCCTTAAGTTTTGAGAAAATCTGAGATGTGCACTTTGACTATTTTGCTTAAAACTTAAACTTTAACTTTGGTGAATTTCTAAACTATCTTACTGATCAAATAAGTTATATTAAGCTATAAAGTAACTACATTAAGCTACAATACCTATTTATGTATTGATATGGTGAGATATGAAATCAAAAGTCCAAACAGTTTGATTAATTATAAGTTTTTGGAAGTGATTTTGACTTTTCTTAACTAAACTTACCACTTTTATTTATTACTCACCCTAATATAACCTAAAGTGACCTAATGGAACAACAAACATCAACTGAGACACCCTAAATCACCCTGGGCTGCCTTAATCCAAACAGTCCCTATGATTGACTGATTTTATGATTTCAAAGCAAATGAGTTTATTAGACCATTAAACTGAATTACAAAGACTTATTATGATTAAGAAAACTTATAGAAACTTAAAAACAACAACACTAACAACCAAGACTACTAAATCATCAAGATACTAATTTGACTGTCACATGACCAAATGAGCACTATTGATTTTTACAACACAACCACTAACTTACAAGCTATATTATCAACTAATAATGACAATTAAACATAAAGATACAGAAATACAAGCAATTAAAAAGTTAACACAATAAAGTACTAAATTGAACACAAGCTTACAAAGTGAAGTCCAAGTGATCAACTGAGAACCAATGAACCAAGGTCTGAGTACCTTTCCTAAAGCTCACCAATGAGCACTACAACCAATGCAATACAAAATTCCCTTTGCTCCAAGCTTCTTGATCAGTTTCCTTTGATTTTTTTTATTTTATTTTTATTTAATTGATTATTTTTGGTATTTTCTATTTTATGGCTAAACAGATAATTAAGGTATTCTAAAACTTGTATGAGCTTTGTCAGAGCTTATATAAGCTTATGAAATGACTTAGCTACAACTAATAACAACAATTGAACTTTTTCTGATTTTTATCAAACTTGAAAATGATATTAACTAAGGATTGAACTGAAATCTGAATTTGATTACTTGAAAAGAGTTGCAATACATGAAATAAGCTCAGTACATGATCTTTAATATGAAAATTACATTAAGAAAGGACAATTACACTATAACGACACTAAATTATACTACCTAAGCTAATACTCTCTCATCACTGCTTCTTTTCTCTTTTGTAGACATTTCCAGTGTTTGTGGGACCCACCTTGACAATTCCCACCAATTGTGAGCCCTTGATATGGTCTAATCAATCCAGGCCGTTTAAAACGCCTTTTCGCGCCAAAAGTCGTGGGGGGTACTGTGGATTACTTGGAGAGCTTTTCAAGGTGTTTGGAATGTTGTGTGAGGTGGAGGGATTGCGTGGAGAGGTGAGGGTTTGAGGTGGAGGCAAAACAATGGGTGAAGGGGTGGTATTGGTTGTCTGTGTGGTGTGGGGTGGTATTGGGGAAGAAGGCGGTAAAGGGTGGTGGTCAAACAAGGGTTTGACCAGGTAATAATATAAACGGGGTGGGCTTTTGTTTATTTTGGGCTTGGATAAAAAATGGTAGGGTGGGCTTTGTAGTGTGTGGATTGGATTTAGTGGTTTTGGGTATTAATATTTAGGATCCGTTTGGTTTTTTAGTTAGAAATCACAAGGACCAATTTTGTAATTTGGTAAAAGTTAAGGGTGGCTGATGTGTGACTTTCCAAAGTTATCATGAGGGCCTATTTTGCCATAAATGAATAGTACACGGGTATTTTTGATATATTTCATTTATTTATTACCCGGGGACTATTTTTGCCAATTCACCAAACTTCAGGGACTAACTTGTAATTTTCTGATAATTTTGCACCAAACCTGTAAATATCCAACAGTTAACACAAAGGACCAATTATGCCATTATATAATAGTACAAGGGTTATATTTAATATTTTTCCATTTTAAATAACCCAGGGACTGATTTTGACACTTTTCAAAGTTGAGGGACCAGAGTTGTAAATTTATGATTTTTAACTTCAAATGACTTTTCCTAACAACTTATGAATCCCAAGGACCTAAAATGATATTTGAACAAGTTTTGAGTGACCAGGGACTAGTTTTGCCAATTTGTCAAAGTTCAGAGACTGAAACTGTAAATTAAGTATATTTTGTATGTTTTTAATCAGTTTTCATCCCTTTTGCACTTATAACACCTAAAAACACATTTTGATGGTATTTCCTGTATTATGAGGCAAATCTGTATGTTTTCATATGTTTTTGTAGTCTAAATGTGATAGAAATGATGAGTATTTAGACACTCATCACTCTCAATCGAGCACATCTAGTTAGAAGTGTCATCATTCATGATGTAATCTTACTACGACTAGGGTTGAGCACCATCTCAGTTATATAAGCATCAATGAATGAAAATATAACAAAGCTCCTCAAATATCCGTAAACGTTTGAACAAATCTTTGGTCCTTTGCAGGTCCATTAGGTTGTTCGTTTAACAATTATCTAATGACCTTCACTTAGATATTTGTCGTTATCAACTCATCTTGTATTCATGCAAATGATATAAATAATCCAACACATAATACGACTTACATAATGAATCTTTAGTTAAACTTAAGGTTTCCATTCATGCATTCAATCTCATCATGTAAGATTGATCATTAATACTCCGCTTAATGACTTGTCATATTGTGTTTAGATTATTGACCACTTATGTTTATTCTAATAAACACATGCAACAAGGTTGTATGTTTTATTTCCTAAATTCCTTAAGTGAAACTTCATTCCAGGCTAAGGATTAAGGTCTAGCTTAGATGGAATATTGTTTCTTATATGTTAACAACATATGAAATTTAAGAAAATAAATTCATTTATCCTACTTGCACTCTGAGTTCTCAGGAGTAATCTTATTTAATCAAAATCAAATTAATGATTAAATTAAGATCTCTGCTCCTAGATGCATGATCTAATCCACACTTAGATTCTTATGTCTTGTATACATAATAAAGATTATATAGATTCATAAAACCTTTTGATTACTCATCGTCCTCGCAAAAGTAATCAAAAGAGTTTTGAAATCCTATTGTCATATTTCATTTACATGAAAAAAGTGTGACAATTAATCATCTTTATACATTTAATGTTTGTAGGTAGGAAGATTTAATCATAATCAATTTCTTGAGTACGAGTAAACTCCTTCTACTACGCATGCATTAAATGTGTGTACAAGTTTGTCCTTTTGAGTATTCTCATCAAGAAACTCTTTAAACCTCACAGTCTAACTGATTGGTAAGAGATCAATCAAGCTCCATGAGTGATTATCTTCAAAGGACTGCATCTTAACATTCATAGTTTTGAGCTATTCATCATATTCAATATCTGATAATGCATCTCTTTAGTTAGCAGGTTCACTATGATCCTCCAACTTATGTCCCTTAACATTGATATAAAAACTATATCATTCAGGTGTTAGGGGTATCCTCGCAGATTTATGAATGAGAGATATCAATCTATGGTTTAACATATGCATGTTCAACCTTAGTATTAGCAAGTGTACTCAGAAGTTTGTGTATTTAGCTCTTGAATGACTTCAAGATCTAAAGGTGCTCCCACTTGCTTTTGTAAGTGGAGACTAATCTCCAAGTACTTAGCATCTTGATTAACAATAAATTGTTTTCAAGTGGGACATCCAAAATACATCGTTAGTTCTTGACTCTAGTTTGTTAATTACTTAGTCTTAGGTATTTAACAAATTCAGAACTTCAATCAAGACATAATGGGATTCATCCCATTCCATAATACAATGGTGTCTTAAATTCCTTCCAGGTTGGAACCATATTGGGTGTACGCATGGCACATCCAATTTTCTAACCTTGATTGCTTTGGATCCATGATGGACATACCATAAATTTGTGATATTCCATGCGGATAGATGTTGTGACACTATCACACAACTCATTAGATGAACTTATACTCTTTGGCTTACGTATCGGCCAACCAAGTCATACTAGATGGCATCAATAGTATTTTTAGCCTACTGCATACTTTATATTTAAAATCTTTGACCAAGTCAATGACTTCATGTGTATGTTTTAACTAGAAAACATAAACATTAAATATTTTATTATACGTCGTAAGTTTACATGTCTTTAACAAGAAGACATAACAAATTAACGTCTTTACTTTACGTTATAAGTCTTTCAACAATTAACGGAATTGATGTTTATGTCTTTACAAGAGACCTAAACATATTCAACTAAAGTAATTATGAGTGCCGACAATTGGCCTCAATAGTAATTTCAAGTTAATTACATACTTCATGATTATGAATTTACAAGAAGACATAATCATATTTACTAAACAATTCAGCAAATATGTTGAAGTAGCTTTTCATGTTATCTTGACATTTTTTTCTAATTAGGGCAACATACATTTTATGTGTATAAGTCCTAGTAGAACCTTAGTTTTCTTACCTTGCAGTCAAGAAAAACCATTAGTCATATTTTTATATGTTGTACCTTGCACACAATTAAGATTTCTCCCATTTGTGCATGGAACAACATCATGCAAGTAAATATGACAGTGTCACAGATAACATATGTACTTATGTATTCAAGAATGTGCATCAAATTCTAACATATAGATGATGGGTTAGCTATCATTTTAAGCTTGAAATTAGGCATGCAGTTCCTCCATGTTTATTGGGTTAATACACATTGCTAGGTAATCATGCTAGTAATTGCCTTTACCACTTTGCGGTTTATTGATATTTCCGTTTTCTAATTACTTAAACTCATTTTAGTTTGGTAGCTATAGAAAAGGTGTTCTCTAGTTATCCAAATATCTTATATTTCTTCAAGGTTTTAAAACCGGAACTAGGGTTATAAAACGAACTTGATGAAATAAGATGTGCAACCATGCTTAATCGTTTTGACTTTTACAATACATCACGATTTCTAGAGTATGTTTGTAATGAGTTTGATTAGAATTAGGACAATTCAAATATTCCTATTATTGTTTTTCCTCATAAAGAAAAAAAGATAGGAATAAGTCATTTTCTCACAAGGAAAGGAAGACTTAGTTTGATCCTTTTAACAAGAAAAGAACAAACTTTTGTTTACGTTTTTGTGTTGCATTAATTCATTAATTGAATTCACAAAGTTCATATTTAGTATTTTCAATAATTATCCTTTTATAAATTAATTACCCCATGTTTACAAATTAAAACAATTAATTTACGTAAAAGGCTAAGATCCATATTGTGCTTCTACTATCACATCAGTTGATCTGCTAGCAATATTAGATTCAATTGGTAGGTGACGATCACCAATTGTATTATATGTACAACTCTTAGATCCTTATGGGACTCATGGCATCTAGTGTCAAACAACTAGTGTCATGTAGGCATGTTTAGTCCCATCTTTGCCTCGGGTCAAGGTCTCACCGCTTAACTCGATTAAGTCATCCAATTTGAGGACGTGCGAGAATATATCTAGGTCTCACGCATAGAGAATAGTCACCTTGGGTTACAATTCAACATAGGTCCCACGCATAGGCAAAAGGTAATTGCAAGTGTTCTCAACATTGGACGACATGACTTAAATTTTGACGGGTAAAAGTTTTGATGTGAATCAAAAGGTGTACGAAAGGAGCATGCATTCATCCTTTGTAGCACAAGTTAAAAACTTTTCTTAACTTAAGTCTAATCATTTTTTTAATTTATGTGTGTCAAGTTGTCCATTTTCATGACTAATATCTATCCTACGTGGATAATAAAGTTTGGACAATACATAAATAGAATAACATACATAACAAGTTTAGGTGTTATTTAAAAACAATGATTTTAAGTTTCAAAAACTTAGTAAAACTGAATCAAAAGACTTAGTTTTGATAATGGTTTGTATTGCATTTTAAGTTTATAGAAAACTATTTGCAATTTTACATATGATAACAAGATATATAAAAAGCAAAAACAAACACACAACCACAATATGCAAAACCTCAACCGATGAAAAAACCTATGTTTGGTCTCGTGAGCCATCACGAGAACCAAGAGTCAACTAGGGACAAACCAAGAGTCAACTAGGGACAAACCACACAACCACACCAAGAGCAAGTAGAAAGCCCATAATGCACATGAAATGTAGTTGCTATCCTTTCAGAATTTCTGTATTCGGGGGCCCAAAAGTCCTTAAAGGAGGCTTCCCCGGGCTTAGCTCAAAACTAGAAACTTGTAGGCCCATGTCTTGGGTACCTGCAAAAACAATTTCAGCCAAAAATACCTTACCAATCACCGGGAAACTCCGTTTTTCCAACTGGTGTTCCAGCAGTCATTTTTCGGCAAAAATATTTTTAACTCTTTCGCCTTTCACCACCAAGCCACGATTACATTATACTAAAAGTAAAATACAACTAATCTACTTTTAATCTACTGTAAAAGTGCCCAAACAATGGCTACAACCAGAAGAATATCATTACATAAATGCCGAAACAAGTGGCAACACCCCAAAACACGAAATTAAACAACATTCACAACCATTCAATGCACAAGTGGTCTATGTTTTCATCGGCTTTTCATATAAACATAATAATACTATAATATTATGATTAAAACATGGTGTTGGCTAACTCCATGGACAAACATGCATGTATTTGCCATGGAAACAAAATTAAATAACAAGAAATAAATTGTTAGCCAACGAAAACGAATAAATAATTGACAAGAATTAAAACCCCGTTAGGTACGTGTTTCCTATGACTTAAGGGTCAAAACCCACTGATATTAGGACCTTCCAATTACCATTTAACCACAGAAAATATGGCCTTAGGGGCTGAATTAAAACCGTTTCGAAAACCGATAAAAAAAACACGCGTTTTAGGCCATTTTCACGTACCCGACAAGTAACCAATTAGCGTATGCATAACAAATGGCCATGGGACCAAAAAGTGCAGATCATAAGACCCCTAAAGGGTCGTTCTATGAAGAAAAAAAATTGGAGCCCTAGGGCTGTTTTAACCATGACTTCAAAAATCATCAAAAAAACACTCGCTGTAGCCATTTTTATGCATACCCGATAATCATATGGCACATATGATGGCTCGTGATACCACTATAGGTGATGTTGAAAATAATATCATAAAAGAAACAATCAAACGCAGCGGAAAACATCACCAACAACGGATCCATATTGTCATATGATCAATCAATAAGATAAACAAGATAGTTTTTTTTTTTTTTTTTTTTTTTTTTTTTTTTTTTTTTTTTTTTGTAAAAGGTCAAAAGACCCGGTAAATATAAGATAAACAAGATAGTTATACCTTTGTAGCGTGCACCTGGAGTCACCAACAAAGTCACCACCAATATCACCACCCACGAATGGATCAAGAAACCAAGTGATCAATAAGGTTAATCACCTTTATGATGAAACACACTACACTTCTCCAATTACCACTTGATGCAATTCAAGACTATGTAAGAATAATTCTAGCAATAACCTACAAGATAGTTATTCAAGAAAGATGGAAAAGATCATAACCCTAGGAGGGGGGTTATTATGCCGTGAGATGGGAGGGAGAGAGAGGAGATAATTTCTCCTTAATTTGTGGTAAAGAGTAAAAGTCTAATTAATATGATTAATGAGATTGATTTTATCAAATATACATGTTACACTTAGCACTTCGAAAAATTCTTTCCACCCTTTCTTGCCCCCCCCCCCTTAGGCCGGCCATATAGTGGGCCCACAATGGGCTTGCCCATTGTTGGTTCACTCCAAAAGTGCTAAGTCTAACTTAGTATTTAATAGCCCGTTATAGATCCCGAGTTACGTAGTCGTTTATATATTGTAAATACGATAAATACAATCTATAAAATAGTATCTCTGTGTATAAGTGTGTAACCTCATAAGCTCACATATGTCTAGCCATATAATTATTTATTATGACACGAGCATACTCCAACATTTATGATCAAGGTATACCAATTTTTTTTGCATAAAAGGTTGCCTTTTTTTTAATTTTATTTATTTATTTTAACCAATTTAGGTATTTTTGCTAAATATTTCACAATCATCCGTTAAGTTTTACATTTTAAGTTCATCGCTTTAGCCATCACCACTAATCACCGTTGCCACCAATAACCATGCCCACCACCATCACTACCAAGCACCGCCTCCACCACCAACCCCACCCACCACCGCCGCAAACCACCAACCCCACCCCACTACCACCACCACCACCGACCACCGTCGCCACTACCAACCCTACCTACCCACAATACCACCACCCACCGCCACCACCACCAACCAAACAATCATTTTTTTACCTAAATGCCACCCACCATAGCTACCCAACACTGTCGTCACCACCACTGTCACCCCCTAACCAACACCGTCGTCATTAACAGCCTAACCCACTGCCGCCATACCACCATCCATTCACCACTGTCGTCAGTGGTTGGTGGTGGTGGGGAGGGGGTTGGTGGTGGTGTTAAGAGGGGCTGGTGGTTTGCGCTAGTGGTTGGTGGTGGTGGGTGGGGTTGGTGGTGGTGTTAAGAGGGGATGGTGGTTTGCGCCGGTGGTTGGTGATGGTGGGTGGGGTTGGTGGTGGAGGCGGTGCTTGGTAATAGTGGTGGTGGGCAAGGTTGGGGTGGTGGCGGACTGGTGGCTGCAGACTTGAAATATAAAACTTAACGGATGATCGTTAAATATTTAACAAAAATAACTAAGTTAGCAAAAATAAAAAATTAAATAAAAATAAAAAAATTGACCACCTTTTATTGCCAAAATAAAAAATTGGATATATTGATTAAAAATGACTACTAAATTGGCTACTTTTTTGTGTCATTTTCTCTGTTATATATTACGAACGAAAATACAATATAAGCATCGGCATTCACTTCGAACTTCAACACACCCATTTAATTAGTTGAGAAGTCGAAATCAAATAATAATGCATAAAGATTAGTACAGTCCTTCACTCGCTTGTATAATTATAAGACTATAAAGTCAATTCGTGTTAAATTACAAATTCTTACAAAAATTGTTGAAATGATGATGAATTGATGATTGATGAAACTACTACTATACATACACTGATAAACACATAATGTGGACTATAGATGCACATGTACACCTACCACGCACTTACTCAATAATGAGGAAACAATCACCAAAAAACAAAATGTTGTAGCATCGACAAATGGATAAATACTCCCTTCGTCTCAAAATAATTGTGACAAAAATCACAAGATTTAATAAAAGCGGGATCATTTTATTTTTCAACCACTTAAATGAAATATTCTCTTTCCAAATCCTCTAGTTTTTACTAAAAAAAGAAAGTTGACAATTTTTTTTGAAATATCTTAAAAATGAAATATGAACAATTAATTTGATACGGAAGGAGTACCATTTAACCCCCAAATGGCTATTACAAAAAAATTAGGCATCCAGTTAAACAATAAGAAAATGTCAAAATTTTAAAACTTAGAGCATCTACAATTGTGGACCTTTTAAATAGGTTTATAAGATGTCAAATCATTAATTTATAAACTATAAACCTATTACCACTATGTATAAACCTCTTATAATTATTTCAAATGTTCAACCTTAACACATGCATTAAATTATGAAAAGGTCTAGGATTTTGGACCTCTTCATGTCACATAGATATAAATTACAAACTCACTATGGTTGAAACAAAAGATAAACCTTTTTATAGCTTTTAGACCTTTATATAAACCTCTTATAGTGGATGCCGTTAGGATCCGACGATAACAATGCCTAAACTTATGTTCTTTGTGAAGATACGTTACATCTCATTTGATAACAACTATTGCCTATATTATATTTACAGCAAAATTCATTTTTAAAATATCTGTTGCTTGCAAAAAATTCATTTTAAAAATATTTAATTGTTTACAGCAAAATTAATTCGTATCCATGCAGTTATGATTAATTCAGATTTGATACTGTACATCTTATGCAAACTTTTCTAGAGTATTAAAACGTTATCAACAATATAACATTACATGCATATATCGTTTACAACTTTGACTTTAACAAGCAATAATCTTAATTATACAAGCGAGTTGACGTTACATAAGTTTCAATGTAAGACTCGAATCACTAACTATTGACTAGCCGTTATAAAAAAAAAATTAAAAAATAAAAATAATCTCTTTAAGTATAATTTTCTAAAAAATCTGTTCCACATCTATTGATATTGATTTCATATAAAAAGAGCAATAAAGATAGTATTAAAATTTCAACGTTCATAACAACTTAACCCGCTACTCAACAAGAACCTAGTCTCGCTGTAAAAAATGTTTCATTTGATGACATATATTAAAAGGAAATACGTTACGTGTACTTTAAAACGCATTAAATAATAATTAAGAACAAATATTCATTCGACCATGCCTAAACTTTTATCCCGTGAATATATAGTGGTATCCTCACAAAAGTTTTGGTAACTTCCCATATGTTTGTCTCTATATAATTATCATGTGACCTCACGTACATGCACATCCAAAGCACTAGCTAGACCACATATACAAACTCAGTTTATGGTTTGTACATTTTAAGCAAACACCAAGATTTATCCAATAAAAACAGCTCTTGACGTTGTTAACAAGATTTTGGGCCTCTTTTACAAGATGCATTGTTTAGTGTGTGTTTTCATCATGGTTCTTAGGATCATAACATCGTCTGATGCCGCGAGAATGATGGATTTATCGTACCAATCATTGTCTTGTTTGAAAAATGTTTCTACAAGGAAAGAGCTTTCGGGGATCGAAACCACCTTCAAACTTCGTTCCCCATTGCCTACTTGGCCTCCGGGTTCGTATTTTGTACTATCATTTGTAGAAATTTTTATCTATCATAGGTTAAAAGGAATCCTTGTGTAGTGAAAAGTAATGTATCATTTCGTGTTTTAAATCGTTTTAGGTGGAGGTTTTGCTGGTGGAACTATAGATTTAGGAGGATTACAAGTGAGTCAAGTAACAACATTTAACAAGATATGGGCAGCTAATGAGGGAGGACCGGGCAATCTCGGGGCAACGTTTTATGATCCGGTTTCAATACCAAAAGGGTTTTCGAGTTTAGGGTGTTATAGCCAACCCAACAACATGCCTTTATTTGGGCATATTCTTGTGGGAAAAGATGTCACAAAAGACACTTCAAATCCTACTCTCAAACCACCAATTGATTATACTCTAATTTGGAGTAGTGTCTCTCTCAATATCACGAAAGATGGTGATGGATACATTTGGTTCCCGAATCCTCCTGACGGCTATAAGGCTGTCGGATATGTGGTTACGAACTCGTCCCAAAAACCCGCTTTGGAAAGGGTCCGTTGTGTGAGGTCTGACTTAACGGACTCTCTGCAGAGCGACTTATGGATATGGGGACCGAGTAATAGTTTAAATGTTAATGGGTTCAATGTATATAGCTCTAAGCCAACAAATAGAGGTGTTCAAGCCATGGGTGCAACAATAGGAGGTTTTGTGGTTCAAAATGGGATTGGAGGTAACACATTGTCAATATCTTGTTTGAAGAACTTGAACGGTAATGTAGTAAACTCGATGCCGAATTTAAACCAAATTAAAACCTTAATTCAAACTTATTCTCCTGTGGTTTATTTTCATCCTGATGAACCATACCTCCCATCTTCAGTTGATTGGTTCTTTCAAAATGGTGCATTGCTTTATCACAAAGGAGATGAATCAAACCCTATTCCTATTAGCCAAAATGGTTCAAATCTCCCACAAGGTGGTTCAAATGACGACACTTATTGGATCGACCTTCCAAAAGATGGTTCAAGTAAAGAAAGGGTTAAGAAAGGTGACTTGCAAGATGCAAATGCATATTTTCATGTTAAACCCATGTATGGTGGATTATTTACAGATATTGCTATTTGGCTATTTTACCCTTTTAATGGTGCATCAAGAGCCAAAGTCGGGTTCATTAACATTTCATTAGGAAAAATAGGTGAACACGTTGGTGATTGGGAACACGTTACATTACGAATTAGTAATTTCAACGGTGAATTAACGAGTGTCTTCTTCTCGCAGCATAGTTGGGGGGCATGGGTGAGTGCTTCACTTCTTGAGTACGCAAGTGGCAATAAGCCAGTTGTGTACTCATCACTCCATGCTCACGCATCTTATCCTAAACCAGGGTTAGTCTTAATTGGTCCTGCGGGGGTCGATATTGGACTTAGAGATGATACGGCAAAGAGTGATAAGGTCATGGACACCGGGGTAAGGCCAATGGTGATCTCGGCCGAGTATTTAGGGTCCATAGTGGTCGAACCACCATGGTTAAACTATGAAAGAAAATGGGGACCAAAAATTGATTATGACCTTGATAAAGAGATAAATAAAGTGGAGAAGGTTATGATAGGAAAATTGAAACAGGCTTTTGACAAGTTTGTGAAGAGTATTCCTAGTGAGGTGTTGGGTGAAAATGGGCCAACCGGACCTAAGGTGAAAAATAGTTGGAGTGGAGATGAGATGCCATAAATATTTGACTTGTTTATATATGATTCTTTTGGTTACAAAATATTACGTAATATGATTTGGTTTTACAAGAGAGTAAAATTAGTACATATAGCAATATTACATATGTTGAGCATTGTGATTTTCATGAGCTTGTGCATGTAATCCTGTTGGTGTTAGGATGAATTTTACATGCAATTATAAAAAATTATGAAACTTGTTGTATTATTTCGAAATGTTTTATGTCAAAAATTGCATAAAAAGTTAACAAAATGATTACCTATTTTTGCTTTGAGAAACTGTTTAAGATAAAGATGTTAGTGTTAGGATTAGCTAGAAGAATCTTAAACTGGTGCGCACATTTCAAATTGCTTCCATTACGCTACGTTTCTACCTATTGTGCACGCATACATTTTATCCTTTTTGACTTTATTTAACACTAACAAGTTGAAATTAGATTGTTTATCCAAATCAGTTATTGTTTCTTTGAAGTTTTAGTTGATCTTATAGAATAGCAACAAATGCAATCAGTTCATTTCCCACTCGATATGAATTCCTATATATTGCTTAGATTGAAGATAGCATGAGTTGATGTTTCAAAAGTGAATAATAAAAGTATCAACTATCACTTAATCAATTGGGCAAAAAATGTTTAGTGCGTCATGCAATTGGAAAGCAGACCACTCCCTACGCTCTTAGCCTCTTATGCACTCTCTGTGTCTCATTTTAAATGTTCGGAAACAAATTTTTACATTTTATGATATGTGTAATAAATATAAATTCGAAGCTAACAAAATGTTTTATTTACCCAAGCATTAATACATAAAGCTCATATCTCGCTAACCACCGTCAACAACCAGTGTTGCAACAACTCCTAAATCATTTCACAAACTGAAACTATAATGTGAACGATTAAAGTGAGACAAAAAAAGTAAACTAAAGTAACTAATGTTCACATGTGTTATATGACATGATAGTAGATGCCTTTGCCATGATCCAGGTAACACTAAAATGGCATTTCTATGTCTATTACATGCCCCATATCGATGTATAGGTACATTAACGTTATAGCTCAATCACAGCTACAACTATGTCTTCTTTTATCAAGAGTTGTTAATGCATCATTCCAGCTATGAGTTCCAGCTGTTAGTAATCAACAAGCATTGATTCTAAAGTTAGAAACGGTGGACAGACAGTTCACACCACAATATGTTCAAATGGTGAAATGATGAATGCATATCGGTGTCGGATTGTTTCTCTAAGTGAATGTCACAACTAAACCGTGTAACCATTTCACAATCTGATTCCAAGCATGAACTATGCTAAGACACAAATTACCAGCACCTTCATGGGCAATTGCTTAATACAAACAATAATTTATGTATCTCGATTGATACTAGTCAAACTATCGGTAACCATTCACTTTGCAGATACATAAAACCCCATCCTTCAACAATGAATTAGAAAATGCCCAAAATGCAAAATAGCAACAAAAAAAGAGGAAAAAAATAATACCCTAGTCATACAAAGTCCATTTTACAAGCCACTTGGTCCTTTCTCTGGCACTTTACCTGATGAATTTTAGCCCATACCAGTCGTATCAAAATCCCAATTCTGGCAAAGGATCGTAAATCACTTTAACCGAGTTGTTGTTCTAGCAAGTGAGGATTGTCCATTTAAAGAAAATAATCAGGAGTACGTCTTGTTACATCAGGCTCTCCTCTCCTAGGGGCCGGATCAAACTGCAACATTGAATCGTCCAAAGTTAATTTGCTAGCTTGACAAGAAACATTCGGTAAGAATAACTCATTGGTTTCACAAAATATATACTGCACAAACAAGATAGAATGCTCTAGAAAACTTGACTAAATATAGTACCAGCCACCGCGACATAAAGGCTAAAGACAAAACATTTGTCTGGCACATTGGTTCACGAGTAAAAACGGGCAAAATCTTAAGCAGGTTGGAAAGAGTGGGTCGACTTAAAGCAGTTTTTGCACCCAAAAACTTCCAAGTTTTTTACCCTTAGTTGTCAAACATGATAAAACTACACTTATTGCGACTTTCGACCCATTTGGCCTGAATCTGTTTTAGTTACGGATGTTAATTTGACCGTTGAGAGCATATAACCCAAACGGACTTGTTCAAATGTAAATGAGACAAATGTATCACCCTTTTATAATGCTTAGTGGTGGAGATGGATGAAAACTTTGGATGTTAATCCATTTTATAAAAGGAATGTTGTTTCTAAGTTCCCCTTGATATTGAATCTTAACATATGACTCATTTCCTGGAAGAACAAAATCTAAAACATATCCAATGGCAGGGAGCAAAGATATGATAACACTGAAAATATGCATGTGTCTGGATGTTTTCAGAGTAAAGAAACCTGGATAAACGTGTGGCCCTTGCAATCATCAACTTCCAAGATAGAAGCCATGTTTCCACACCGATAGCAATAGTTTGGTGCGCTAAAGATAGTGACAACCTTTTGCTCCTGTCATACAAAAAAATTGACATAAAACTTTAGTTAAAAAAACATGAAAAGGGTCGAATGAGCAAGAACCAAAAAGGTCCCACGAAAGCTAAACGTAAAAGTTATCATTACATGTCCCCAGTTGAATCCCTCCATAACCAGCTGATGAGCTCTAGCAATAAGCTTCAGGCTGTTGGTATGGTTAAATTGCTCAGAGATATCCTACAGGAGAATTTTATGTTATAAAACAGTGTCACAATACTGATAAGATTAGAAGAAATGCAACATATTACTTGGCCAAAAGTGTATCCGGCTCCACGAGGTGAAATGCCCCAACCACAACGGTCATCTGGGTCAGACCATAGAAGATCACACATTGGACCTTCATGTGGAACCTCTTGAACACGATCAAAGTTTCTTATACTATCAAGAGTTTCAATTGAAGGTGACAAACCACCATGAAGACAAAATATCTCTGATTCAACCTATAACAGCACCAAAAGAAGGAAAATCAGATTGTCATGATTGTAAGCATAGACAACTATATTGATAATATTAGAAAAACAAAGAATGGGCAAACTAACCAATGCAGTCAATGGAAAATAATCAAAGAGATCTGTGAAAGTCTTCCAAACATTAGCATTTCCATACCTATAAGACAAAAACTACAATTACACACCAGCAAGGACATTATGCATACAGGAAAATAGTAAACTACAAATAAATATAAGAGTAAACTGCAAAATACATCCCTGTGGTTTGCCCAATTTGACACCATACATCCCTCTCGAAAAAGTTAGGACAATTACATCCCTCCGTTAGTAAAAGTCAAACAATATACATCCAAAAGGACGAACGATGCAAATGTTGTGTCGTTAACTTGGACACGTGGCAGTTAAGTAATAGTTAGTAAGGGTATATCAGTCATTTTACGTTTCCCTCTCCTTCTTTATATAAATACACACACACTCACACCTCAATAACTCTCTCTCTCTCTCTCTTGAATAACCGGCCACCCCACTCGCCGGAACACCAGCAGAAACCGGCGCCGGCCACCGGAAAATTTTCCGGCAACCCCTTTTCTTTTCCCAATCGATAGATCGACATCTCCACAACCTATCTGGAGCTTTTGAGCTCTCGACACGCCCCCTAACTCACGGCCAACGGGCCTTGTGGGTTTCTTGGGTGTCTCGGCTAATAACAAACACCACCAACTTGGTCCAAATCCGAATCCAACAACAAATATTTCAAATAAATATCACAAGAACACATAAAGAATAATAATAACATCAAGTGGCCATGAGCCTTAGCTCACGGTTTGGAGTCGTTCGAGACACAACACACCCAAAATGATACCAACTAAATTTTAAATCGGTTTTTATGAAATAAAATGTTATCCCACTTGTTTCTAGCCCGAAATATCTAACAACTTCACGAGTTGACTCGGTGGTGAGTCAACCCACGCGTAAAAACGCGTTTCTTACCTTGTGGACATTCGATCTATAAGTTTTTAAGGAGATTGGTAGTGTTGGAGGTGGATGTACGCGGTGGTGGTAACAAAACGAGGTGATGGGTTTGTTTTTGGAGCACGTGTGGTACCGTAGGTGGTAGGGGGATTGATGAGGGTTACGTGGGTGGTGGTGGTGTTGAGTGGTGAGAACAGGTGGTGGTGGTGTTGGGTCTTGGCAGCCGGCGGTTAGAGAGAGGAGAGAAAGAGAGATGTGGTGTGGTGATGATAATGATGAAGATAGGGTTAGGGTTTGGTTATAGTAAATTATATTTTGAGTAATTTGCCTAGGTCCTTGTATAAGAGAGGGAAGTAGAAAGGGAAACATAAAATGACAGATATACCCTTACTTAACTGCCACGTGTCCAAGTTAACGACACAACATTTGCATCGTTCGTCCTCGTGGATGTATATTGGTTCACTTTTACTAACGGAGGGATGTATTTGTTGCAACTTTTTCGGGAGGGATGTATGGTGCGAAATTGAGCAAACCACAGGGATGTATTTTGAAGTTTACTCTAAATATAATCAACAAGAACTATTGCAATTGTATGCGACTGTCTTGCTACATCCAAATTTATTGGCATATTTTGATCCATGACATATTGTATAACATTCAGAAAATGAAAACTATAATAGCCTATAAACTATAACATTAAACGAAAAGCTAACTTACTTCCGAAGACATTCATCATAAAACCCATAGACTTGAGTGATCTGTACACAAAAAACAATGGTAAGTCCTAGAGGTAGACTATTAATATGGGAAAACCTTCACATGAAACAATTTCAAGAAACATGATTAATACTCGACCAGTATACATATATTTATATAGTGATAGCCACTCTAATTTTGTCGATGTGAAATGAATATGTATGTTTTATTATCATCCTTATCAACATGTGCTGTTTCGCATATGTTTGGTGGTTACTATCTTAGAAGGAAAACCATGAGTCCATGACTATCAACAACCATATTTATTTTATCTACCTGACGACTTTCATGATTTCCTCTTAGGATTGTGATTCGCTGAGGATACCGCACTTTCAGAGCCACCAGAAGCTGCGTAAGAGTAAATTTCATCAATATCATGTAACTTACACACAACAACTTCTATAAGATATTGACATTGAATATAGAATAATACAATTATGCTAACCCCAATTTTGTAAACTTCCTTCTTAGTCAAGTAACTTTGATGCCATTCATGAGTATATACCCTGTGTCTCAACGTAAATGTCACATTTTTTTGAATTAAAAGGTTCTTTAAATCAAATTATGAGGTTTCCCCAATAGAAAGGTGAATTGTAATTTTGTTGAGTTTTGGCCAATGTAGTTAACTTCAAACTAAACATAAGTTCAATGAATACTGAGTTCAATGAAAATGGTTCCTCGGGAATGTGGCTAATCATCTAGTTTACTGAAATGTGCATAAAAATAGACATTCTAATATTTATGGGTGAAGGAGCAGTAAATTGGTGGGGTATCTACCCCCAATATTTGTTTTCTGCTGGCCAAGTAAGAAATGCAGAAGGAAAGAAAGTATTCAATTCGTTATTGTCATTAAACTTCGTTTTCATTCATTTGAGTAACCTTTGCTTTATTTTTATTTTTGAGATGTCACAGTTATATTACCCTTTACATGTATTTTTGCAAATGCAAAGAGCTGACTTATCAGCAAAAAGACATATTAAATTCCGCTTACCGTGACAGTCTCAACAGAATAATATCCTCGATCGACGTAATCCCCCATAAACAAGTAGTTAGTGTCCGGGCACTGCAGTTGAAAAATGAACCACATGAAACTAAACGTCTGAAACCGTCTAAACAGATATAAAAATATGTGGTCGCAGAGCAACTCAACAGCCACACAATCCCTTGCCGAGTTATCATTAAGTATGGGATCCAAGATATTTTACATCAGGCGGAAAAACACACCTTCCCTCCGATGCGAAAAAGTTCAGCAAGATCATGAAACTGGCCATGGATATCACCACAGATGGTCACAGGACTTCTTACCGGCTGCAGGAGAGAATACAAACAATTGAAAGTAAGAATAGTTGAGCTCAAATTATGTCTACATATGCACTTTCAATCAGATATTCACATATTTAACAATATCGGTGCAGCATATATATGTCTTCTTAATGGTACAGATAGATCATGAACTTCACCATAAAGATGCAATGTAACATATAGATTAAATACATATTTGAAAATGCATCATAAATATTCTTGTATTAATGAGAAAAAAAAACCATACCTGAACGTTGCTTTCATTCATCAGTATCTCTTTCGCCTTCTCACATAATGTCTTAACCTACACACACACACAGCAAGTACCTTAACATGATTGTTTCTGCAAACTAACCACCATAACAAATCTTTATGCTCTTTTTAGCTAACTATTTTCAAAGGTTTGTTTGTTTCCCTTTGCATAATTTAGTGAAGTTCTCATAAAGGGATCACATAAACTATCAATTCACAAGTAGTAATCACAACTATGTTTGTTTCTCAACAACCCAAGCATTTTCTATAAAGTAGCAGTATTGACGACTACCAAAGGTGTACACACTATGGCTACATAACATAAATGTAAGGGAAACATTTCAATAATCTGTATGATGAGTAGTTGAATACTTTAACGATTCTTTCAAAGGTACATGATGACTCAGAGTCATAAATCAGCTTCACGTACTTTACAATAAAACATACCAAAAATGGTTAAACTTCAGAAATAATTGCTCTCTATTGATATATTAAGTGGGTGGGTGTGAAGGGAAAATGGTACATATTTCATGTTAATCTATTTAATCAAATAACTTTCTCATGATAGTCACAAGTTATCAAGCACATTCCCGACAAGTTAATGATATTATCATTTATTGGAGGGCCCCTTCATATTAACGTGAATCCCAAGGCAAATACTTCCAGTTCATACGGATATAATAATTCACGAAAGATGGAAATATGCATTTTCTCCATACGTAAAAAGCCATTGACCCGTTCCAAGAACTCAGCAGCAACGTGTTATAAACCAGATACAAAGTGATATTATTAGTTTTCATTACACTGTTTAGATTTTAGACTTAACTTACCCAGGGGCGTCGCTTTTTTATCATTCATTTATCAGGAAACTTACATCACCATTTATGCATTTCAGCGTAGCGTATAACACACGAATCAAATTAACATAATAGCGCTAAACTAACTAAAGCCTGATAGCCATGACAACGCTTAAATAAGGCCCCATCTATCCAAAGGAAACCTAGTACTTCTCTAATTCACAATCAACATTCACGTCTCTTCTTCCATAACTTTCGCGCATTAAAATCAAATTTCTTGCTAATTTCACCCCAAAATGAACCCAAAAAAACATCCTTAATTGCATCAAATCAAAACACAACCAACAACAATAACCATAGCATCATATCTCCTGTTTCATAAAAAAGATTCAATTTTTTTCACATAATGGATCACCCAACATCAAATTAAACACAACCCATATGCTAAAACACCAAAAAAATCACAGATCCATAAAAAAGAATACAAATTGAACAAACCTCAGGCTCAATTAAGGGTTTGCATTCCATAAGCTGTGAAATCTGTTCATCAAGATTCCCATGGGTGTTGGAAGCTAGATCCACACTCATTTTGTTTTTATATATAAATAAATTAAGGTTTTTATTTATTTATACATATATTTAATCAATTGAATTGATTATTTTTGTTGAAATGAAATTTGGGAATAAAGATGAACAAGAATGAATGAAACCCTGGTTAATTTTGGGAGATTGTTTGTTGTTTTGTTTCGATGGTTTTGTTTGTGGTCCTTTGGTGTTGTTTCTATGCCATGTTTGGTCCCTTTACCTTTTTCTAGTTGGTTTGTAACGAGGATTTCAACTCGCGCGTTGCGACGAAGCGTATGTATACGATGTTGTTGCACACACCGCAAAAATAAAAGTCGGGATTTTTTAACTATGATTTATGTAGCTTAACGAGCCGTCCTCCTCCCTGCAATCATCCTTGTTAATACAAATATCGCCTAAAAACGTTATTTATGTTTTACGATCTTTGCTAAGTTTTGTTAACGATAAAATGTAAACTTTAGTTTCTAAGTAAATCATATTTTTATTTTTTTTTTTTTTTTTTTTTTTTTTTTGGGTAAAAGGGATGTGATACCCCGACAAATATATTAAACAACTAAAACTATACAATGCAAACTAACTATGGACACACCCATAGTAGTCAATAGTCCATGACATCCCCAAAACATGCTTAGGGAACATCAACAAAAAAGAAGACATACTACCTTGTCTAACCTTATTGCAACACAAATAATCACTACTAAACTGAGAATACCACACCATGACACTGTTCTTCCTCTTCAATGTTGGGTCAACATTTCTATGGTAAACCATGGAGCATTTCACTAAATGTGATTGTCTCCTTTAAAAACCTTCCCAAGTAAAACCCATCGAGACAAACCTTGGGTAAGGAAAAAGAGTACAACTCAAAATTAGGACTCCTACCAATATGAGAATATTGGCCTTCAAATCATCAAAGTAGAATAACAAGCCCCACTGATGACAAGAGAAGTATAAAACCCAATACCTAGGACCACACTTCATCACCATCAAAAGCCTATTACTGTCCTTCAAGTAACCTGAAACCCAACTACCCCAAGTACTACTACGGATTCTAAACCAGATGTGAGTACAATAGATAGAAGTCCAGTGAGCTATACTAATGGCCTTACACCCAGGAATGTCATATAGCCAATAGTCCATGTTTCTGCTCCACAAAAACCAATCCACCAAGCTCATGTTAACAATATTACTCCATACTAAAGAACACCCAGTCAAATAGCTCCCAGCAATATGAAATAACCAGATAAGACAAGAATTAAGAAGCCAATACCAGAATACAATTACCCATACATCATCTGAGCTAGGTTCACACCAAGATGGGCAATCATATAACCAACAGGCTTCAAAAACCATCATTTGGTTACTATACATACATTTCCCAGAGTCATCTAAGCTAGGCTTACACCACATATGGAAAATATGTAAAAGATAAACCAGAAAGATGGTGAAAGAAAGAACCTGAATATCACCATGACTGAGAGGAAGCACATAAATTACACTGGTGTTGCAATAATTAACTTTAACTGTTCTGGAAGCTGTAGAGAAGACATCAAGACTGCTACCATGGATAAACTCTTTATATCTCCCTTTAACCCAGAACCACACCAAGGAACCATTATTACATAGCACAATATAACAAGAATCCAGATCCCACCATATAATCCTAGCATCAATCATGGTTTAAAATGAACCCTTTTTCTGCCCATACTCTGCACTACATGAAATTTCCAAATACAAGCAGCTTCAAAAACCTGTGGAGAGGCATTAAGACTTAGATTCATCACTCTAAGTCTAACCGTATCTTTAATCAAGTTGCAAACCTCATCAAAGGTTCTAGTTCTACCTTGAAACATTCTTAAATTTCTCTCTTGCCAAAGAAAATAAATAGAAGCACCCACCACTAATCTCTGCATAATACTCCATATTGATTTGTTGATAGGTCTGCTAAGAATAAATTGTTGTATATCAGACCATAAGTTGGGAGCAAGATCCAATTTCACTAAACATTTCACCTCATTCCAGACTTTGCAAGGAAAATCACATTCAAAGAAAAGATGGTTGTGACTATCAGGCCTGGACTTACAGAAAACACAAACCATGTCATCTCTTTTCTCCCAAACTCCCATAATATCCTGAGTTTTCAGTCTACCATGAATAACTAACCAGACCATAAACGAGTGTCTAGGTATGCATTGACTGAACCATACAAGATTTGCCCAATTCACAATATTACTCTTTTCCCTAATGTCATTCCACACCCTGGAAACAGAGAAATCGCCATGTCTGCCATTGCAAGTTCTCCATAGGACTTTATCTTTTTTCCCTTCATACAACAAAGGCGGAGGAATAACAGAAAGGCCATCAAACAGCTCCGTTAAATAGTTAGGCCAATTCCATACTCCATTCTGTATAACATCAGCCACTCTAGCTTCAAGCGAAAGCCCAGCTCTAAAAATTCTTCTTTTGTTAATAAAATCACTAAGAGGGCAAATGGGATGCCAATTATCAAACCACAAGGAAGTGCTCATCCCATCACCTATTCTATGGACAATATGATCCCGTAGAATACTTCTGAGCCTAAGCATGTTCTTCCAGGCCCAAGAATCACCATTTTTCTCAGCAATATCCCAAAAATTTCTTCCCTTAAGCTTATAACTATGAATCCATTTGACCCATAGAGACTGTTTATGAGTAATGAGGTTCCAAACATGCTTCGACATTAAAGCTATATTCCATGTTTTCAACGACTTAATACCCAAGCCCCCTTCCACCTTAGGTTTGCAAACATCTCTCCATTTGATTTTAGCTTTGCCCCTCTTAAATTCCCCATAGTTCCACAAAAAATCTCTCATTATACTTTCAATTTCATTAGCAATAGAGACTGGGAGAACAAACATAGTGGCCCAATAAACTTGCATAGAACCAACCACAGATAGAATAAGTTGTAGCCTACCCGCAAATGAAAGTGATTTGTTCTTCCAATCCCCCACCCTTTTTCTAGCTTTATTAATCAGAGGTTGGCAGTCATTGATATAAAGTCTTTTGGATATAAGAGGCACACCTAAATATCTAACTGGTAAGGTACCCTCAACGAAAGGCATAACACTAAGAATTCTGGCCTTATTAAATGGTTTTACATTACTAAAGAAGATAGTACTTTTAGAAGGGTTAGGAATTAAACCAGAAACCATACCAAAATCATCCAAAGCTTTCTTCAACACCGCAACAGACTTCCAATCTCCATTACAGAACAGCATCAAGTCATCAGCGAAACAAAGATGAGTGATACCCAACTGCCAATGAAATTTAAAAGCTAGACTTTGGGCAATCTGTCTCTTCACCATAAGGTTGAAAACTTCCATAACAAGCGTAAACAGATATGGCGACAAGGGGTCACCTTGCCTCAAACCCCTTTTGCCTTTAAAAAATCCTTGAGGAATACCGTTGATGTTAATAGAAAAAGATGTAGACGTGATACATTCCATAATCCACCCTACCATTTTCTCATGATAACCGAAACTGACAAGGCTGTTCTTCAAGAAAACCCATTCCACCGTATCGTAAGCCTTTTGAATATCAACCTTTAAAGCACATTTAGCATGTCCTCTGTGAGTATGGTATCCTCTCATAAGTTCCTGGGAGAGAAGGATATTATCGCTTATTTGCCTAGATGGGATAAAAGCACTTTGGTTAATGTCAACCAGAGAACCCAAAGTACCTTTAATCCTATTCACCAAAATTTTACTAATACATTTATAGACCACATTGCAACAAGCAATGGGTCTATAATCAATAACCTTAGTAGGATTAGGAAGCTTAGGAACAAGAGAAATAATCGTAGCGTTAACCTCTTTAAGAAGCTTTCCACTGAAAAAGAACTCTTTAACGGCTTTACATAGATCCTTACCAATAACATCCCAAGATGCTTTAAAAAACTGAGAAGAGTAACCATCAGGTCCAGGTGCCTTGTTCCCATCTATATCAAATAACGCCACTTTCACTTCTTCATCTGTAACCTCTCTGATCATAAACTCAGCATCAGCATTAGAGAGCCTGGTAGTAAACAAAGAACTTGGGTCTAGAATTGGGGAGACCACAGAAGATTTACCAAGAACATTAGTAAAATGTTTGACGAATTGATCCCCTATATCCATTCCAAAGTACGGAACACCCATATTGTCTTCAACCATAGATACCCTGCTTCTATTGATTTTACCCTTAACCACATTGTGAAAATATTTAGTGTTCCTATCCCCTTCATTTAACCAATCAACTTTAGCCTTCTGTTTCAAAAATGACTCTTCGTCTTTTAAAGCAGCTTTATAAGCCTTCAGACATGTAAGTTCAGCCTCTCTCAAAGAAGAAGAGTGAGGATCAGCCACCATAGCTCTTTGTATATTAGCAAGATCAGCTCTTAAAGATTTGACATTCTCAAAGATGTTACCCTGCTCATAGTTAAGCTTTCTGAGAGGTTTCTTTAACATCTTAAGCTTTGAGACAAGTGAGAACATATTGTAACCTTCCACATTAGTCTCCCAATTCTTCTTAACAATAGGGATGAAACTATCCTTACTAGTAAGATAGTTGTAAAATTTAAATGGTTTGGCTTTGGCTTTGACAACTTCAGGTATAATAATGACTGCTGGAGTGTGGTCAGAGGTCATAAAAGGTAAAAAATGAGCATACGAAGTGGGGTAGGCTGAGAGAAAAGGAGTATTGCACATAACTCTGTCCAGCTTTTTGAGTAATCCACCCACTTTACCAGGTTTTTTGTTCCATGTAAAATTCAGACCATGACTAACAATATCATTAACCTCAATATCGGAGACACACTCTCTAAAATCATACATAGCAGTAGTGATTTTGGATCCCCCAGTAGACTTTTCTGAAGGTTCAAAACATGTGTTGAAATCACCTAGAAGAACCCAAGGAGAATCTCCCACAACCCTCTTGTGCTTATGAAGAGATTTCCACAAACTCCGTCTATCAACAGTATGAACAAAAGCGTAAACAAAAGAAACATGGAACCTTTTATCTCCATTAACAGTTTCAACTAAACAGTGAATGACTTGTGCAGTTTGCTCCAAAATCATAACATTAATACAATTTGGGTCCCATCCCACAATGATTCTAGTGCCGCCAGTACAAGAAGAATTATTAAAAACCCACTCCCACTGTCCGAGAACACGTCTGCAAATTCTAGCAAGCTTTTTCTTCTTGACATGGGTTTCCACTAGGCCACACAAACAAAAATTGTCTTCCCTAAGCAGCTCAATAACTTGATCTTGGTTACGGGTGTTGTTTAAACCCCTAACATTCCACGCAAAAGCTTTAAATACCATTGGAAACATTAGAAAGGGGGCTGCATCATTCCCTATACTACTAGCAGCATTCACATCATACTCCGGTTTCATTTCCCTAGCAATACCCTCACATTCAGATACAACATCATCTTCATCGCCATCAGGAATAGGATCAAGTTTGTATTTATGGCAATTCTTATAAAAGTAATCAAGTTGATGGAGAGTCCAATCAAGCCTGACAGTTTTAGAAGGATAGATACCTGCACTTAAAAGAACGTCCACTTCACTTCTTAACTCATGCCACTCTTTGTTACCAGGATTATCATGACTCTTCTCACTATCACCCAAAAAGCCTTCTAGCATTACCTCATCATTGAAAGCTGCAAAAGTATTGCTAAGTGGAATGTTTTCTGCTATTGCACCACCAGAAGTATTAGCAGAACTAGAACCCCTCACCAGAACTTTTGGTTTAAAATTGGGATCTTTGCTAAGTTGCTGTAAAGATTTAGAAGGGGAGTTATTAGCAGTACTCTTATGTTTAATAGATTGAGCCTCATTAAATGTCTTATCCATAGCATTACCCTTATTCTTCGCTTGATATATACCCTGTTTACCATTAGCTTTGTTTTGCACTCCAATACTCTTATTATTCGAAGACTGACCATTACTCTGCTTGTTGTGATTAAACTTCAAGGATGCAGTATTCAGTTTCCCAGTAGTTTGAGGATACTTAGCTTGACCTCCCTTCATATCACCATTTCTTCCAGGTCCTTTAGTACTACCAGCAGAAACAGATTTGGTGGGAATGCCATTGTGTGCACTCACCACAGGTCTGTTATTCTTTCCAACAGTAGTGAATCCATCATCATCAACAACAGGTTTATGCTTAGCTACCTCATTCTCTTTTACATTAATAGCATCTTTAATGGCTTTTGTTGCTATCTGTTCTTGAGTTATTGGTCTGCTCTTACATACCACAGTGCTATGTCCGAAGGTTTTGCAATGCGTACAAAGTGGTGGTTTCCACTGGTATTTCACTTCCAACTTACCCACCCTAGCAGGTCTATTTCCTAAAGGAGGATAAGAGATTTCCAACACACTTGGAAGATCCTCTTCCGCAGAAACCTCAACCAATACTCTAGCAAAATCAAGCTTGCCCGCCTTTTTAAGACATCTCTCCTTGGTCATCTTATCCATAATCATAGGTCTGCCCACACCACTCATTATCTTACCTATACCATTTCCATTACAGAGTTCCATTGGGATGTTATGCACACAAACCCAAATAGGAATGGTAGTAGGTTCGGCTTTTTCAAGCCAAATACCAGGCTCCCATATATTAAGTACCAAAGGGACATTTTGCACCATCCAAGGACCACTATCAAGCACTGTTTTCATTCCTTCTTCACTTTTAAACTTGAAGTAAAAGATGCCATTGTTGGTTTTGGTGATTTCCTCAATGTCATATACCCTCCACATCTTCATTAAGTTAGATCTAACCACTCTATAGTCCATGGATGTCCCTACAAAATACCCATACAACTACATAGCACAAGCCTGACCACCCTTATACACTTCATCAGCTGAAAATTCAATTCTCCTAGTACCATTATCCTGAACAGACACAAAACCAGGTGTATACTCCATTTTCAAAGCCAATTCCTCACTTCCCTTCTTTAGCTTTTCAGCAAACCTATCTGCTACAGCTGAGTACTGATTTGAGATAATAGTAGAACCAAAAGCATTCCCGAAACCAGCACTCCAATTACCAACTTTACTAGAACTAGTAGGATTAGACATGAAAGGATTATCAGCAACATTACAACCCAAACCAGCTCTCCAATTGCCCATATTACTAGTTGAAGTAACAGTCTTAATAAAAGGGTTACCAATAACATTGTTTTCAAACTGAACCTTTAACAAAGGAACATTAGGCTTTTTAAGAATACCTTTGCCAGTATCACTCTTACCAAATTCAAAATCCATGTCTTCCTTGTTACAGGCAATACCATTCAAATTGTTAGAAGGAACACAATCAGCATTTACAACTCCATCCATACTGATGTGCTCAATCCCAACATTTGAACCTGCTATACCGTTATCACATACAGACCCTGTCTTAGCACCAACTATACCATCCTTACTACCAGTCTCACAACCACTAACACTATCTACATCACCAGTACTAGGGTTATCAGAACTAGTTTCAAGACCACAGTTCCTAGCCACAGGACTAGTCTGCCTACTATTGGTGGCATTAACATCAAGAGGGAGGTTTATAAAAGACCCATCATTACCACTGACAACATTACTAGAGTCATTAACCATTTTGCCACAAGTCTTAACACTAGAAACAACCATCTTAGAAGCAGACCTATGCTTAAAAGTAGAACCCATTTCAAACTTAACATTATTACCTTCAACATCAATATTAGGGCTATTAATAACACGTTTACCACCCCTATTATCTATAGGAGATGATTCATTACGTTTTTGAGACTTACCAATAGTCCACGATGAACGAAGATTTCTTAAAATAGATCCAGCACCAACAGATGTAGACCCCGGAGAAGAAATCTTTAATTTGATGGCATGGCGGTGCCTCCTAGTTTTACCCTCCTTCATTTTGGACAAAGGAATACTTGATTTCGAAATATGCACCTTATCTGGTGACATACCAGTAAGCTCACAAAACTCTGTAACAAGTGGATCTGGGGGTTTATTATTTTCAATAGGCATAACGAAGGTTTGAGTTTATGTGAATTGCAAGAGGAATTACAGGTTTAGAAAGTGGAAGATTCACTCAACAAAACGATTGTTGATTGAATATTTTAGGGTTTTGGGGATTTCGCCTAAATCGCCAGAGAGGAGAGAGAAAGAAATTTTTTTTAGTTATGGTTATTAATCTTAGTTTTAAAGACTTGAATAACTAGACATTTTGCTACATTTCACATTTCATAAAACACAACACTTTTTATTTCTTAAAATAGAAATGTCACATCACATTTATGGCAAGTTTTGTCAATATACATTTATGGAAAGAAAGTGTGTTTGACTAACCATATGTTTGCTTGCACAAGTTTTGTGTTTGACTAGGTGTAATGAGATGTGACATTGTTTGGTTTGTAAGATTTATTGCAAAACCAACTGCAAGCCCGGCGGAACCCTAGGGGTACACGGGCGGAACCCATCTGAGGGTTCCGCCGTATCCGCCAGGCCTGCAGAAGGTTTTGCTATAACTACTAAGCCACAAGTTTGATTTTTGGCTTATCACTCTACATCATATTTTCACACATTCATTCATTCTTTCATCTAACCCTTTAACATCTCATATGTGAAGTTTCTTTTTGTAGCAAAGAGATTCACGAGTTCATAAAAAGTTACAAGTATTCAACACAACGTTGCAAGACTTGTTAGCTTAGCATTGTGTAGACTTGTGTAGTTTACACTTCATTTGATTGTGTATTTTCAGTAGTGATCGGTTAGTATTTTAGTCCTCAAAATACAAAGTGTGACGGGAGTGGTTGTACCCTTGTAAAAGAACTCGACATCTAGCTTAGTGTCGGTAAATGTGTATAAGCGACGTGTAAGTTTTCTCCGCCGGTGAAAGGAGCTTGTTGACTAGTGAAAGAAACTCTCGAGTTGGATACTCAGGGCCTGGACGTAGGGCAAGGAAAAAGAGTCCTTGTAGCCGAACCACGATAAATACTCGTGTTGTGGTTTGATCGTTTCTTTCATTTACTTGCATGTTATATATTGTGTTTGTGTATATATCTTTGATCAAACGGAAAGTTTCAAAGCTAATTAAACAAGTTAAAAAGATTTTAAACGGTAAACTATTCAACCCCCCTTCTAGTTTTCCACAATTGGCATCAAGAGCTATGTTACTCAAGCTTTTAAAATATATTGTGTTTTAAAACTTGAAACGATCTATGGATTTTGAAAATTACAAAGAAGGGCAATCTATGCAAAGACCACCACTTTTTGAAGCAAATGGTTTTATATATTGAAAAACCGTTTTGAAACTTACGTGAAATCTAAAGATATAGATTTATGGTATATAATCATTGATGGTGATAATATAGTTACTAATATTAAAGATAATGATCAAAAGAAATTGATTGCTAAAAATAATGAAGCTAAAATGATGCTTTACAATGCTTTGCCTAAGAAAGAATATGAAAGAGTCTTTATGTGTAAAACCGTCAAAGATATTTGGCAATCTTTAATAGTCACTCATTAAGGAAACTCACAAGTTAAAGATAACAAAATTGATCTTCTTGTTCAACAATATGAACAATTTGTTATTTCCGAAGATGAGATTATTGATAATGCATTTGCTAGGTTTAACACTATTGTTACTTCACTTAAAGCACTTAATGAATCTTTTTGTAGTAAGAATTTTGTCAGGAAATTTCTTAGAGCACTCCATCCGAAGTGGATAGCAAAAGTGACGGCAATTGAAGAATCCAAGGATCTTTCAAGCATGTCACTTGACGAGCTAATTGGAAACCTCAAAGTTTATGAAATGGTAATGGAAAAAGATTCAGAACTAGTTAGAGGCAAGAAAGAAAAAGTTAAGTCCATTGCCTTGAAGGCTAGAGTCCAATCAAGTGATGATGAAGAATCTACTTCGGATAGTGATGATGAGGAATATGCTATGGCCGTTAGAGACTTCAAGAAGTTCTTTCGTAGAAGAGGGAAGTTTGTAAGGCAACCTAAAGATGACAAGAAAACTTTTCGAAAAGATCGTGATGATAGGAAAGGAAAGGTTGAAAGGAAATGCTATAGGTGTAGAGACACAAGTCATCTAATAGGAGAATGTCCAAAACCACCCAAAAGCAAACCTCAATAAGCTTTTGTGGGTAGTGCTTGGAGTGACTATGAAGGAGATGACGATGAGCCAAAGAATGATGATATTGCTCTCATGGCTCACGACTCAAATGAGGTACTCTCCGACTCATCTTATTCTTCTATTGATGATGACACCTTACAAAAAGAATAGAACAAACTTTGTGAATTGAGCTTAAAAATCATAAACAAAAATAAGTTTTTGAAAACTAAAAAGGAGTTTTTAGAAAATGAAGTTTATGAGTTAAAAGAAAAAGCTAAGAGATTAGAAAAGAGTAAAGGTATTGACACATCTTGCAAATCATGTGAAGAGCTTATACTCGAAGTTGAGAAACTTAAAATTACTCAAAATGATCTAATAAAACAAACCACAAAGTTTAAGAAGTTCGATAAGAGCATTTCTTGTGCGGATGAAATTATGAAACTTCAAAAGTCACCCTTTGATAAAACTGGACTAGGATTCATGAAAATAGAAACTTCAAAGGGTCAAACGAAACAAGAAAATAATGCACAAGAAACTAACAAAACTGCTACAGCAGCCCACGGAACAGACGGAACCCAACCCAGGGTTCCGCCCCTTGAACCCGAAGGTTCCGCCAGGTCTGCTGCAGCAGTAACATCCTCCACATCGGATCGTTCAAAATTTGTTAAAGTCACATATAAAAATGGAACAAAACCTGCCTTTAAAACTGGAGTAGGACTTAGTAAAAACGAATTTAGAGCTAAGACTACTCAACCAAGACCTAAGACTCCAATTCCCAAACGCCCCTTTCCAAAGAGCAACTTCAACACACGGCCAAACTACCAACATGTTTGGAACCAAAACACTCCTGGACATTACCAAACTCCAAACTACATGTCATGGAACCCTTATGTTCTATTTTCATACTTGGAACAAGTTAATGGTATGCTTAACCAAAATGGACCCATGAAAAATTGGGGACCAAATGTTTGAGTGTTTTTCGTAAAATAGGTGTGCCTCAAAGTTTTTTTGGAACCGGATGAATGGATTAAAGATAGCGGTTGTTCAAGGCACATGACGGGTAACAAAAGCCTCTTCACTACTTATCACAAATGTGATGGAGGTAATGTTACGTTTGGTAGTAAAGCTAAGAGCAAAATCATCGGAAAAGGTACAATCTCTCATGACTCCCTTTTTATAGATGATGTAGCTCATGTTGATAACTTAGGTTTTAATCTTCTTAGTATTAGTCAACTTTGTCGTAATAAGTATAATGTCCTTTTTAGTGAAAATGGAAGTAAAATACTTAAAGATGGTATAACCATAGCCAAAGGTGTTCTTAAGAACAACGTATATGTCATGAAGATGGATCCAACATCTAGAGACAAACTTTGTCTTACTTCATTAGATGAATCTTCAACTTTATGGCATAGACGTTTAGGACACGCTAACATGAGACTAATTCAAAACCTCTCCTCCAAAGACTTAGTTCGAAACCTACCTAAGTTGAAATATGACCAACACTTTTGTGATGCTTGCAAAGTCGGTAAACAAGTCCATAGTAGCCATAAGGCTAAAAACTTGGTTTCTACATCTAGGTGTCTAGAACTTTTGCATATGGATTTATTTGGTCCATCCGCTATACAAAGTTATGGAGGTAACTTCTACACTTTGGTCATAGTTGATGATTACTCAAGATATACTTGGACAAAATTTTTGAAAAGTAAAAATGAAGCTTTTGATAAATTTGAGATTCTAAGTAAGAAAATTCAAAATCAAGTAGGGTATAATATTGTGTCTATTAGAACGGATCACGGTCGTGAATTTGATAATGAATTTCAATTTGGAAACTTTTGTGATATTCATGGTATTACTCATAACTTTTCGGCTCCACGTACCCCTCAATCTAATGGTGTAGTAGAACGTAAAAACCGGACATTGCAAGAGATGAGTAGAACAATGCTTAATGAACAAAACATTCCACAAAAGTTTTGGTGTAATGCCGTTGACACATTAACGTACATTTTAAATCGACTCTTAATTAGACCAATTTTGAATAAAACTCCTTATGAACTATATAAAGGTAAAAAGCCTACATTATGATAGTTTAGAGTGTTTGGGAGTAAATTTTTTATTCTTAACACCAAGGATTATATCACCAAATTTGACCTAAAGTCTTATGAAGGTGTATTTCTTGGATATTCACAAAATAGTAAAGCTTACATTGTTTTGAACAAAGAAACCTTAAGAGTCGAGGAATCGTTGAACATAACATTTGACGAGAGTCCACCTCCCTCTAAGACATCACCTTTGGTAGATGATGACTTAGTTGAAAGCCAAGCAATAGAAAGTCAAGAGATTTTAGGTAATGACAAGGAAGATGAACTATTAAACAAAGAACTTGTCAATGTCAAATAATCTAAAAGTCATCCATTAGATGGTGTCATAGGCAACATTAACGAAAGAACACTAAGATCAAAAGTTCAAAATGAAAGCAACTACTTTTGTTTCGTGTCAACCATTGAACCGAAAAACATTAATGAAGCCATTAAAGATGAGTCTTGGGTAATTGCAATGCAAGAAGAGTTAAACCAATTTGTTAGGAATGATGTATGGACATTAGTTTCTCAACCAAAGAATCAAACGATAATTGGAACAAAATGGGTCTTTCGTAATAAAATGGATGAAAATGGAATTGTGTCTAGAAACAAAGCTAGGCTAGTTGCACAAGGATATAATCAACAAGAAGGCATTGACTACGATGAAACTTTTGCTCCGGTTGCTAGGCTCGAGTCAATTAGAATCTTACTTGCATATTCATGTGCACACAATTTTAAACTTTTTCAAATGGACGTCAAAAGTGCATTTCTAAACGGAGTCATTAATGAAGAAGTGTATGTTGCTCAACCACCGGGCTTCATCGATTTTGAAAAACCAAATCATGTGTACAAACTTAAAAAGGCTCTTTACGGACTTAAGCAAGCTCCAAAAGCATGGTATGATCGACTTAAAACCTTCCTAGTTGACCATAAGTATACCATGGGCTTAGTTGATAATACTCTCTTCACTAAGAAGAAAGATTCACATATTATCATAGTCCAAATCTATGTTGATGACATAATATTCGGATCAACTTGTCAAGAATTATGTATGGATTTCTCAAAAATCATGCATGACGAGTTTGAAATGAGTATGATGGGAGAACTCAATTTTTTCCTAGGACTCCAAATTAAGCAACTAGAAGATGGTATCTTCTTTAACCAATCTAAATATATTAAGGACATGCTTAAGAAATTTGGATTAGAAGATTCGAAACCAATCAAAACACCCATGTCCACGGAAACTAAACTCACCAAGGATGAGGAAAGTGAATCCGTAGATAGCACTAAATATAGAGGTATGATTGGTAGTCTACTTTACCTAACGGCTAGTAGACCCGACATTATGTTAGTGTTTGTCTATGTGCTCGTTTTCAAGAAGATCCTAAGACTACTCATCTCGAAGCCGTTAAAAGGATTTTTAGGTATATTAAGGGCACTTAACATTTAGGTTTATGGTATCCCAAAGGAACGAGAATAGACACCATAGTGTATGCCGACTCGGATCATGCCGATGACTATGTTGATAGAAAAAGCACAAGTGGTATTTGTACTTTTGTTGGACATTGTCTCACCTCATGGTTCTCTAAGAAGCAAACGGCTCTTGCTATCTCAACAACGGAAGCCGAGTACGTTTCGGCCGGAAAGGCATGTCAACAAGCTCTTTGGATGAAGCAAGCTCTTGTCGACTTCAGAATTCAACTTAACGACATCACAATTCTTTGTGACAACAAAGGTGCCATTGATCTTAGTAAAAACCCGGTTCAACACGCTCGTACCAAACATATTGAAATCCGTCATCATTTCCTTCGTGACAACGTTCAAAAAGGAAATATCTCAATTGAGAAAGTTTCTTCCGAAGACAACATAGCCGACATTCTCATAAAACCCCTTAAACGTGAACCTTTTAACCTTCTTAGGATAGGCTTAGGACTCATGGAACCTACATTGTAGTTCTGGACATTAGAAAAAAATCACAAAAATCAAAACAAATCCATAACTCTTTTTCTCAGCAGGGTCGGCGGAACCCTCAGACACAACGGACGGAACCCAATTCAAGGGTCCGCCGTATCCGCCGACCTGTAGAACCATTTTTTTGTTTATATTAGACCAAACACCCATTATCTCATACCACCACTTCCAAACTGTTACTATTCACTTTACCATCCATCCATACCTGCGATTTCTTGGTCTTCCTTTCACTCACATTGCAAAACAATCATCCATTGTAAGTATTCTAAACTTGATTACAATCCTGATCTGAGTCTAGGAATTCTATTTTTTGCACAAAAACAAAAACTTGGGGTTATGCATTAACTTGAGAAACTCGTGCATGAAATTAGGTGTTTAACAAAACTAATCATGTTCCCCATAGTTAGGAATTGCATTCTTACTAAGTGTAAACATGTTTACTAAAACACCCCATGTCAAATTCTTCCAAAAATTTCTCACAAATAGGACAAATATTTTTTCGTCTCACATTGAGAATACAAAATCAAAACGTTATGTTTAAAACATCACTTGCATAATGTCTCTTGAATGCTAAAGGGAATACATAACCAATATGTATTTTCGGGTACATTCAAATGAAGCTACATTGAACTAGGAGCGCTTGGGTTATCTTTTGTTTTATAACAAAACTTGCATTATAAAACGTTTTTGAAGCATCAAAATGAGTCAAGATAACCGCACCTCCACATTGTTTTCATATAGGCACACACTAGAACAACCACATTACAATAGTCGTTTACTTAGACTAAAATGTGAAATTTTGTTTTTCTAGGAATCATCATGCCTCCTCTAACCCACTACGACCACAAGGACACCATTAAGTACTTACCCAAACACCACAAAACCAAAGGCCTTACCCCAAATCAAGTCGATGTTTTCAAAGCCTTAGAAAAACATTATGTCCATGAGGGTAGAACCATTGACCCGTCCTTCCTAGAAGGCACAAACCTGTACACCGAATTTGCCACAATCAACTTTGAGTGTCTTTTAGAAATCGACGAGCCTATTTGTCCTAGGTTCATTCTAGAATTCTATGCATCCGTCACTCTCTCCACGGATGAGTATGGTCGCATGTCTATCAACTTTAGGGCTAGTGGTCATCAATACTCCTTCACTCTTGAGGAGTTTGCTCAAATCATAGGTGTCCCAAACCGTGGTACTTGCATCTACTCCGACTTGCACTCCCTCTCAACTCTTGACACACTCTTTGTCCGCATCCATCCCTATGACACCCCTCTTGTGTCCAAAGATGAACTTCGTAACCACCTCTTTGTTAGGACAACCAACACTAGGAGAACCCGTTCGGGAAATGAGGTTGATAAGGACCCGTATGGAATGGAACTTAATGAACTTAAGCCCCAATTCAAGAAATGGGAGGAAGTACTTAGAGCCAATGTCATTAGCACAATAGGAAACTGAGATCATATAAATCTTTGCCTTTACTACATGCTCTACTCCTTGTCCGTTAGGCAACCGTTCAACCTTGCCTACTACATGGCCAATAGAATGGCCGACATTCCCGTGCATGGCACAACGGCTATGCTGTATGGAATGCTCTTGACCCATCTCTTTAGGTTCATCTCTCCCATTCCACCAACTCCAAACGGTCTTCGCCTTGACTACTCTCTCATTCCACACACCTTTGTCCCACTTAGTGATAAGAGAGTTTACAAAGCCCATGGAAAACGTCCTCATCCTCCTACCTCCTCATCATCTTCCTCAATGAGTGAAGATGACTCTTTGCCCAACTCTAGGCTCCCACCTCTAGAATACCTATCCCAACTTCCGGATATTCCAAATGAGTCGGAGGAGTTCAAGCAAACAAATGGGATGTTTAAGAATCTCGGAAGATTCCTTGGAAAGCTCAAGAACAAGATTGACCGTCAATGAGTGCGGGTGTGTAGGAGTGTTTGGCACAAGGTGCTATTTGAACAATTTGGTCGTTTAAACAATGTTTGTCATGTATTTGTGTGTTGGTACAATTTGTGATACGATTTGGAACATGTATTAACTAACAATGATGCAGGTAGACAACTTTTGGCAAGTTGTCAAATTTTCATGTTTATGAAATTTTCACTAAGTATAGTGAAATTCGCTAACCCCCGGTCAAAGTCCTATGGTATGCGTGTTTACATGTCCATTTTTTGCATTGCCTAACTAGATATGCATTATATTTTTGATTTTAGGAGTTTTTGAAAAATTTGAAAATCATCTCGCGGGTCAAAATCGCGGACTGTATTGTTTTTCAGGTCTGGTGGATCTGGCGGCACCCTAGAATGGGTTCCGCCAGTGTAATTTCTGGGCAACCCAGAAATGGCCCAACGGATCGGACGGAACCCTCACACGGGTTCCGCCTGTGTATCCTGAAGGTTCCGCCAAATTTCATGCAGATTTTTTTTTTTTTAGTTTTCAACATTTCAACATCCAATCAACAAAATACCATCCTTTTAGATAGAAACCAATTTCCTGCAATTTGTTAAGCACAATAGGGTAGTTCTCATTCCTTATAACTCAAAGAAAACCATTTCCCGCCAAATTTCAAAAATACCCATAACTACCTCAAGGAACCTTCACACATAAAGGAAGGAACCCTTCCAAAGGTTCCTTGAAATCCCTGAGACATATCCTTCCACAAATTTGCCAAAACCACTAAGCATTTAGTGCAAATCTTTGTCTTCCTACTTCACCATTTTCATTGGATTGACTTCCATGATTTGACAACCCACAATTAGTCTTCCAAATCATTAGGAACCTCCATTTTTGTATGGCTAAACATCAAATCCAAACACTCCTTCCCATACTCCTTCATCACTATAAATTAAACCATCCTAAACACTATCAAATCACACCTTCTTCATCACAATTTCTGAACTTTTAAACCATTTTAACCATGACTAAGTCAACAATCACCTCTCAACCATCACGACCCGTCCGGAAAACCGCCCGAATAAGTGTTAAACCACTTTGGTCTAACCAATCCATCAACCTAAGCTCCTCATCCCCGGATGAATTCACCTCACCAATCAAAAATGAACATTTTCTGAACCTTGCATCTCCATCTCCATCACCCAATGAGCTCACTCCACCACCAACAAAATCACCCATTGACCCAACTCCACCAAGTGCTCCAACTCAACCATCCAAAACTCCATCACCATCACCATTACCAAAACTTGAACCTATGGAGTTATTTGGGTCTCCTCCAACCTCACCACATCCTTTTGTCCAAGATCTCAATGATCTTCCACCAAGACCAACACAACCACCACCTTTTGCAAATGACCAAAATGAGCATTTTAACCACACCCAACCACCACAACAAGTGTACCACCAACCCAAACCATTGTTGTTTCACCCTATCTACCATTACATCCATGGTCCTTTTTATGGAGAACCAAATTTTGAAAACCATGATCACCCAACTCCACCACATTCTCAAGCCCAAACCTTTGAGTCTTTCTTTCCTTCCTATGAGGAAATCCAAAGCATGGTTGAGAATCATCTCCATCAAGCAATGGAATTTCAAACCACCTTGCTTGACTCTATACCAAACCCATCCTCCAACCAAGAACCAAAAACCAACCAACCCTCAAACCAAGAAACCAAAACCAACCCATTTCCACCCACTCATCCCCATGTTTGCTCAAATTGTGAGCAAATGGGTGAAAGCATCAAATTGTTGCTTCACCAATTCCAAGACGAAACCCGTTTTGCATTCCAACATGTCATAGAACGTTTAGATGCTCTTTCCCACCCAAACAAATCCTAGACAATATTTGGAGGCCTTTTGCCCCATTTAGGAAAGTAGGATTTGATTTTCTTTTATTTTCTTGGTTATTTTTAGTTTCTTTAGAAGTAGGAGGATCTTTCCCATTTCTTGTCTTTGACTTGTAAAAGTCAAATTTTACTTGAAATGATATCTTTTTCTACTTACTTACTTGCATTGTTGGTTGATCATTTTTGAGTTGTTATTGTGGTTGCATTATGTGTGGTAACTACAAGCTTGATTATATATATCACCAACTAACCATTTTTTTGTAGGATCAAAATCCATGTTTCCCATCTTGGCACTCCTTTTAGGGGGAGTAACAACCAAGGGGGAGCACGTGCATTATTCCGCTTCGCTACTCTACTTTTTGTTTCAACAAAAAGGGGGAGAAATATATTAAACCTTTAAACTTAATATTATTTTCATCACTTAAGTAAAACAAGTTTAATATAATTTTTTTTAAGTCTTAAACACTAAGATTTTGTGAGTTACTTAAAAACAAAGTTTATGTTTTGTCATCAACAAAAAGGGGGAGATTGTTAATACAAATATCGCCTAAAAACATTATTTATGTTTTACGATCTTTGCTAAGTTTTGTTAACGATAAAATGTAAACTTTAGTTTCTAAGTAAATCATAATCTTAGTTTTAAAGACTTGCATAACTAGACATTTTGCTACATTTCACATTTCATAAAACACAACACTTTTTATTTCTTAAAATAGAAATGTCACATCACATTTATGGTAAGTTTTGTCAATATACATTTATGGAAAGAAAGTGTGTTTGACTAACCATATGTTTGCTTGCACAAGTTTTGTGTTTGACTAGGTGTAATGAGATGTGACATTGTTTGGTTTGCAAGATTTATTGCAAAACCAACTGCAAGCCCGGCGGAACCCTGGGGGTACACGGGCGGAACCCATCTGAGGGTTCCGCCGTATCCGCCAGGCCTGCAGAAGGTTTTGCTATAAATACTAAGCCACACGTTTGATTTTTGGCTTATCACTCTACATCATATTTTCACACATTCATTCATTCTTTCATCTAACCCTTTAACATCTCATATGTGAAGTTTCTTTTTGTAGCAAAGAGATTCACGAGTTCATAAAAAGTTACAAGTATTCAACACAACGTTGCAAGACTTGTTAGCTTAGCATTGTGTAGACTTGTGTAGTTTACACTTCATTTGATTGTGTATTTTCAGTAGTGATCGGTTAGTATTTTAGTCCTCAAAATACAAAGTGTGACGGGAGTGGTTGTA
The DNA here is from genome assembly GCA_030686995.1 of Artemisia argyi. Classification (NCBI taxonomy): domain Eukaryota; kingdom Viridiplantae; phylum Streptophyta; class Magnoliopsida; order Asterales; family Asteraceae; genus Artemisia; species Artemisia argyi. The sequence goes on from CM060683.1 coordinate 69,147,120, forward strand.
CCCTTGTAAAAGAACTCGACATCTAGCTTAGTGTCGGTAAATGTGTATAAGCGATGTGTAAGGTTTTCTCCGCCGGTGAAAGGAGCTTGTTGACTAGTGAAAGAAACTCTCGAGTTGGATACTCGGGGCGTGGACGTAGGGTAAGGAAAAAGAGTCCTTGTAGCCGAACCACGATAAATACTCATGTTGTGGTTTGATCGTTTTTTTCATTTACTTGCATGTTATATATTGTGTTTGTGTATATATCTTTGATCAAACGGAAAGTTTCAAAGCTAATTAAACAAGTTAAAAAGATTTTAAATGGTAAACTATTCAACCCCCCTTCTAGTTTTCGACAATCCTCTTAGCCGGCGGTTTCGTAATAGTATCTATTAAAGATACATTGTATCTAGATGATGAGAATCAAGTTGTTGAATGCAACTTATATTTAAATAGGTCATGCATGATGTCAAGTGCAAACCAATTGTGCCTATAAAAGACAGTGAACCCTTCTTGCATTTGCATCCCATCTCAAAGCAAAACACACAATGTTCTTTGTTTCTTTATTCTCTTCTAGTAGTCTTCGAGTAGAATTAGAGAGATTCTAATATCTCCTAATACAAGAGATATAACTATTGGTATATATCCTTGTACCTAGAGAGAATGTGTAACTCCTAGTTTTCATCATGGTAAAATGTATCTCTCCTTACCCGTGGTTTTTTTTCCTATTGGGGTTTTTCATGTTATATTTGTGTATCATCTTTTGTTATATTTCATATTTTCGTTGTGAGTTTGCTTCAATTCAGTGTAACTTTTTTCAATAGTATCAACTCCAAAGCTCTACTTCAATAAATGTTATATATATAATATGTACACTCGTTTTCGTTTCCAAATTCTTTTATAGTCATCCCAATATGTTTATCCATTGTGGTTCAAAGTCTAGCCTCTAGTCAGACCTCCAAGTCGTCTTACCACAAGATCACTGTAGAATTGTGATGTGTGTTATTGCAAACCTCAAAAAAGTTTTACAATCCCCCTATGCAATGTACCTAACCGTTGTAGTGTAGTATAGGCAAGACATGGGGGATTGATCGTTCTCTAGAGGAATAGTATATGTGAAGGCTGAAGTGTATGTCGAGATAGGTCTAAAGGTGATGATTATTTTTGTGTTTTTATATTTTATGTAAAGCAAATTAAAATCTCGGGGTTTGGATGAGTGAGCGTCTTATCTACTGATTACTAAAACAAAACTAAATAAACTAAAATTAAACTAATATGCGGAAAAAGTAAATTGGTTGTAACTCTTATGATAAGAAAATGTGTTCACTTAGATTCCTTTACTCCCTAGTTATCTCTTATTGATTAGTCGAATTGTCATGTCCTTATTTTAATTGAAGCATTGTATTCCTTTTTATTGGTCGTAGGGAGGTGCCGAATGCCCTAGCTTTATGAACGTATAAGTCTCCACTAAGAAAGCTTAATATCTATTAAGTCTCCTATGATCTACAAGCCGCAATTCACGCAATAAATACAACGAGAAAAACCACTAGTGCACTCTAGGGTTGCGTTTTATAAGATGGACAAGCTAGTACATATAAGAGTTAATTAAGCAGGTTTTCTTATTCTAACGTTAGGCAATCAATTAAACAAGAGACGACAATCAATAATAATCAACTAGGTTTCATTAGATCTAAGCAAACACTAATTAATTTAGCCTAGCATGTTAAAGTGAAGAGAACATAAAATCAAATAACACATAGACATATTGAATGATTAAGAATGAATTACTTATCTTCAATAGAACGTGGATAAAGTGGCTGTAAAAAGCCTTACAAAAGCTGCAAATTCGTCTAGGGTTTCACATTTCCAAAGTGTTACATGAATAATAGAAAACGATGAAAATATACATAGGATTACAGTTGTGACGGCGTCACTTGTAAACTGTGACGCTGTTAACCCGTGACGCGTGTTGTGTCACGTGTAGTACAGAGTGATTTTGCCTATTCAAGTTTTACATTTATATTTAGCCGACTTATCCTATAACACACACACTAACGAGCAGTGTACACAATCAATATGTATATAGTGGTAAGCAGAGTGTCGATCACTAATAGTGGAACGTAATATCTAGTTAATCTAATCAGTATTTTAAATATACTAAGTTAGTTTTACAATCTAATCAAACGCAAGGGGGTTTTTAGCCTGAGAGACTAGCACAGTTTTGGTTAATTAATTAATAAAACTAATGAGAACGAAACAACGAAAGACTAACACGTACATAGATAGATAATAAATACAGATAGAAGTCATGTACTTTTGTTAAGTAGCTTGTCACTTGTTTTATTGCTAGTTTTATATGATGAGTATCGTAAACTGTTCTCTCTCGTTGGATCCTAAATATAGGCGAGTAAACTCTTAATAATCACTTATGCCTATCTTACTTTCTAGACGCTAGATAAGTAAGCATGGAGGAGGTATGGCAGCCCAAGCAAAACACAGCTAGACATAGAGGTTATCAAAGCACATATACAAATCACCAAAAAAATATCATATAAACTAATAATCGATGGGAAAGAAATTTTAAGGGGAGTAGTATGGCGGCCACAATGCCATCATCCTGATGGATTATAGTTTACTAATACAATAAAACAAAACTACTTAATGAATTAAATACATGCAGGACCTTCTTACTGCTCTAAGATTTTCATTTAGGGTGTGTCTTGTGTTGTCTTGTCGTCTGAATTCTTCTTCTTAGGTTTTTGTTACACACAAAATTCGTCTATGTCTTGGGGTATTTATAGTTTCTGTCAGAGGGGTAGATGCGACAGATTAACTAAGTAGATGCGGCGCATCTACTTAACTTCGCGTGAGGTCCAAGATTAATATATTCTGGTATATTTGTACACCGTCTTCAAATGCGGCGTATCTTGAATCTCTATGCGGCGCATGTCCTTCAGCGTCTTGGATTGTATTTGGTGAAGTCTTGATAATGATACGGCGCATGTTGATAATGAGATGCGGCGTATCTGGAGTTAAACAAGTTGGTTCTTCTTCGTTGACCAAGGTTTCATATGCGGCGCATGATATAATCAGATGCGGCGCATGCTTCAAACTCAGGCAATGGTCTTCAAATTCATTTATTCAGTAGACTTTTTCCATCTTGATCATTTATCTCCATATTTCGCCCAAAATTGCCAAGTTTCACCATTGCTTGTTTTTACCCGAGAATTACTAAAGTAAATGATTAAGCACCAATTCTCATATATAATATAATAAAACAAGTCAATTAAACAGGACAAATGACGAAAATATAATGTACTTATTTGATGTCATCAAATATTCTCCCACTTGAACTTTACTTGTCCCCAAGTAAACCTTAGATTATAATTATCAAAACATATCCTAAAAGAGATTAGGATGTATTTTTATATTTAAGCATTTATTCGTTTGATCATAATCACACAACCAAACACTTAATGAATTAGAAATAAAATATTTCTCTCAATGTCTCAACTAATCTAATTCGCTCAATTGCTCAGTCGTGATGAATATTTTATCATATGCTTGGCAAGGATACACATCTCCACCACTAAAGCTAAGGAATGACAAGTCTAAAGCGGTAAAACGGGTTTTGAGGCTTAAGGGTTTAACCTAGCTTTGTTCAAACATTTACTGTACAAACTTAGTAGATCGCCGATGCGAGTCCTCGACGCTTCAGCTAACGGATGGTCACTAATGTGCTTCTAGGATCGTTGGCGCGTTATTTGCATAACGATGGTCATAAAGTCACACACCAGATCGCTGGCGCGTTAGTCAATTAATCTAATACTCGGATGGTCACTACCTTATTCACACATTTAACATTCTTACTTAGCCATCACTATATCCGGATGCTCGAAAGCTAACAAAAAATATGATAATACGGTTGGATATGAATAACATTTAGGATGTAAATTGGTGTAAAATAAAAATATAAACAAACAAATAGATTAAGTCCTAATGTGTGGTTAATCACTTTCCAAACCATCCCATGAATAAGACTCATATTATTAAATAACTCACGCTTTAACACTTGTAACTCACGCTTTAGGTAGACACGAATTATACTCAATAAAATCTTAAACAAAGAACAATCCTTAGTTGGCGTTCCTATAACGGCCAACTACCATTCAATCCATAAATATAATACAACAATAATAGTGGCGATATCAACCACTTAATACAAAACTTTACATTGTTGGTTTATAACAAACTTACCAACTTCTTTATTTCTTTTTATTTTCTTCTTTTTTCGATATATATATATATATATATATATATATATATATATATATATATATATATATATATATATATATATATATATATATATATATATATATATATAGGGTAGGGTTTTAGAGAAAAGTGTATTTGGATAGAAAAGTGAGAAAAAAAAGTTATAGGATAGATTATGACAACATTTCAAACATTGGGGTAAAAAATGAAAAAAGAACAAAAAAAAAGGTGGAGCATCGTTTAATCAGATAAAACACACAGACACACACTATTATTTCAGAACAACACCACACACCATCCCACCATCTCCCACTCACCGTCTCCATCGCCACCACCGCACCTCCACCAAAAACACCGCACCACAACGGCATCAACACCATACCTCCACCACAACATCATACCATCACTTCTCAATCAGGTTAGTTTTCTTCACGAATTGATCTTCTTTTTCATGTGTTTGATTTCAAATTTCTGGTTCATATTGTTGATTTAAACATGCTAGAATTGTGTATAATTATCAATTTCTGCAACTAGAATAAGTTTTTAATTATGTAACCTTTTAATTTGAATAACCTGAAAGTATTTGATTACAAACTTTTATATTTTATGTTATTTTAGTTTTCTACTAGATATGGAACAAATTTGATGAAAAAAATGCATCAAAAATATGGTTATTAAAAGTTGCACACCAGGTGTTTGATAAAATGTCTTAGTAATATTTATAACTGCGATGCACTAATTTGATGCATATGTGTTAAATATTGAAAGATATGACATCTTAGGGCACATGTGTGTAAATTTGTAGCATCAGATTACAGGTTAGGGTACTAGGTTGTATTAGTGCATCTGTGTTTGTGGTTGTTGAATCCGGTTAAAGGTTTGTATGTTTAGTGCATCAATGAACATATTAGGGCATTAGTGAATATGAATTGTGCATCGCCAGATATTTAAGGCGTCAGTGTTTGGGTTTAGTGTATCCATCTGTATGTTTTGTGCATCGTTGGTTATAGTAGGGCATCCATTTGTACGTTTAGTGCATCATTGGTCATAGTAGGTCATCCATTTGTATGTTTAGTGCATCGTTGGAAATACTTGGGCATCTATTTGTATGTTTAGTGCATTGATGAACACATTAGGGCATCAGTGAGTATGACTAGTGTAGTGCATCGTTAGTCATATTAAGATGTCAGTGTATGTTTAGTGCACCTGTTTGTTTGTTTAGTGCATCGTTAGTTATAGAAGGGCATCCATTTGTATGTTTAGTGCATAACTGGAAATTTCTGAGCATCTGTTTGTATGTTTAGTGCATCATTGGTCATAGTAGGGCATCCATTTGTATGTGATAAGTGATAATGTCACACATGGAAAAGTACGTTGATATCTTATGACAGACGCTTAATTTATCTTGAATGACATAGAAGTTTGTTGGAATTTGGTAGGTTTGTGTTTTGATATGATGTGTTGGTGATCATTTTAGACTCTGTTGACTGTTATTGTGATCATTTAAACTTTGTTGTTGTGCTACATGTTTGCAATTAGAATAATTAGCCATTCACATTTTTGTACTATAGCCTTATCATAAAAAGAGTAATCGTTTGTTAAATAATAGCATACTTTATTTAAATCATATGTTTATTGATTATTTGACTAGTGCATAACGGTATCATGAAACATAGCATACGTCTTAAAACTAAATATAGCATCAGTTTGTTTTGTTTAATGCATATGTTTTAATAATGTGCTAGGGCATCATTTTGTTTGTTTGTTTTGTTTAAAACAATAAGGCATATGTATGGAATATGGTATTGAAATAATAAGGCATATGTATGGAATAATTTAGTGCATCCTTTTAATGTACTTTAGTGCATCTGTATGGAATATTGTATTGAAATAATATGGTATTGAAATAATAAGGCATCTGTGTGGAATAATTTAGTGCATTCGTTTGATGTACTTTAGTGCATCTGTTTGCTTATTGAAATTGTTATAATAGTCATTATTTGTTTCTAATGACAACATGGTAAACGTCGAGAAAATCATCCTGCCACCAAACTCGAACACGTTCAGAACAGTTTATTATTATGAGTATTGTATGCCTGTAGTTTAGGAATTTATTAGAGTTTATCTGTTAATTCAAAATCAAGATTGAAATAATGGGAAATGTTATTCAATGATTCACTATGTGTTGTTGATTTTATGAATTTTGTGTATGTCTTGGACGAATAGTTGCATCAGTCATACGTGAGACACATACCTCTCAACTACATATCTAAGAGGGTCGTTCGCAGTGATAAATAATACTTATGTGAATACCAATTTGTTGTGAAACTATCTGTACCATTATATAAACTTCTTTCCTGTAGAATTATATAACATGAGCTATGCATATTGAAACATGCCTCATTTACTATTTACAGTTTTATGTACCGATTCACTTCATAATGCATCTAACATTTTCTTGTTATGATTCTTTGTACTTTCAGCCGCAGGCTAAGAACATTATAAAATTTAAGTGCATCAATATATATCCTGTAAGTGCATCTGTATGTATTTTTAAGTGCATCAATATATATCGTGTTGTTACTTGAAAAGTCATATTTATGTGTTTCCTTATACAACATACGAACAACACTCATGTGATCAATACTCATCCAATGCTACTCACTGCTACTGCTGGTAACTCTGAAGGGGTGCCACGTACTATTAGGCATTGCTTTAGCCATGAAGTGGAGATGAGACCTTTTACCGAAGAGCAGAGAGTTGAAATGCTATCTCAGTCACTTCAGCCAGAACTGCTTTGGGATGTAAGTAATAATATTCTTTTCTTTTGTTTCTACTTATAGAGTTTAGATTCCATAATTAATGTGCATGGAATGATCTTGAAAGTGCGGGAAATGATAATTTATTGAAGATGTCTAAAGAGGATCTTGTAAAAGGTATGGTTGGACACACATCTGGTTTCATGCCAAGGGATATTCAGGTTTAACGGGTGGGCTAGATGGGTAGGTTAACAGATTATGACACGTTTTGGCCTTTCGGTTCAAATGGGCAGGACATATTGACCCACACAAATTTTTCTTAATTATAACCATTAAAATCTTGAACTAAATTAGGAACTTACACGTTCGGTGAGGATCAATAAATATTTGTTTATTTTTGTTGCACGGAACTTCACTTGGCTGCTTTTGGTTTGTTTTTTTAATTTGGGTTTTTCTACATTGTCACACAGAAATTGGAGTAAGCTGAAGGTCAGCCGTCTTAAACACGCTTCGGTCCACTCATGGCACCTGCTCAAAGAAAGAAAAAGGTTAGTGGGTCACATTAGTCTTGCATATTTTTTCCTCGTGACGCTTTTTTTAGTGTTCCTGTATTTGAGCTGTATATATAACTAAGATGTTATTTTAGGATAACCATATGTGTCATACATTGCCCATATGAACATATCAGGAAGACAATTTCCTATTGCATCTATTTGAACCATAACTTTGCTCAAGCTTATTACTGATTGGATAAAAATTGTTATATTGACATCGAAATTACTCTAGTAACTTCAACCGGCCCCGCTTAACTCATCTTATTCTTACATGTCGTATTGGTAATAGATCTTGAAAAAGCAACAGTGAACATTTTTATTCTGTATATGATGAGATGGATATCAGGCATTTTTTCATACATGAGAATTAGTGTTATTTTTCTGTTATTCAGCACAAACTTGCAAAAATAATGAAGCAATCTGTTAGCTAAGTAGATTGCAATTTATTGACAATAAATCATGCACTTCTCATGGTCAAACATATTAAGTTTATGTATGTATGTTTAGTATATGATTAGTGCATCGTTAATCATATTTAAGGCATCTATATGTATTTAAAACATGTTCTTATTTATGCTAATATTAACTTGTGTATTCTCATCGCTTGTTTGTTTGTTTTCCAAAATGCTTTTCAGATGAAAAACTTATATCTGGTTCTATATAATCTCATGTCTTTAGGTTCATAGTTTAGAACTAACTTATAGTTGCAATGCAGGAAGACACTTGGATTATGGGCTGTTAATATGAATTCAAGAAAAAAGTGATACTGGCACGCACATGGGAACCAAGAATTCATTGTCGACGTTCTTATTTTGAGTTTTCTTCGCCCTTAAAACCTTGTTTCTTTGACTGGTTACGACAGAGACGAAGACCAAAGCCTCATGGTTTACGAGTACGTGCAACATGGTAGTAGAAACAGTTATGTGATATTAGTTCATATTTTTAAGTACTTTTAATTGTAGAAACATTTATCTTTGGTTTTATCAATCTACAATGTAGCAAATAAAATGTTGAGATTAATGTTATATTACTTTTGTACACACAAGGAATTGGAATGATACAGTGCTTTATATAAAAATGTTATTGTTAAAAATGGCAAATGGGCGGGCTAGATAGTATAACAATACGGGTCGAAACTTTAGTGTATCCGTTTGTACTTTAGTGCATCCGTTTGAGGCACTTTAGTACATCCGTTTATCATCACTTGCGTAAGTCATGTTCATTCTATAAAGAATGGCATAATGGGAGGCATTTTAGTGCATCTGTTTGAGGAACTTTAGTACATCCGTTTGAGGTACATAGTGCATCCATCTGTATCATAAAAGCAACACAATTTCATTGTAAAAGTGTATTTGTGTCATTTTTTGTATTCCCAACCGCACAAGAATTTTTTCAGAAAAAATATACAGCTTTAGCCCTGTATATCCATTACATTCAGCAACTGTATTTTGTTTATCCTTTGCATTAGTGGTTGTGTTCATTCTAAGCAAAAAACCTTAGTGCATACATTTGGGGCGCTTTAGTGCATCCGTTTGAATTACTTAGTGCATCCATTTATATCATAAAAGCATAAACAATTTGAATACTTTTAGGTATTCACAATTAGAACTCGTCATTTTTTTAATATAGTCGTACGTAGTGTTTGTATCATCAAGAAATAATTGTGTATATAGAAATGTAAATAAATATTGTTCAAAGTTTTTTCTGGCTTTTATAGCTTTGTGCTCCATATATTTGATTGTGTACAGTGTAATAAATTACAAAAGTGTATTCGTGTCCCTTTTTTTTACTCCCAACCGCACAATAAATTTATATTTTTAATGTTGGTACTTCATATAGTTTATAATTATGATACATTACTTTTTGTTGATATATATTTTTTATATTTTTAGTTTCTCTCATTCTTTAATAAGAGATAAAACTAAGTGCGGCACATTTAAAATAATAGGTTCATCATGGTTACAAATAATAACTACATCATGGTAAGAAAAAAAGTAGTGATATCACAACAAGATGGCACATCAATATTACAGAAAACAAATGCATCATGTTAATATAACTATGATGCGCGTTGTTTTATAGCTATGATGCTCATTTGGTGCATCTGTTTTGTTTATATTAAGTGAATCATATTGTGTAAAAAAATAGTGCAACAGTTTGTGTAAAAACAATGCATTTGTTTATTACTTACGATTTTAATTGAACTAAAAAATGAACTAAAAACGGAAAGCAACAAGACGACACACTTAAAATGTAACCATATAAATTAAAACAAATCTTAGCCTCCTCATGGCTAGAAAAAATGCATGTCTTTATTACATAAAACATCAAACAAACATTGATTTTAAGCAATTATAAGTATTACAAGCTCAAATATCCAAACATATGTAAATATGGCAATTACACACAAAATGGAAACATGATAAAATATGACGCAACTTTACTGCATCTGTTTGATGAACTTTAGTGCATCTGTTTGAGGCACTTTAGTGCATCCGTTTGGTCAGTTGGTGTAACCTACGAAATATGAGATACGGGTTCAAATTCATGTTATGCCTTATGAAACTATAATGAAAAATCTACAGGTGACAAATCAAATCTATGCTGCAAATGAAGTAGTTCAAACATATAACGACAATTATAACATATTTAACCTTTTTAGGAGCCTGAATGATTTCTCTAAATCCACCAACTGGCTTTTTGGTACTGATATCCATTGTCCTGAAAAGATAACCATATTCGACCATTACAACTTTATAGTAAAAATATTTTGAAATAAAATAATAGTAACTTGCCAATCTTACATAGCTATTTTTATTCTCTCGTTTACCCTTTATCTTGACTTTAGGCTTTTGATTAATTACATGTAACCCATCTGAGCATGCCTTCAGCAACTGCTCGAATGTAACATTCACAGGCACCTCATGTATTTTTGTCTTCCCATACTAATAACACATCCATACATAATTACTTGAATATAACACATCTGTTACATTCAGCAAATGCATTTGTTTATACTTTGCATTATGGTTGTGTTCATTTTCAGTTAAAACTTTGGTGCATCTATTTGATGCACTTTAGTGCATCTTTTTTAGGCACTTTAGTCAAGTGAATGAATTTAAGACATAAAGCAAAAGAAGCTCTACCTAATCTTAGACATAAAGCAAAAGAAGCAAAAGAAGCTCTACCACTATTTGCAGCCATCATGTTACATTAATCCTTTAGCGAAATAATTGTCGGAGAGCCGTAATTTATACAAAAACTGAGGCAAGGAGCTGGTGTATTGAATAATTAGCAACAAGTATACAAGGTTAAACAAATAAATAAGCTTCAAATAGTTACAAACTAAAAGTAGAAGAACACATAACTGATGGCTTGTAAGAGGGCTTTAGGAATATTATCGTACCTCGTTTGTACGTATTCAGCGTGATCAGATTCAGATCCACCTTTCCCTATAGAATCTGTCATCTCCTCGAACTCAAACTCCACACTTGCAGTGTAAAATCAATGCATCACATTTATAAAATTTAATTTAGGCATTTTAGCAAACACCTGGTGTGCACTTTTTGTAAACATGATTCCAAGTCAATTTTTTTTCTCAAAATTGCTTGAAATAACTAATATACACAGTGCATCATGTCACAAAACTCTTAAAATCGATACATATATGGACAAATATGACGATTACCGAATCAAAATTCATAAAACCAAAACCTAACTCATAACAGACAATAATCGGTACAAATAGACTATAACATACACGAATACCAGCTTTATATTTGATTTTAGATAACAAAAATTACAACAATATACTCGAATTAAGTAAAAACTTACTTTGTTCAGTGATTTGAGAATTAGAACGAGAGTATTTAGTGAATCTGAACATATCGTATTTGTTCTGTTGATTGCGTGGAGATTGGATGCAATAATCACCGGGAAGGAATGAGAAGCGTGATTATGGAAAGAATCAGAGAAATGAACAAGATGAAACAATGAAAAAATGAAAAATTTAGGCATTTTATATGATAGATTGACAAAATAGGGACGAATTTACAAAATATACCCTGAAAAATAAAGTAAGTAACAATAAGGCCCCTTGAGTTGTGGAAAAAAAAGGAGGGGGAGAGGAGGAAGAGATTTGTACACTTTTCTCACTTTTCTACCAAAGTGGGTTTTTTTCATGAACCCACCTCTATATATATATATATATATATATATATATATATATATATATATATATATATATATATATATATATATATATATATATAAACTAATACTAATGGTGTAAAATTTCACCATATCACTTATAACGATAACTCTGGATAATTTTTTCATACTTTTCATGACTTCAGAAATAATGATAATAGTGAAAGTAGTAAACACACAAAAATCAAAACTAAAAATATACAATATTTACTTTCACTTCCAATTGCATTGTACAATTTCCCGACCTAACCAAATATAATGAATTTAAGCACACGATCACAGGTAACACAAGGAAACACACTTTGCCTAAAGCAACTAACCACGGAATTAATCTACAGGGTAGGCTAAGGTGTAAAGGTGCAACGAAACATTTAACACAGGTGTAAGAAACGAAAGGAATGGCTCTGAGGATTTTTCTAGGGGTATCTTACTCTAAAAATGAGAGTAAACAAAAGGGTTTTATACGGGGGGTTAACTAACCAGTGTAGTTAGTTAATAAACATAGCATATATAGGCTTTTTGGGTGTAATCCTAGAAATTTTACCAAGTTAGACAAGTCATTCCAATTATATCAATAATACTCATTATGGTGGTCTCGAATAGTATACAAGCCAAGTTCTAAAGTTTATAAGTCACCGGCACACTCATATTTTTGTGGAATTTGGGTAAATATTTGGAAACGGATACGCTCTATTCTCACAATTTTATATAATAGAAGTTATGTGTGCGGTTATGCAACTTAGATTTAACAAAAAACATGCTAGAAAAAATTTAAATTTAACATATTAAGCATAGATTAAAGCAGATTTTGAAAATTTTAGGACAAGTAACGTTCTAATTCTCCATCCCCCCCACTTAAAAACAACGTCCTTGTTGTTTGTAATTGAAATTAAATACGGGAAATTAAAAAGAATTAGAACGGACTCCCCTGAGATTTGCTCGGTATGATTCTCCATTATGCGTGTGTGAGCAAGATCAACTTTCTTGTGGATGAGAGGTGTTCAAACCTCCATGAATGATGTCTCCACAGAAAGTACATAAACTAAAATATACCACCATTTTAGAACTTAACACACCTGAATTTAAGAAAGTCAAACTAGTGCATAATTCATTAGTATTTAGTAAAAATAAAACCAAAAAAATTGTTGGTCCCGTTTACTTGGTTAATAGTAACTAATGAGTTAAACTAACCAAGTTCCATGGCTTTTGAACAAAGATGTAATTGATTAACAACAAATAAAACGTAAAGAAAAGAGAGACAATATTTTTCAACGTTTAATTCTTATTAGAAGATAATCAAAGAATTATACCCCAAGTGTTTGCGGAATAACACTTGAGATTGAAATGACAAGTATGGTATGACTCCTCTCTAAACCCAAACAATGTTTGAGTGACAACTAAAGGTCTCACTGAGCTTTCTCAGGGACTATGTTGTTCTTTGGAGGAGTAAAAGTTGTTTGTGAATGTCTAAGCATTAATTGCACAAAATTGTCAACTTTAACTCCTCACTTATGCTACCTATTTATACACAAGTAAATTACAACATTATTGATAACGACAATTGATGACCTAAGCTAGCAGAGACAAAATACTTACATATTTTGTCTATGTTACAAAGGACTATATTGGGTAAAAGACAATGTGCCTTTATGATGCACAGTGATGACACCATCCTGACTTTATGCCTTTCAGGGAAAGTTTGACTTCAGGTCGATAGGGACACCTGTTCAGTCATTCAAACATTTCCCGCTTTGTCCCGCCCATTCTTCAGTCTTCAGGTCTTCAGTATTTGTTGAGAAGTCCTGGGGTTCAGTGAGTTATTGTCATCCTCACTGAACCCATCACCTTCTTCTTGGCTTAGATGCCACTCATTGAGTTCCGCCTCACTGAATGGAGAACCTTTCATCTTAGGCTCGTTCTAAGCATCCTAAAGATGACTCACTGAGCAACTATTCACTCAGTGACTTGATAGTGTTTACGGATATTAAACACTTAGGTTATTTTATGTTCAAATCCTAGTTAGAGGAAGTATGGGGAATTCAGTGACCCAACAAAAATTAAAAATATTTTTTTTTTGAAAATCATCAAGTCAGTCGATATGCCGCATCTATTGAATGAAATGCGCTGTATCGAGCCTGGAATTAGTACGAATCAGAAAATAAGATGTATCGCATCCTTAACCAGGGATGCGCCGCATTAAATAAACCGACATAAAGTTTAAAGTGAGAAAAAACAAACATGCAGAAAAATAAAAGATATGATCTGTACAGTCGATACGCCACATCTTATGATGGAGATGCGCCGCATATACTGCAGATCTGACTGACTCGACATAAAAAACAGTAAAGATAAATCCGGGTTGTCTCCCGGTGAGCACTTCTCTTTATTCCAGAATCTTTAAGTTAGACTCACGTTCAGCTCCTTATTCCAGTATTTCCGGTTCAAACTCAATAACTTCGTTATCCGCGTTGTCGATATAGTTATCAAAGTACTTCTTCACACGTTGTCCGTTTACTTTGAATATATAACCATTCTTATCACATATTTCAACAGCTCCATAAGGATAAACCTTCTTAACCACAAAGAGACCTGTCTATCTTGACCTTAGTTTTCCTGGATACATCTTTAGTCAAGAATTGAATAGTAAAACCTTTTCGCTAATATTAAACTCTTTATCCCCACGTAGCCTTGAATCATGCCATCGCTTAGTTCTTTCTTTATATATTTTCGTGTTCTTATAGGCTTCGTCTCTTAATTCGAACAATTCATTGAGCTGCATGAAGCAGTTTTTACCTGCGGCTTCCATATCCATATTACATTGCTTTAAAGCCCAATATGCTGCGTGTTCAATTTCAACTGGTAGATGGCACGCCTTTCCATAAACAAGTCTAAATGGTGTGCACCCTGTGGGTGTCTTGTAAGCGGTACGAAATGCCCATAAAGCATCATTTAATTTATCTGGCCACCATTTTGGATTGTATCTAACTGATTTTTCAAGAATACGTTTAATGGCTCGATTGGTCACCTTCGTTTGTCCATTGGATTGTGGATGATATGCTGTAGAAACCCTGTGATATACTCCATATTGTTGCAAGGTTTTGCCTAGGTGGTGATTGCAAAAGTGAGTACCGATGTCACTTATTAGGGCTTTAGGAATTCCAAACCTAGCTAATAATCCTAGCAAAAATTTCCGCACTACTTTACTATCATTGGTTGGTAGTGCTTGTGCTTCGACCCATTTTGATACATAGTCAACGGCTACTAGAATATACTTATTTTCCTTAGACTCGGGGAACGGTCCCATAAAATCCAGTCCCCATATATCGCAAACTTCACATACCTGGATATAGCTTTGTGGCATCTCGTATCTTGACGTGATATTTCCAAATCGTTGACATGCATCGTATCCTTTAATATAATCCTTTGCATCCTCAAGAATAGTGGGCCAATAAAATCCTGTCTATAGATTTTTTTTTCTAGTAATAATAGCACTGTGATGTCCCCCTGTTGGTCTTGAATGACAGTGTGCTAATATTGCGGGAGCATCATCTCCAGCAACACATCTTCGTATAATATTATTAGGGCATAGTTTAAAGGCATAAGGCTCATCCCAAAAACATTCACTTACCAGAGAAAGAAATCTTCTCTTTTCATCGGATGTTAACCCTTCGGGGATTTGTTTCCCGACAATAAAGTTGACATAGTCTGCGTACCATGGTCGATCATCCTTAACCCTTGTTTTTATCATCATAAGATGTTCATCAGGGAATTCATCAGCAATTTCCATTTTGTCAAGCGTCTCCATCATCGGGTTTTCTAGCCTAGACAGATGGTCAGTTGCTAAATTCTCAGCTCCCTTCTTATCTTTAATTTCAATATTAAATCCTTGGAGTAACAAAACCCACCAAATAAGCCTTGACTTGGCGTCTTGTTTATTGAACAAATACTTCAAAGCAGAATGGTCAGTGTAAACCACAGTTTTTGATAATACAAGATATGCCCAAAATTTATCGAATGCAAAAACTACTGCAAGAAGTTCCTTTTCAGTTGTGGTGTAGTGTTCTTGGGCATTGTTAAGAGTTTTGCCAGCATAATAAATCGGTTTAAATTTCTTTTCTATCTTTTGACCAAGTACCGCTCCTACGGCATAATCGCTAGCATCACACATTAGTTCAAAAGGTAAATTACAATCTGGGGATATTATATGTTAGCATTAAAAAAATATATATAGAAGTGATGGTCATTCTCATATTGTAACTTTGTGTCGTATGTTAAGATTAGTAATAGTTTATTCATTGGGCTTTGGACTTGGCAAGCTAATATGTCATGTGCTATGTTTCATAAGCCTTGTTATCTACCATGTAACCAAGTTCAAGCCCAAGCCCATAGGGCCTCTCATGTTAAGAACTATTTAAACACCTCAAAGGCTCATTTGAGGTGTGTGCTTGTCTGTGTACTGTGTGTGTTTTTAATAAAAGCTCTCTTCATCTTTATACTCTATTTCTCTCATATTAACGCCACACCTTATTCATCAAGTCACCATCTTTACTTCATCTAGTGCTTATATTTGTATTAAAGTTGATAGATCTAAGGTCCTACAAGTGGTATCAATCGCCTAACAATGACTTAGGAGTGTTTTTATCAAGTTTTTTTGTTAAAAAGTTGCATTTTTCATTCATATATGCACTTTTTCTTCAAAAAGTTTTGATTTTTATGTGTTTGAGTGTTAAAGTTGTTGTTTTTATTGAAGTTTTAGTGA
Organism: Artemisia argyi; assembly: GCA_030686995.1. Lineage (NCBI taxonomy): Eukaryota > Viridiplantae > Streptophyta > Magnoliopsida > Asterales > Asteraceae > Artemisia > Artemisia argyi. Next base: position 69,163,658 of record CM060683.1, read on the forward strand.
TTCTAAGTGTTTTGGGAAAGATTTGATCAATAGAAACAAGTGGAAAAAGTGTTTTTGGTTGAAAAAATCGGATTTTTCAAGTTTTCTGGTCTCTTTACGCGTAACTTGGGTGAATAGTACATTTCAAAAGCTGTCAACAGTACTTTTTGTCCTTTTTACGCATAAGATTTGGTCAAAACCCTTTTCCTACGCGTAACTAGAGTCAAAACCCTCTTTCTACGCTTAACTTGGAAGCCTACGCCTAAATCCTACGCGTAAGCTCAATTCCTACGCCTAAGTCCTACGCTGAAGTCAAATCCTACGCAGAAGTCGCCTTTTCTACGCAGAAGTTCATTCTTACGCATAAGAGTTAATCTTACGCGTAAGTTGCTGGAATCTACACATAAGTTTCATCAAAGGTTTTCTCTTTGTGCTACGGTGACTCAGTACTTCCCTAGCTTGGATAAGTTAGTGGAATACTTCGACTTCGGATATCTTTCAAGCTTGGATAAGTTTGAAAGATTTGTTTGGTCTTTTGAACCTTACGCATAAGAATCTTACGCATAAGATTAAAACTTACGCATAAGGTATATCTTACACTTAACTCTAAAGTTTACGCATAAGATCATACTTTACGCGTAACTTTGAAGTCTACGCATAAGTCTCATCTTTACGCGTAAGAATCACTGTTTACGCATAAGATCAAGGTTTACGCGTAAGAATTTTGACTTTTGACAACCAAACTTCAAACGGCCATAACTTTTGAACCGTAACTCCGTTTTCGACGAATCAGCTGTCAAAACGACCGTGAGACAGAGGAGAACGACACGCTACATAGATTTATCGATTTAGGCGAAGTTTCGAGGCCTAAAAACGCTCCGGGAAGAAGTTATTGAGGTTTTAAGGTTTCAGATCAAATTTTTCACCATAAAAACTTACATCAACTTACACTTAACACAACTCCTACTTCGTTGGAACGATCCAAGAATCAACTTTATCAATCTACACTTCATCAATGGCTACTCAGCAAGATATTCATGCTGCCGGTGCCGAAAACCGACCTCCCATGCTGTCAAAGGGTGGATACTCACAGTGGGCTAGTCGTATGATGCGTTATCTTAAGAGCAAAACAAATGGAAGTCTTCTCATCAAATCCATTGTGGATGGACCCTTCAAACCATCACAAGTACTAGACCCTGGTGATCCAAATGGTACCCCCCCAGTACAACCATACTACAAAGAACAGAATGAGACTGAATACACTGTGGAAGACAGAAAACAGATTGAAGCTGATGATCAGGCATTTCATTATGTCGTTCTTGGTTTACCTGAAACCATTTATGCTACTGTTGACAGTGAAGTAAGTGCTCATGCAGTCTGGGAAAGAGTCAAGAGGTTAATGTATGGGACAGACATCGGGAAACAGGAAATGGAAACATAATTGCTTAAGGAACTTCGCAAGTTTACTTCAATTCCTGGTGAATCCATAAAGACGTACTACCACAGATTCTGTAAGATCATGAATGATTTATCAAGACACAACCTCAGTCAGACAAATATTGCTAACAACACCATTTTTCTGAATGAGTTACAACCAGAATGGGGAAGATATGTCACTATTGTTTATCAGACAAAGAATTTGCATGAAGTGACTTATGATCAAGTGTATGACTTCTTGAAGCAAAATCAAGATGAAGCTAATGAAGTAAGAGCTGAATTACTAGCTAAAAAGCATGATCCTCTAGCATTAATGGCTGATACACCAACACCTATACCAGTGAAAACACAACAACAACCATCATCATCTTCCACTCACAACTACTTGCAACCATCCTACATTCAACAACCAACACCGATCTACCAACAACAATTCTACCCACAGCAACAACATGTTATTCCACAACAGCAATACCCACATTTCCAAGAATCAGAATTCACTGACAATGATGAAGCTACTACAGCCTTGATACAAGCGTTTGCTTTTCTGACTAAAGCATTCCAAGGACGCTATTCTACACCAACAAACAACAACCAAAGGATTTCATCGAATACTCGCAACAGGCAGATCGCTCAGCCGAGTTTCAATATGGGCAATGGAGGCCAAATGGTTGGAGTTTATGGGAATCAGCAAGGATATGCTACTGGAATTAACATGGGTAATCAGAATATGCAGAATGCAGGTCAGTATGCAGGGAATCAGTATGGTCAGTATGCAGGGAATCAGATGGGTCAGCATGTTGGAAATCAGAGGGGTCAGAATGTTGGTAATCTGGCAATGGGTAATCAGAATAGGAATGTAGAAGCTCCAGTTGTTGGGAATTATGGAAATGTGAATCAGGGTAATCCGGTAAAGTGTTTCAACTGCCAAGGAGTAGGTCATATGGCAAGGAACTGTCCTACTAAGCCGAACAAGAAAGATCTAGAGTATTTGCAGAAAGCAGTACTGTTGGCACAAAAAGAAAAGGCAGGGTTTCAGTTGAATGCAGAGGAACATGATTTTATGGCTCTTATGGATGAAATGGAAGACATAGAGGATATCGATGCGAACTGCATATTCATGGCGAATCTTCAGGAAGCTAAGTATGACACGGATTCTGACACACTTCCTGTTTATGACACCAGTGCACCATCTGAGGTATCAAATTTCAACACATGTCATAATAATGATATATTTGATATGTCTCCTCATGAGGAACAACATTCTGAGAAGCAAGCACCCACTTATGATACATACCTGGACACGCCAAGTAGTAGCACTACTTCTTCAGCAACTCCAGATGTGAATCATAATGGAGGCTTCGTTTCACAGCATGCTGAGAATGATGAGGAAACACGTGCTTTATTTGAATCATTATTAAATAATTGTGGTATTGAAATCGAGAAAGTGAAAAAGGTCAATCGCGATGTTAAGGCCGCAAATGAGAAATTTACCACTGAGCTTGAGAGATACAAGGAAAATGCAAAAAGTTTTCATATTCACAAAGAACGCGAGTCAGAATTTGAAATTGGTTATAAAAAGTTACTTGTTAAAGATAGGGAATGGAAAACCAAGTTTGCTAATCTTGAAATAAGTTCAACAAAAACCATTAACTCTTTAAAACAAGAAATTTCTGAATTAACAAACCAACTTTCAAAACAAGAAACAGCTTACACCAATCTTGAAAAAGAAAGGGATGAGTTGAAAAAGGACTTTGCAAAAAAAGAAGATAAACTTTTGGAAGAAATCGTAGAGTCAGAACACAAGATTGCACATCTAGAAGAATTAGTGGTTAAGTCGGGTCAGTCAAGTCAAACAATGAAAATGATTTCAAATCAAACTAATCCGATTTACCATACGAAACACAAAATGGCTCTTGGTAACAACAATCCTTGTAATCTCAAGAAAGCTCAGGAAGAACAGAATGTCTTGTATAATGGTAGTATTTTTTACACCAAACATGATCCTCCCGTCATTCGGGATTCTGTGCAAACGATAGAACATGTCGAAGAGAGCATTTCTAAAATGAAACAAAAGGATTTGAAACCCATTGATTACAACAAATTGAACAAACTTTCGGGAATTACTTTTGTTCCACAAAAAGAACCATCTGTGTTTTCCATAAAACGACCATTCTCAAAAATGTTTTCTAAGAAAGTAGTTGCTTCCAAATCGATTTCTAACATGGAACAGATTTCCTCAAACAACACTTTTAACACAAGTGCTGCACGGGGATATCTTGATGATCTTAAAACCAGAATTGGGCAACTTAAAATGACTTTAGAATCTAAAACGAGACTTAATGAGATCAACTGGAATTCCACGGTTCATTTACAGCTTAAAAAGATTCTCGAAAATGAATTTGCTCCTCAAATTAATAACATCTATGCTCGTGTAATTCATTTCGAACAAGCATTTTTGAAAGAAACAGCTGACTTCGTCATGGATCACAAATCCCTAATAAAGAAGGCTAATGAATCTTTTAAGCAAATCAATGTTTTGGAAAACCTAAATGATTCTCTCTTCGAAGCAGTTCTGTCTACTGATATTATGTCCATCATTTTACAAACATATTCTGTTCATGACGATGAAAGACTGAGAGCTGAGACCTCCGAAATTGTTTCAAAATATGAAAATGCTCTTATGAAGCTTGAAAAAGAAAATGTGTCATATTTTAAACAACTTGATCGAATAAAGGAAGAATGCAAGTATGACAAATTGTCGTATGAGCGTGCCTTAAAGAACATGAAAGAGCAAAATGATCTGTTGAGGGCTCAGCTTGAAAGTCAAAATGGAAAGGGTGAGGAAACCAAGTTTGCAAAACCATTGACTTCGGAGAAACCAAATGTTTCAAACACGGTTCAAAAACCAAAAATGTCAATTTCACGGTTTGCTCCAAAAGTCGATGAGAAAAAAGATTTGACAAAACCAGTCACTCCAACACCCTTGCCAATGAAAAGTGTAAATGTAAAGATTGTCGATAAAGGAAAAGCGGTTGTCGAAACACCAAAAGTGATAGCACCTGGCCTTTTTAGGATTAGTCCCACTAATGCGTCTGCCTCCACATCTAAGACAAATGCGTGCAAAAAGGATAATTCTAAAGATTCTAGGGATGCTAAAAAGGACAACAATATAAATCCTAATGTGTGTGCCTTACCTTCTACAGGATTAGAAAGCACCTCTTGGAGCAGCAGACTAAAGCCTAGGAGCAATACAAGGAACAATAGAGTCTCGCCTGTCTCCACGAGTAGTAGCAAGAATAAAGTTGAAGAAGTAGAAGAACACCCTAGGAATTTATCGCTTTGTAATAAGAAACATGATTCATCTGAATGTAATGTCGAAAGTATTGGTTCTAATGCATGTAATGACTCTGTTTGTTTAATATGCAAGAAATGTTTAATTAATGATGTTCATGATGAATGTGTTTCTAAGAATGTGAATGTTACGCCTAAACAGAAGTATGTTCCAAAGGGAAATAGTGCCAGATCTAGATCTATAGAAAGATTAGTTTCACGCTTTAGGTCTACCACTAGTAGTCGAATGCCTAGGAACTACCTTAAGTTTTGTATCTGGAAACCTACGGGTAGAGAATTCATTCTTCAGGATGGCAAATTGAAAGTTGTTCAAATTGGACAAGTAGATACCTTCTATGAATGTGATTCAGATTTTACCCCTAACCAAATGGAACCAAATTCAAAACGGTTTCCAAATACAAACTCTTCTGTTCTTGGCAGGTTATCGAAATATGTCTTTGGATCGTCGACTCGGGTTGCTCCAAGCACATGACCGGGAATTTAAAGCTGCTGATCAATTTCGTCTGGAAATTCATAGGAACTGTACGCTTTGGAAATGATCATGTAGCAGCTATTCAGGGTTATGGAGATCTTCAGTTTGGGAATTTTTTAATCACTCGAGTTTACTACGTCGAAGGGTTGGGACACAACTTGTTTTCAGTCGGGCAGTTTTGTGATGCTGATTTAGAAGTTGCATTCAGAAGAAACACGGTTTTTATTAGAAATTTGGTTGGTGATGATCTCTTAACTGGTAATCGTGGTACAAATTTGTATGCTATCGACATCAACCAAATGGCTTCTACATCACCAATTTGTCTTATGACAAGGGCAACTGAAACTAAGTCCTGGCTGTGGCATAGAAGATTATCCCATCTTAACTTCGACACGATCAACAAGTTAGCCAAAGACAACATCGTCACCGGACTTCCTAAGTTCAAATACACCAAGGAACATCTTTGTCCATCATGCGAACAAGGAAAAAGTAAAAGAGCATCATATAAACCCAAAACTGTACCTAGTTCGGAAGCAAGGTTACATATGTTGCACATGGACTTATGTGGCCCAATGAGAGTTGAAAGCATTAATGGGAAGAAGTATATTCTTGTTATTGTTGATGATTATTCAAGATATACTTGGGTAAAGTTTTTGAGATCAAAAGACGAAGCACCAGGCATCATCATCACCTTTCTGAAGCGTATTCAAGTTCTACTTCAAGCTCCAGTAAGGATTATAAGAACAGATAATGGCACAGAATTCACAAATCAGGAGTTAAGAACTTACCTCGAAGATGTTGGAATTACACATCAAACATCAGTTGTTAGAACTCCATAGCAGAATGGGGTAGTTGAAAGAAGAAACAGAACTCTTGTGGAAGCTGCTCGCACAATGCTGATTTTTCTCTAGTGCACCTCTATTCTTATGGGCTGATGCTGTAGCCACTGCTTGTTTTACTCAAAACCGATCCCTAGTCCATCCAAGATTCAATAAAACCCCATATGAGCTAGTGAACAACAGTAAACCTGACATCTCTTACCTTCACGTGTTTGGCGCTTTGTGCTATCCGACGAATGACATAGAAGATCTAGGGAAGTTAAAAGCTAAGGGTGATATTGGAATCTTCATTGGATATTCAGAAAACTCGAGGGCATTCAGGGTGTATAATAGAAGAACGAAAAAGATTATGGAGACGATGAATGTGAAGTTTGACGAGATTTCACAAATGGCTTCTGAGAGATACGCTCTAGAACCCGCGCTTAATCCGATGGCTTCTAATCAAAACGGATTAGGACCCGCACCAAACCAGCAGACTTCTGGACACATCAGTTCAGGACTCGTGCCTCAAGGAGCTCAGTCAACAAACACGGATAAACCTTCAGAACAAGAACTGGAAAATTTCTTCGAGTTAATGTTTGATGAATATTATGGTGGAACTTCGACAAATGCATCTCCACAACATTCCGCTGCACCCGCTCAAAACCATCAACCACCACCACCACCACAGGATGCATCTACAACAATCGAAGCTGAAGCACCAACTACATCAACATCATCTACATCTACTCAAGCAACTCCAGTACTTGACACTGTTCTACCAAGAGTTGATGAGCAAAACCAAAACACAAATTTTCAAGAAGAACCAACAAATAATTCAAACGATGTTACGTTAGAAGAAGAAGAAGAAGTATTTGAAAACCCGTTTGCAACAGAATTTGCTGAATCTTCTTCAAGGTTACAAGAACCATCTAACACACATTTGTTTCACCCAAGGTACCCTTCTACGTTTCAATGGACAAAAGACCATCCAATATAACAAGTTATTGGTGAACCTTCAAAGCCAGTTCAGACAAGGAGACAACTTGCCACCGATCTCGAATTGTGCATCTACGTTTGCTCAATCAGCCTCAAAGAACCAAAGAACATTCGGGAAGCAATGGCAGAAAACCCTTGGATTGAAGCGATGCAGGAGGAATTTCTTCAATACCTATTACATGATAGTTGGGAACTTGTTGAACGACCACTTGACAAATGAGTTCTTGATCTCAAGTGGTTATGGAAGAACAAACTGGATGAGGAAATGACTGTTATTCGCAACAAAGCTCGTCTCGTGGCTAAAGGTTATCCACAAGAAGAAGGGATAGATTTCGAAGAATCATTCGCGCCTGTAGCTAGACTTGAAGCAGTCCGGATTTTCTTAGCCTATGCAGCTCACAAAAACATCACAGTCTATCAGATGGACATTAAGACAGCTTTCTTGAATGGAACTCTGAAAGAAGAAGTGTATGTGAGTCAGCCAGAGGGATTCATCGACAGAGATCATCCAGACTACGTCTACAAGCTTAAGAAAGCAATTTATGGTTTAAAACAAGCTCCAAGAACGTGGTATGACGAACTATCATCTTTCTTGCTTAAAAACAATTTCACAAAAGGAACGGTTGATGACACCTTGTTTATCAAAAAGTTCAAAGATGACATTTTGATCGTTCAAATTTACGTGGACGACATTATTTTTGGATCAACCAATCCTAACCATTCAAAACATTTTGAAAATCTCATGAAAAGCAAATTTGAAATGTCCATGATGGGGGAACTTAAATTCTTTCTTGGTTTACAAATCCATCAATCCCCTCGTGGTATTTTTATCAATCAAGCTAAATATACTATAGAGATTTTGAAAAAACATGGAATGGAAAATTGTGATTCTGTTGGTACACCAATGGTCACTTCACCAAAAATAGGTGCTGATTTGTTTGGGATACCCATTGATCCGAAGAAATATCGGAGCATGATCGGTTCTCTCATGTACCTAACTGCTAGCCGACCCGATATTCAATTTGCTGTATGTTTGTTAGCACGGTTTCAGGCAAAGCCTACCGAACTTCACCTCAAAGAGGTTAAACGGATCTTTCGGTACCTACGAAGCACCATTAACATGGGACTTTGGTATCCGAAGGATTCGGGGTTTAATCTAACAGCATTTTCAGATGCAGACCATGCTGGTGATCAAGTTACAACAAAGAGTACATCAGGTGGAGCACAATTTTTGGGTGAAAAGCTAGTAAGCTGGTCGTCAAAGAAACAGGATTGTACTGCACTTTCAACCGCCGAAGCCGAGTATGTGTCTCTATCTGCGTGTTGTGCCCAAGTTCTTTGGATGCGGACACAGCTCACAGATTATGGCTTTATTTTTGACAGAATACCTATGTATTGTGACTCAAAAAGTGCCATAGCCATCTCGTGCAATCCCGTACACCACTCTAAGACGAAGCATATCAAAGTCCGCTACCATTTCATCAAAGAACACGTGGAAGAGGGTACTGTTGAATTATTTTTCGTTAAGACTGATTACCAACTCGCCGATCTATTTACTAAAGCCCTTCCAAAAGAACGGTTTGACTATTTAGTTCGACGAATTGGCATGCGAAGCCTAACTCCTGAGGAGCTAGAACGTCTTCTCGAATCTTCTTGAAAAATGATTTCAAAATCGCTTCGCTGTAAATATTTTTGAAAAAACAAAATACAAAATTTGAAAAACCAACAAAAACAAAATACAAAAATTCAAAATTTCAAAAAATACAAAAACAATATAAAAGCAAAAAATACAAAAATATTCTTCTCACGACATGTCTATCGTATAAATCAATATTCTGTACGTCTCTAGAAATGTCATTCAACAATGATACGGACATGTACAGATGCTTGAACGGGAGTTCTTTAAAATGTTTTTCCAAAAACATGTCGTTTCTCAAATGTTTCTTCACAATGGCTTTCGTATACTTCAGTACGAAACCCGTACTTAAACGATGACTTCTGATTATTTTCAAATCAAGGACTCGTACGTTCAATGACGAACTCTTTTTCAAAAAAGTTCGAGTCTAAACAAACGAAAAAGATTTCAAGCATAAACTCGTTTTCAAATAAAATTCTTGAGCACTCTTTCAAGATTGTTCAAAAGATTTTTCAAAATCTCTCAAAATGAGTGCTCAAGATAACTCCCTCAAAACCCTTAATTGATTTTAAAATGTGTTATCATTAAGGGGGAGTACAAAAACAAAAATGTTCCGTATTCATGCAAAATGAAATCTGTCTTTCTCTCCAAAAAGCTTTTTCTTAATCAATTGATATCAAAAATATCACGCTATGCTATTTTTGAGGGGGAGAAGACATGATTAAAATGTGATCAAAGATGTTTAAAGTTTGTGACTGAATCTCAAAAGAGCTCGACTCAGAATGTACCAATGAAATTGACGAAGCTTAAAATGTCAGTAATCGAAAAGACTTGTCCTGGACGGGTAATAATTTCAAGCTAGTCTAACTAGTGATGTAAGCGTGTCTCGAATAGGACTTGTCTGAGTAGAGTGTACCATATCGAGAGACTTTCTTTGGACTTGACCAGGATGGGTAATAATTTCAAGCTAGTCTAACTAGTGATGTAAGCGTGTCTCGAATCGGTCATGTTCGCTGAAAGTGGACCAATTCAAAAGTGCAAACTCCTCTCGCATGTGCAAATTTCTTAAATATTCATGAGCACATGTGAAGGGGGAGTCCTTCAAAAGAAATGCAAAACTCTCAAAGTGGTAACAACAATGTGTTTTATTATCATAAACACTTTGAGAGATTTTCTATAAATGGTTTTATGGCAATGATAGGATAGTCATGGAGTTATAAGGTGACTAAGGTTAGGAAAAACCGTCCTATGATCCGCCAGAGCCGGAGGGATCTACCCAAGGACAATTCCAATAGATTAGAATTAGAAGTCCTTAGGTATGATTGAAAAAAGGAGAAAATGAGAAAGGAGAAAGAAGGGGTTGAAGAATTAAAAAGAAAAGTTATGAAAAAGGGTGAAAAGAAATAGCCCTCCAAATGTTCAACCTTATGGCAGACACCGGGTTCAACTCATATGCTACTGGTTGTTACTAAGGTGACACCGGTATTGAAGACAAAGACGTCATGGACCCAGTGACGCACTGCACTAAACCTTCTTAACCACTCAAGTTCTCTTAAAAGAGCTTGTTTCATTCTCACGGGGAACCGGCATAATCTATCGACCTGTCTCTTAGAGATAGTTGATATTGAAGCAGGAGACCTCTCCCTAATCTCCGCATAGGAAACCAAATGTACACTTATCGAGTCTAGAGCCCCGAGATTCATCAAAAGATCTCATAGGAACACATGATACTTCTACACTGGTTGTTCATCATTAAGGACGCCAGATGTAAACTTAAGAGTCCTACGCAGATCTTAGCAATCTGCCAGAACATTTATGAGAGAATTCACACAAGTGTTTCTCAATGATTGAATGGAAACTCCTGCCAGGGTCAACATCAAGCAGCCCTGACAGCAGGTCACTTCGGTAATTCTTTATGGATTACGCTTAGTGTTCGCGGTGGTTTCAAACGGTCTACAGTCGTGGAGTGATCCCCAGCGACTCACCCAGTCATTGAGCTACTTAGTAGGTCTTGTAAGCTCTCTCGAGAGTATCTGACATGGGAACGGCCTTGGTAAGGGTTAGAAGGAGTCTTCACACTATGCTGTTGACGATCTCTAATTCTTATCTGTAAGTACCGGATGTTTTATTGCTAACTGTTTATATGCAGGGACACTTCATCTCCATGGCAACAGATTCCACATGCTCATACATACATCTGGAAGTTAAAGAAAGTTCCCTCAAAGATCTATACAACACAAAGTTCAAAGAAAGATTCTACGCCAAAAAGAAGAATCTACAAAGTATAAAGACTAAAGATCAAAGTGAAAGAAAGGGAACTACGTGCATATGAATATCAAAGTCCAAAGATGTATGAGCATGTTGGAATGGCAAACAACCACCACAGACGCAGAAGTGACGAAAGGCAGATAACTCCACATCACATAAGAACAAAGAACGATGGAAAATCAGTTAACAAAGATCACAAAGCATGAAGGAACCATGACTAAAGACTATTCTACAATGACACACAAAGTTAAAGACAAAGAACACGGAAGACCCACTCGCGTGGAGCATCATTCGAATGACCACCCCTTAGGGGGAGATTGTTAGCATTAAAAATATATATATAGAAGTGATGGTCATTCTCATATTGTAACTTTGTGTCGTATGTTAAGATTAGTAATAGTTTATTCATTGGGCTTTGGACTTGGCAAGCTAATATGTCATGTGCTATGTTTCATAAGCCTTGTTATCTACCATGTAACCAAGTTCAAGCCCAAGCCCATAGAAAGCCCATAGGGCATCTCATGTTAAGAACTATTTAAACACCTCAAAGGCTCATTTGAGGTGTGTGCTTGTCTGTGTATTGTGTGTGTTTTTAATAAAAGCTCTCTTCATCTTTATACTCTATTTCTCTCATATTAACGCCACACCTTATTCATCAAGTCACCATCTTTACTTCATCTAGTGCTTATATTTGTATTAAAGTTGATAGATCTAAGGTCCTACATTATAATAGGTGTAGTGGTTAATTTTTCTTTTAGTATATTAAATGCCTTTTTGCAATCATCAGAAAAATCAAATTTTGCATCTTTTAACAATAATTGAGTCATAGGTCTAGATATCATGGAAAAATCCTTAATGAACCTATGATAAGATCCATCATGTCCTAAGAAACTCCTAACACCTTTAACGTTAGTGGGGTAAGGTAGTTTAGCAATTACATCGATTTTAGCTTTGTCAACTTCTATACCTTTTCCAGAAATTTTATGTCCTAACACAATTCCCTCTCTTACCATAAAATGACATTTTTCTCAATTAAGAACATGGTTAGTTTCTTCACATCTAGCAAGCATTTTATCAATATTAGCAAGTCAATTATTAAATGAGCTACCGAACAACGATAAGTCATCCATGAAGACTTCCATGAAGTCCTTTAGCATGTCATGGAAATATTGACGTTATAACATTCATCATCGTCGGAATTAGGTTTACTCATAGACTGTTCCATATTAAATTCAACCTCATCTTTTCCTATCGTAAGAGTTATCTTTTTATTAAAAACATCAATAATGGCCCAATCAGTAGCCAAGAAGGGGTGTCCTAAAATTATAGGTGCCATAGAATTTTTAGGCATTTCGAGGATAACGAAGTCGATAGGCAACTCGAATTTATCAACTTTAATCAAAACATTTTCAGCTATTCCTATAGGGTATCGTATATTTCTGTCAGCTAGTTCTAAGGACATCCTAGTAGGTTTGGGTTCACCAAGGCATAATTTTTCATACATAGCAAAAGGCATTAAACTAATACTAGCTCCTAGATCAGCTAAAGCATTTCCAATATGTAAATTATTAATTTGGCAAGGAATAGTGAAACTCCCTGGGTCCTTTTCTTTAGTTTGTTGAGCAAGGCAGCCGAGCTTCTTTCGCTTATTGTCACCGTGCAAGCCTCTTCAAGTTTGGACTTGTTGGTCAGCAAGCTCTTCATATATTTTGGCATTTGTACGAGTGCTTCGATAAACGGAATACTTAGTTGTAGTTGCTTGAGATTTTCCAAGAATTTCCTTTGATAAGCGCCTTCCTTTTCCTTCATTAGCTTTGTTGGGAACGCTTGAAGTGACAATCATTATCGAGTCAAAGAGTCTTGTAATATGGTCATGTAATAGCTTGTTAGATTGGTAGAAATATAGTCTACGTGATAGTAGAAGTGTGCCATCTAGTTTTGTCTTAGTATTTACATTAATGTCGAATGAGTTAGATATGTAAACACAGCACACTTCCTTATGTTCAAGTCATGTATGACTATATAAGCTTGTAACCTCTCATTTGAGAGGTGGTTGGTTCACTTGGAATAAGAAGCATCTCTTATTTCCTCTCTAGTTCTCTCTCTCTCTCTAACACATATCTTTCTCTCTCTAAACATATCTCATATGTGTGGAATGATGTAAAAGTTAGGACCCAACAATTGGTATCAAGAGCTAGAAGATGATTTAGAAGTTTTTGTGTTTTTTAAAGTCTAGTATTTTAGCTTATTTTGTGCTTATTCATAGCTTATTTTCTGCTTATTTCGTGCTTATTGAGTCTTTTCAAAAGCTTATCATACTGTTTTTCGTATCTTATTTTTAAGCTTATTTCATAAAGTTTAATACTTTTGGTTGAGCTTATTAAGGTCCAAAGTCCAAACTGCTTATTACTTGCTTAAATCGTCCTTATTTTTTTAAGTATTCTGTCAAAACAGTCAATATAAGCAGTTTGTGTCTAAAAAGTCAATACAGTAGATGACTTTATAAGTTTCTTTCATAAATAATTTTTTGTCCTACAAGATCTGTGCCTATTTTTACAAGAATAATTAAAGCTTATTTTGTGGTAAAAAAGGTAGTCGGAAATATCATCGGAAAATCATCGAAAATGTACGTCGGAAAAGTGGTCAAAGAGTCAAAACCCTTTTCCTACGCCTAACTTCAAATCTTATGCAAAAAACCCTTGTCTTACGCATAAGGAGCAATTGTTACGCAAAACCTCTTCAAATCAGAATACGCATAACTTGGAAAGTTATGCGTAAGGTATTTTAAGCGTAAACGTACTTTATGCACAAGAAGGTTTACGCATAAGGCTTGTTTACGCTTAAGGGCAGTATTTACGCAAAAGGTTCAAGCTTTTGCAAAAGGTAATTTAGGCATAAGACAAAGAAAAGTTAAGAGAAGAAGGAAGGCAAATCTACATCGACCCATATCAATCAACTAATCCAGTCATTCCTAAACCCACTATCTCAATTCAAATCTAAACACGAAATTATAAGAACAATAACTGAAAATCTCAGATTCGTTTACCTTTGTGCCAAACTTTGAAGATTATAGTGAACGCAACTCATCATTGATTTTTTAAGACAAGCTTCTTTTGAATATCCGAAAGGTATAAAGATAGAACAAAACAAACACGCGTTTCATTCTTCTTTCTTTCGTTCGAAACAACAAACAAAGAAAAAGAAAAGATTACATTGATCTCAGTTCGTTCACCTTGTTGCTACAATCTTTAAAGATTTTTTTTGTGAACAGAAAACCATCATCGATCTATAACAAGTTTCACTTGTTTTTTTATATATATACGAACATCAAAAGAAAGATTAAAACAAATCTGATCTGCTTCATCTCCTTTTTTGTTCGGTTTACAAAACTACAACACAATACGAAACCTACCTTAAATCTTTCATGAGATCTTGAAGCCGCAAGGAATGAAGTGGGTGTAGTTGTTTAAGTAAACTGAGTTTGTGTTTGTTGGTGCTCGGATTAGAAAGCAGAACAAGGGATGAAATTAGTTTGGTATTGAAGTTGTTCGAGTAGTAAAGAAAACAAGGATACAAGGGACGATTTTTTATCTGTGTTTGATTGAAAGGTATAGCAGAAGAGAGGCGCTTGTGTTAGAGATTAGGGTTACGGATTATTAGGGTAGTGTGTGATAAAGTAAATGTTATATAGCTCAATTTTAGGGTAAGATAGTTATTTGATTTGGGCTTTCATTAACTTGGGCTTTGGGTTGTACAAGCATCAACAGAAAATTTTGGATTTGTATTATTGGGTTTTGTATTAAGTTGAGCTATATAGTGTTATCACAAGATTGGGCTTTCGAATTTATTATTGGATCAGCTGGACACAGTTTTGTGTTGGTCAAATTAACAAGGGTCGAAATATTGGTACTAGTTGTATGGTCCAAATTTTGAAGAAGTTAAAATTTTGATTGATGATTGAGCTAAATTTGTAGTATTATAATTTAGACTACGATTTTGATTCAGCCGCGTAATTCGAGATTGGTATTATCTTGGGTTGAAAATTCGGGTTCAAAGATATAAGTACCGGTGCTAGTTATTGTGAAATCGTGAACAACGGACAAAAGATTCATTTGTGAAACACAATTACTTCTTTATCGTCTACAAGATCCATTTTCATTTCACACAAAATTAAAATCAATCAAGTTCACAAGAAAGAAAGATGTCTAAAGTTGAGAAAAAAGCCATCCATTCAAAGGAAGATTGTTTAGCATATTTTCATTAAGTTAAGACTCAATGCAAGATTCTCTCAGATACAAGGTTTCCTTCGTGGAGTACCTTTACTGTATTCTTTGGAACTGAAATGGACCTTCTAACCTTCCAAAGGAAACTCCGAGACAACATAGTTCAACTAGAAAAGCAAATTGAACAAGGAAGTGATTGCATGGTAGGATTTAGAGTGCTCAAGACACTGTTCAAAGGGTTCATGGCAATGGATTTTAAAGTGTTCAAAAATTCTCGAGACTATGAATCTCAAAGCAAGTTATGGAGAGAGAATATCACTAGTATGGAGGTTGAAGCTTTTAGAGATCAGATTGTTTCACGAATGAGCAACTTAGAATTTGAGCTTAATGAAAGATCATTTCATCTGAGTGTTGTCAAAGAACTGGAGATGCAGAAACGAGGAAGAGAATTGAATGTACGGGAGAATGGAAGTAAATGGCAGACACAGGAAGGAACAGTCAAAAATGAAGGGAAGTTAGATGATAATTTGGTATTCACGGGTAACAATGCATTATCTGAACAGCAGAGAGAAAGCAGCACTCCAGGGAATGATTCAGATGCTGACGGGAAACTCAAATGTAAGGATGGTTTGAATAATGCAACTGCTATCAGTCCTTCACAAAGTTCAGCAGCACTCGTTCAGGTAAATCAATCTAATGATGATGTTAATGGTGATGATATATTTGAAAATGTGTTTGCTTATGAGACACAAAGTCATGTACAACCTGAGTACATTAACGACACATATGTGGTGAATCAGGATGATAGAAATATTACTCCTGAGACTCCACATATGGATCCTAATGGAGGTACGGTTGAACATAACAGTGTGAATCATGATCAAGAATGTCCTTCAACTGCTTTAATAATTAAGAATATGCAAAACGAAGTTGATCGATGTAACAGGCTCAACTGTGAACTAAAAGCAAAAAATGTGTCATTAACAAGGGACATTGAGTGCTATAAAATACAACTGTCAAATCTTGAAAACAAAGTAAAACGGGAAAAAAGTTTTGAAGCTGCGTTTCATGAATATTACGACAAAGAAAAAAATCTTCAGCATCAAATGCGAGAATTAATTGAGTCAAATGGCAAATTGGTTTCTCTAATGGAAAAAGAAAAATGCGAGCTCAAACAACAAGTTAAACAACTTAAAATTGAACTTTCAAAAACAAAAACTGAGTTGTCAACTTGTAAAATGGACTTTTATGAACTTAAAGTGAGCAAAAGGAAAAGGAAAGACTCGTATCTTAACGACATTGTTGATTTAAAAGCTAAATTGAAAGTTTTTGAAAAAACTGTTTGTGAGAAATCGTTGATTGTTGAGTCTGAAAACTTAAGAGTGGAAAATGGGATGTTGAGACATGAAAATGAGAAAATTTTAAAAGAATCAAGCGACATCCAAGAGAAACTTAAACGTCAAATATTTTCTCTTGAACAAAATTTTCGAAGATGTCAAGCACAAAGCATTAACTTTGACCTAGCCTTACAACACAATCTTGAAAAGCAGTCTTTTGAAAACCCCTGGATGTCAAAGCTTGAACAAGTTGATAATGAAAACGTGTCAATGAAATGTAAAATTTCAAAATACGAAAAAGAGATTGAGCATTTGAAACAGATTTACAAAAGCCTATTTGATTCAATCAAACGTTCACGAGTTCAGACACAAAACTCAAACTTGAAACAAAAAGAGACTGATGATTCGAAGTCTCAATTGTATGAATTCGCTGTTAAAAAGTTTGAAAATGTATTTCAAAAGATTAAATCAATGAAAAAGAAAAATGTTGATTTTCAAATCACAAAAGTTTCCTTCCCAAAACCCCTGTTCGATTCTAATACTCCAGATTTTGAAAAGGAAACCGGGGAGAAAATGTATCTTTTTGAAAATGAAAATCATGTGCTTCAAACGAAAGTGGTTGAGCTTGAAACGCTTTTAGCTCAACAAACAAACGATTTTGAGGATGCCAAAACAGACTTTTTCAACAAAACAACAAAATTTGAAAATTATTTTTAAAGACTTGAAAAAGAAAATGTTGAGTCCGAACGGAAATTGGCTCGTAAAACGGATGATTTTAAAGCCGAAAAAGATCAACTTTTGAAACAAATTGCTTCTTTAGAATTAAAATTGACATCCCAAGATCATCTTTATCTTCAAAAAGAATACAATGATTTGAGAACTTCATACAATGCTTTAAAAAGTGAAGTTTGATACTCTTAACCGATCAAAGGGAAAAGCTCCAATTTCAAATGTTTCAACACCAGAAGTGAGTGATTCGAAGAAGGTTTACACGGGTGAATCTTCAAAACCATTTTCGAAAAAGGTTTCTCAGTTTACAACCTATTCTTTGCAAAAAGGAAGGAATTTTTCAAAGAGACCAAGTTTTTTCGAAACAATTACTTCTAAAAGGTTTTCAAATTCAAATGCTTCAAGTAAAATGAAACAAGTTCTTCAAACTCCAAACCATCATTTTACACCGGTAAAGCAAGTTTGGAGACCAAAACAAAGTTTTTCAAAACCCCCAAATGCTTCAAAAGAAAAGAATCGTGTTTTTCAAACTCCACACTCTCGTTTTACACCGGTAAAGCAAGTGTGGAGACCAAAGCAAAGTCGTTCAAAACCTTTCAAATATTCAATATCAGAATTGCTTTCGCTGCAACATGAGAAAGACTCTGCTTTGAACATTCCAAATACCGGAAGGTTTCCATTTATCACAAAAACAAATCTTTAAAAGAATCCATGAGGTTCAACTCTAGATGGAAATATTGGATCAAAAGTGTAGATTGGCAGGGACACCTCAATCCTGTGTACCATAATGGTACCCATCAACCCTACCTAGCAATGGTTTGATGCCTATGAAATACCTTCACCCAATACCCAACCATGCTGCGGAACGGAATCGAACTCGCGTCCTTTAGTTGGATCAAGACATCACATGGTTGGGCCCAGGCTTCTAAGGTAGCTGGTTGATATCATTAGAACTTCTGGTCCCCAAGTGAGGACTTCCCGGTTGGTCACCCAACCCGGTACTACTCTCACCTAGGCTCGCTTAACTTAATAAGCTTCACCTAGTGGACCACAAAGCCCCATGATTTTCTACGGAAAAAGAGTTTTAAATCACCATTGATTCCACGAGTGTTATTTCAAAATGAAACACTGGTTTTCAGTCCTCGTTGGAATTCAACATCTTTAAATCAGATTGACACAACTTACAAATGGATTTCAAAATTTGGTAAACCCGTTGGCGCCGTGCTTAAATGGGTTCCCAAGGTTGTTGTCTAATCTAATCTAATGGCTTGTAAGTATTTCAGCTTACAACCCGGGCTTAAATATTACGACTTGTGCACAAATTTCAGTGTACAACTCGGTTTTCAAAAAAAGGAAAGTTCCTTGCTAAACCATTTCTTAAAACCAAACGTGCACTTATCCTAAAAACAAGAAGCAAGTTCTCATGCAAAGTTTATCTAAAACTTCTTAATCTTGAGCAAAATTTATTCAAAATTTTTCAAAAGGTTGTTCAAAACTTTTCAAAATTTTGCTCAAGATTTTTTCAAATCTTTACTCCCCAATTCGCTCCAAAGTGTAAAAATGTCAAAACATATGCTAGTTTTGAGGGGGAGTATTTCCAAATCAAAATGTTCCGTCAAAATCATGCTTAATGGCTTGTGCACACATTATAGTGTACAACCCGTTCTTGTAAAGAAAGGACCCTAAGGTACGCGTCAGTGCCTCAATCCTAACATAAGGAGCAAAAGCTTCTTAATTTTGAGTAGAGTTAATCAAATTTTTCTAAGTTTTTCATAAATTCTACTCAAAAGGACAAGTATTCCCTCTCGTAATCAAAACCTCAAAAAGTTATTTCACTTATTGAGGGGGGGTATTTGAAATGATATTTGTTCAAAATGATAAGTTCATGGCATATTCTTCCCACAAACCTCAAAAAGCATATTTTAATCAAAAAGTTTATCGAAAACAACGTCTTATATGCTATTTTTGAGGGGGAGAAAAGTAAAGGTGGTTAAAATATGGATGACTAAGAATGCTTTAAAGTTGAATCTCGTGCGAGCTCGACTCAGAATTGACCCAGGAATTGACGAAACACAAAAGTTAATAATCGAAAGGACTTGTCCTCAACGGGTAATAATTTCAAGTTAGTTACTAGAGCTAGTTGTCACCTAAAAGCTGACAATGCATCTCTTTAACTAGCGATGTAAGCGTGTCTCGAACAGGACTTGTCTAATTAGAATGTACCGTTTTGAATGATTCTCTTTGATTATGACCAAGACGGGTAATAACTTCAAGCTGGCCTAGCCAGTGATGTAAGCGTTTCTCGAATCGGTCATGCTCACTGAGACTCAATCAATTCAAAAGTGTAACTTCCCCCACATCGTGTAAAATTCTATTTACAACTGATAAGCACATGTGAAGGGGGAGTATTTCTGAAAACACAAAACTCTCAAAGTGTTAAACAAATATGTTTTAACAATCATGAAACACTTTGAGAGATTTTCAAATAGTGTTTATGGCAACATAGGATAGTCATGAAGTTATAAGGTGACCAAGGTTAGGGAAAACCGTCCTATGATCCGCCAGAACCGGAGGGATCTACCCAAGGACAACACCAATAATTTAGAACTAGAAAGTCCTTAGGTATGATTTGGAAAAAAGGAGAAAAGAATGAAAGTAGATTGAAGGGGTTGAAGAATTAAAAATAAAAGTTAAGAAAAGGGTGAAAATAAATTGCCCTCCATATGTTCAACCTTAGGGCAGAAACCGGGTTCAATTCATATGCTACTAGTTGTTGCTAAGGCGACACCGGTATTGAAGACAAAGACGTTATGGACCCAGTGACGCACTGCACTTAACCTTCTTAACCACTCAAGTTCTCTTAAAAGAGCTTGTTTCATTCTCACGAGGAACCCCGAGTAATCTATCGACCGCTCATTACGAGCCATGTTGATATTGAAGCAGGAGACGCCTCCCTAGTCTCCGACGACTAAAGGAAGCACTTATCGAGTCTAGAGCCTCGAGATTATATCAAAAGATCTCTTAGGAACACTTAATATTGCTACAACTGGTGTTCTACATCAATGGACACCAGCTGTAAAATATCGAGTCCTACGCAGATCCTAGCAATCTGTCAGAACGTTTATGAGAGGATTTACTTATGTATTTCTCAATGATTGAACGGAAATCCTGCCAGGGTTTACATCAAACAGCCCTGACAGCAGGTCACTTCGGTAACTCCTTGTGGGTTACGCTTAGTGTTCGCGGTGGTTCCAAAACAGTCTACAGTCGTGGGGTGATCTCCAGCGATTCACCCATTCGTTGATCTACTTAGTAGATCTTGTAAGCCCTCTCGGGGGTATCCGAATTGGGAACGGCCTTGGTAAGGGTTAGAAGGAGTCTTCACACTATGCTGTTGATGATCTCTAATTCCGAACTTGTAAGTGCCGGATGCTTTATTGCTAACTATTTTCATGCAGGTACTTATGGAGATCGAAAATTCCACTATCATCAACCTCACATCAGTTTCCACATGCTCATACAAAAGTAAAAGAAAAGTTCTCTTCAAAGATCAAAGTAAAGAAAAGTTCAAAACGATTCTACTCCAAAAGTTAAAGAATCTACAAAGTTAAAGACAAAGATCAATGACTCAAAAGGAGAACTCGTTACTTATGAAGAATCAAAGTCAAAGAAGTATGAGCATGTTGGAAATGCGTTAAGACACCAGAGAAAAAGACGTTGATGAAAGGCAGATAACACCATCATTTGATCACAACAACAAGAATGAAGAACAATGATCACAAAGCATGATTGGAACAAAGAATCTAGCAAAGCTATTACACAAAGATTCAAAGTTCAAAACAACAAGCATCAAAGAAGTCAAAAGATCAGTCATTTCTATTGGTGGACCCATAACCCACAGGTAGCAAAGAGATCTCAATGATCACCCCTTTAGGGGGAGATTATTGGAAACGTAAAAGTGATGATCATAAATGCAATCAAAGAGAGATCTCAATGATCGTCCCTTAGGGGGAGATTGTTGGGAACGCTTGAAGTGACGATCATTATCGAGTCAATGAGTCTTGTAATATGGTCATGTAATAGCTCGTTATATTGGTAAAAATATAGTCTACGTGATAGTAGAAGTGTGCCGTCTAGTTTTGTCTTAGTATTTACATTAATGTCGAATGAGTTAGATATGTAAACACGGCACACTTCCTTATGTTCAAGTCATGTATGACTATATAAGCTTGTAACCTCTCATTTGAGAGGTGGTTGGTTCACTTGGAATAAGAAACATCTCTTATTTCCTCTCTAGTTCTCTCTCTCTCTAACACATATCTTCCTCTCTCTAAACATATCTCATATGTGTGGAATGATGTAAAAGTTAGAGCCCAACAAGCTTGTTAGGGAAAGGCAGAGTTGTTCGAGTTGGTTCAACGAATGGTTCATTCTGGGCTTCAGGTTCTCGATTAATTTCTTTCGGCAATTTAGGCTCAGAATGTACGGTTCCAGGGGGAGTATTACTAGCATTGCTATCCTCGGTGGTTTCTCCGATTTGAAAGGTGGATTTACCGCCTCTTCTTGTTATTCCTTTCAGGTCTTGTTTGTCCAATAAAACTTCTTTAATTACTTTTGACAATTGGTGCACTTCAATTGCCAATCCGTGAATCATATTGTTTTGTTCTTTCAGCAAAAGTTCATTGGTAGTCCTGAATTCCTTGATAAAGTACTCCGTATTATAATGTTCTTTTTCGCTCTCGTGGGCAATTTTTGACACGAACTCTTCGATAGTGAGATTGGCTTTAGGTCGTCCGAACCAGCTGGGGAAATTTTCAAACATCATTCCTGAAATGCAAAACAAGTAATCTTCAAAGTAAAAACTTTCTAAAGTACAAGAAGGTTGATTATAGTTTTCTCCGTTCGGGACAAATAAAAGTTGCTGATATCTGCAGACGATGCGCCGTATCCTAAAAATAGGATGCGCCGTATCTTGTGCGTTAAAAATTAAATCAGACTTTTATTTAGAAAATCAATACGCCGCACAGATAAATTAAATGCGCCGTATCTTTTATGTTATCAAAAATGAGTTATATTTACAAAAAAATATATGCGCCTTATAGACAGAAGCTAATACACCGTATCTTCATTACATTTCAGAATACAAGATTTTTTGATTTTTATATAGATGCGCCGTGTCGGCAAAAATCGATGTGCCGCTTCTTTTTAATTAAATAAATTCGAAAACTATTTTAAATAGATAATTAATGCATTGTATCTGAAAAACAGATGCGTCGTATGTCTGTTTAAGTTCTTGAAAAAGTTTCTGATTAAAAACAGAATACGCCGCAACTAGGGGATAGATGCGCCGTACATGATTTATTAAATTAGATGTGCTGTATAAAAATTAAAACGCATACGCCACATCTAGAAAATAGATGCGCCGTATCGTTTGTATCAGCAAAGAACAACAATCAGCAATTAATGCAGGAAAACAAAAAAAATACAAAAAAGAAAAACAAACACACAAGAAAAGAGTAAATATGCAAAATATACAATGAATGCAGTTAAACTAATACACAACAAAGTTAGTGGTTAAAATCTAAAAACCTAAAAATTAAAAATTTAGAAAACCTAATTTAAAATACTAATAGAAAAACAGATATTAAGAATTCACTCCCCGGCAGCGGCGCCTAAAACTTGATGCGTGTTGTGTCACGTGTAGTATAGAGTGATTTTGCCTATTCAAGTTTTACATTTATATTTAGCCGACTTATCTTATAACACACACACTAACAAGCAGTGTACCCGATCAATATGTATATAGTGGTAAGCAGAGTGTCGATCACTAAGAGTGGAACGTAATATCTAGTTAATCTAATCAGTATTTTAAATATACTAAGTTAGTTTTACAATCTAATCTAACGCAAGGGGGATTTTTAGCCAAAGAGACTAGCACAGTTTTGGTTAATTAATTAATAAAACTAATGAGAACGAAACAGTAAAAGACTAACACGTACACAAATATATAATACATATAGATAGAAGTCATGTCCTTTTGTTAAGTAGCTTGTCACTTGTTTTATTGCTAGTTTTATATGATGAGTATCGTAAACTGTTCTCTTTCGTTGGATCCTAAATAGGCGAGTAAACTCTTAATGATCACTTATGCCTATCTTACTTTCTAAACGCTAGATAAGTAAGCGTGGAGGGAGTATGTGATAACGCTCAAAATAAACATGTTTTTAGGAGCGTTATTGTGGATTTTATGCATATATTTTGGTCACTTTTATGAACTTATGGTACTTAATGAAGTATATTCTCTATTTTAGGTTCATGGAAGGAAAATGAAGGAAAAGACGTAAAAATGATCAAAAAACGAAGATTTATGCATGTACGAAGAATTCCCGACAAATGAAAGTCTCTTGGAGTATGTTCGAGAAGATAAAAGTCATGAAGTTGTCACTCCAAAGACTTAAGAATAAAGTACAAGAGGGAAAACGAGAGAAGAATTGAAGGTAAGAAGCTCAAACGAAGAATTATGGGAAGACTCGTTGTTCCCGACACACCTTCACGATTTTGGCCATAACTTGAGCATACGGACTCCGTTTGACCCCCGGTTCACGGCCACGGAAAGCTAAGAGAAAGATCTACAACTTTCATGTTTATCATTTTCTGCCAAATTCATCCATCCGATCGATAGGAGCCCACAACCGATTCGGTTGGAAACTGACCTTTTCATCCATCCGGATCGGATGGAATCTAACCGATTGGATGGACTAATCTGACCTCCCCAAGTCATTTTTAATGCATAATTAAGTGTCATTAAGCCCCAAGTCCGATCATGTCTCCATAATAACTCCTAAACCTGGCATTTTATGATAACTTAGTGCCCAAGAAACTTGCTTGGAGGCTAAGGTTGATTTCTACTACAAATATGAGTGCTTAGGCTTGGTTCTAAGTGTGCACTCCTAGCCTACACCTTAAAGGAAGGATTGTCACCAAAATAAAGGTGCACTCCTAGCCTACACCCTAGAGGAAGGATTGTCACCAAAATAAAGGTGCAATTCCAGCCTCCACCTTTAAGGAAGAATTGTTACCAACTTATCATGGTGAATTTCAAGCCTCCACCCTAAAGGAGGAATTTTCACCAGGTGCATCTCTAGCCTCCACCCTAAAGGAAGATTTGTCACCATCTTACCAGGGGAAATTGTATCCTCCACCCTTAAGGACGAATTTCCACCACTTTTATCTCACTTAAAAGACCACAAACCTCTGCCGTTCATGGAGGACGTATCACCAAGAAATATTGGAGCGATTCTCTAGTTTGGTTAGAAGTTATAGTTGATTGGAAACTTTGTTACGTTAATGGAGCTTGAAGGTAGCTATAACCTTTCACCTTTACCTATTTGTAATTCATACTTTGGGTAAATCTTGTTACTTTTATATTTCATGATGCTTATGATTACTATGTTGGTTGAAGACTTATGTTTGGTTGAATGCAATTTGGTTTTGTTTTGAATACTTGTTTGGATATTGATGTGATTCTTGTGATGAATGCTCTTTGTGTGCTTGTTCTCTTATTATTTTCTTGTGGTTTGATCCGTGACAATCATAACCACCAAATTGTTACTTGTTTAAACAAACAAACGACACTTGAGTGCAACCAAGTCTCTTGGGACGACCTTGACTTACCACTACTATACTACAATTGACTAGGGTATACTTGCCCGAATGTGTTCCTAGTTAACCGGTAATTCTTGTTTCTATAAATTTAAAACATGGTTGCTAATTAGCACATCAAGTTTTTGGCGTCGTTGCCGGGGACTTGCATTTGTATTCTTGTGTTTGTTTAATTGTCTTCTTGTTTGATAAATTGGTCGTTTGCTTATTATATTGATTCCTTGCTTGATCATAATTCCGGCACCGCCGCAACAAATTATTGGCGCCGTTGCCGGAGTTTTGGTTTCATGTGTTTTAAAAATTCTCATTTCAAAGTTTGTTCACTAAATATGCTCGAAAGTGTTTGAAAAAAAAAAAAAAAAAAAAAAAAAACCCAAATTATTTGTTCCATTTTCTTTTGTTTTTCTTGTTATGTGAGTTTATTTTTTATAAGTTATGTGATCTCTTGCATATTTTTGTGTTTCTTTTTGTTTGTGTTATTTTTGTGTTGATTAGTTTCGTATAAATTTTGAATAAGACTATCTTGTTTTAAATTGTTTTGTTTTCATTTGTGTTACGTGACTAATTGTGTTTGCTTGCGTCTATGTGATTGTGATTTTCTTTGATCGTGCTTTTATGTGTTCATGTTTATGTTTGTTTTTGTTTAGTGTCGTATTATGTTCTTGATGTTTGTATATATGTGTTTATGTGTTTTATTTACTTGTGTTTATTTTCATGCTTGTTATTTGTTTTTATTTTGTAAATAAAAGTTATAAGTAAAACTTGTTTTCGAAAAAAAAAAATTGTCATTTTAGTGCCAACCGAATCGGATTGATTTCCAACCGATCGGTTGGAGCTCTCGGTAAAATATTTTTCATTCTAACCGATTCGGTTGGATGTCTGACCGATCGGTTGGACTAATCGAGAAAAAAAAAGTGTTATTTTCATTTTCCGTATTTTGTTTTTGTGTGTTTGTGTTTAAATCGAACAAGTTTAAATGTCTTTTGGTTTTTGCAAGAGTATCATGTCTTTTATTCTACTTAAACTCGGTTTTGCTATTTTTAAATTTTAGTACGTTGTAAATAAATAAGTACGTGTTTTAAAAAAAAAAATAAATTGTTTTGAACTTTGTGGGTATGTTCACTGAAAACCCTCACGAGACTTCACTCGTCCACTCGGGCCACCGAGTGGTTTAAAAGGCTTGTTGCATATGCTAAATGCAACCGTGATGCCTACGAAAGTGAGTTTTAGAATTTTACGCGTTTTTGTAGTTTAGTTTGTTTTTGCAGATTTAATAAGCTCTTGGAGATTGGATTATTGGTGACATTGTACTTGGTGTGTTGATGTTTTGTTGGAAGCGAAATCAATTGATCTCACATACTTAGCAACTTATCATATGGAGTTCGATCTCAATTTCTACGGCCCGGGAAGTTTCGTTTCTCTTGGACTATTTATTTACTTAATTATTTTTCCCATTTTACATGCTTTGAAGTTTATTTTTCATGAGTATAATGCATAACTTAAGTGTGGGGGGAAAGTAAAATAGTAGAAAACAAAACTCATTTTTAACTTATAATTTTTGGGCTAATAAAAAAAATGTTTGTATACTTGTTCGCCCTTATGATCTAGTTGTTTTCACGCTTTTAGGATAATAAATTAGAATAACTGGATCAATCCACTGGTGAAATCGGTAATTTTTGAAAATTTGAGATGTGTTCCGATTAATATTGTAATCCATTATGGGATCGATAACATTTGCTAGCGCATATTATAACCATTTCCACTAAATTGTGAGGATTTAAGCCTATTTCATATATAGCATACATCTTTTATGCTTGAACATTTTGCTATGAGTGTGCCGGTGATTTTATTTATTCTAGAACTTGTACTTGTAAATCATTACCAGACCGCTGTAAGATCGTATTCGTGTGATATAAGTGTATTCGTGTGATAAAGAGGCACCTTAGGAATAAAACCAAATGGCCATCCGTTTACAAAACAAATTTTTGCTAACCACATTGGTTAGTTATCCTCGTATTTGGAACCCATTTGTTAGCGTTTATCTTTAGTGCTAGATACCCCTAGTTACACCCTTTGAGCCATCCTTTTCATTTTTGTTACATCCAAAAAAATACAAAAATATTTTACACTTTAAACTTTAGCCTAACTCTTTGTCAGAGTCTAAATGGTGAGTTGCTAGTTGCTTGGTATGTTGGATTGTTTTTTATGATTATTAGTTAGACACATTTTGTCGTTAGTGTGTGCCATTCCAACAAGATGAAGGAGACGTCTTTCGTATTTTGTATTTTTTGTGGTGTATGCTTATAAGAAGTGTGGGGGAGATGCGATGTATCAAAAAAAAATTGAAAAGAAAGAAAAAAAAAACAATAAGTCATCGAAAAAAAAAGAGAAAGAAAAGAAAAAAAAATATGTGATGACAATTATAGCTAATGTGCTATATTATTATTGTGAAGATGAAGAATGAAAGTTATGTGATATGTTGTTAGTCAATGTGCTAAGTATGAAGAATATTGTTATGGCGAATCGATGTATCTATATGTGGTATTTGAAGAGGAGAAAGATTGTAACTATAATCATTTATGGGTTTGCGGTTTGTTTGGTGACTAGTAACAATGGGTATTAGACTTGACTTTATTTTTCTTTTAAAACCAATTTCATAAATATTCTCATGCCTTATCCCTACCCTTACCAAATTACTTTATCTATCCGGATATAGTAATGGCTTAGTGAAAATATCAAGTGCATGAAAATTTTAGTGACCATCCGTTATGTAAATGACGCGCCAACGATCTATTATGTTTTTGTATGAGATGTTTGAATATAAGCCTGGTATAAACCCTTTAGCCTTACATTACAACCCGAATAAAAGACCTCTTTAGATGTTTACACTTGGTGCTTACGCCATGTCGGTGGAGTTTTGTTTCTTGTACAAGCCTATGATAATAAACAAATCATGACTGAGCAATGAGTGTGATTTCTCTTATATATACTCCACTACCTAAATAAATGAGTGATTGAGTGAATTATACTTTGTTTCTTTTTCGTGAGGTGTTTAGAAATGTTAATCAAGCGAGAAAATCATTGGGGATTGCCAAACATCTCGATTTTCACTTTAAAGCTTAAAACGATGAATCTTATCTTGTACTTGTACTTGATAGATTTGCATCATATTTTTCTAATCATTCTTGTGCACCATGTGGATTTATTTTCTTAATTCTAGATTTGCTTGAGGGCAAGCAAAGTTTAAATGTGGGGGATTTGATAACGCTCAAAATTAACATGTTTTTAGGAGCGTTATTGTGGATTTTATGCATATACTTTGGTCACTTTTATGAACTTATGGTACTTAATGAAGTATATTCTCTATTTTAGGTTCATGGAAGGAAGATGAAGGAAAAGACGTAAAAATGATCAAAAAACGAAGATTTATGCATGTACAAAGAATTCCCGACAAATGAAAGTCTCTTGGAGTATGTTCGAGAAGATAAAAGTCATAAAGTTGTCACTCCAAAGTCTTAAGAATAAAGTACAAGAGGGAAAACGAGAGAAGAATTGAAGGTAAGAAGCTCAAACGAAGAATTATGGGAAGACTCGTTGTTCCCGACACACCTTCACCATTTTGGCCATAACTTGAGCATACGGACTCCGTTTGACCCCCGGTTCATGGCCACGGAAAGCTAAGAGAAAGATCTACAACTTTCATGTTTATCAATTTCTGCCAAATTCATCCATCCGATCAGTAGGAGCCCGCAACCGATTCGGTTGGAAACTGACCTTTTCATCCATCCGGATCGGATGGAATCCAACCGATTGGATGGACTAATCTGACCTCCCCAAGTCATTTTTAATGCATAATTAAGTGTCATTAAGCCCCAAGTCCGATCATGTCTCCATAATAACTCCTAAACCTGGCATTTTATGACAACTTAGTGCCCAAGAAACTTGCTTGGAGGCTAAGGTTGATTTCTACTACAAATATGAGTGCTTAGGCTTGGTTCTAAGTGTGCACTCCTAGCCTACACCCTAAAGGAAGGATTGTCACCAAAATAAAGGTGCACTCCTAGCCTACACCCTAAAGGAAGGATTGTCACCAAAATAAAGGTGCAATTCCAGCCTCCACCTTTAAGGAAGAATTGTTACCAACTTATCATGGTGAATTTCAAGTCTCCACCCTAAAGGACGAATTTTCACCAGGTGCATCTCTAGCCTCCACCCTAAAGGAAGATTTGTCACCACCTTACCAGGGGAAATTGTATCCTCCACCCTTAAGGACGAATTTCCACCACTTTTATCTCACTTAAAAGACCACAAACCTCTGCCGTTCATGGAGGACGTATCACCAAGAAATATTGGAGCGATTCTCTAGTTTGGTTAGAAGTTATAGTTGATTGGAAACTTTGTTACGTTGATGGGGCTTGAAGGTAGCTATAACCTTTCACCTTTACCTATTTGTAATTCATACTTTGGGTAAATCTTGTTACTTTTATATTTCATGATGCTTATGATTACTATGTTGGTTGAAGACTTATGTTTGGTTGAATGCAATCTGGTTTTGTCTTGAATACTTGTTTGGATATTGATGTGATTCTTGTGATGAATGCTCTTTGTGTGCTTGTTCTCTTATTATTTTCTTGTGGTTTGATCCGTAACAATCATAACCACCAAATTGTTACTTGCTTAAACAAACAAACGACACTTGAGTGCAACCAAGTCTCTTGGGACGACCTTGACTTACCACTACTATACTACAATTGACTAGGGTATACTTGCCCGAATGTGTTCCTAGTTAACCAGTAATTCTTGTTTCTATAAAT
The DNA here is from genome assembly GCA_030686995.1 of Artemisia argyi. Taxonomy (NCBI): domain Eukaryota; kingdom Viridiplantae; phylum Streptophyta; class Magnoliopsida; order Asterales; family Asteraceae; genus Artemisia; species Artemisia argyi. The sequence goes on from CM060683.1 coordinate 69,193,386, forward strand.
TTAAAACATGGTTGCTAATTAGCACATCAGTATGGCAGCCCAAGCAAAATACAGCTAGACACAGAGGTTATCAAATCACATATACAAATCACCAAAAAAAACATCATATAAACTAATAGTCGATGGGAAAGCAATTTTAAGGGGAGCAGTATGGCGGCCACAAGCCCATCAATCCTGATAGATTATAGTTTACTAATTCAATAAAACAAAACCACTTAATGAATTAAATACATTCGGGACCTTCTTATTGCTCTAAGATCTTCGGTTAGGGTGTGTCTTGTGTTGTCTTATCGTCTGAATTCGTCTCCTTAGGTTTTTGTTGCGCACAAAATTCGTTTATGTCTTGGGGTTTTTATAGTTTCTGTCAGAGGGGTAGATGCGGCGCATTAACTAAGTAGATGCGGCGCATCTACTTAACTTCGCGTGGGGTGCAAGATTAATATATTCTGGAATATTCGTACACCGTCTTCAGATGCGGCGTATCTTGAATCTCTATGCTGTGCATGTCCTTCAGCATCTTGGATTGTATTTGGTGAAGTCTTGATAATGATACGGCGCATGTTGATAATGAGATACAGCGTATCTAGAGTAGAACAAGTTGGTTCTTCTTCGTTGACCAAGGCTTCATATGCGGCGCATGATATAATCAGATGCGGCGCATGCTTCAAAGTCAGGAAATGGTCTTCGAATTCATTTATTCAGTAGAATTTTTCATCTTGCTCATTTATCTCCATATTTCGCCCAAAATCGCCAAGTTTCACCAATTGCTTGTTTTTACCTGAGAATTACTAAAGTAAACGATTAAGCACCAATTCTCATATACAATATAATAAAACAAGTCAATTAAATAGGACAAATGACGACAATATAATGTACTTATTTGATGTCATCAATCCGCCGTCACTAGGGTTTTTTCTTTGCTTAAGCGTCGTTGTGATGCCATTGCTCTACAGGTTATGACGACGTCATATGGTGCGTGACGTCGTCTGCCTTTAAAATATTTGAGCCGTCGGTTGTTAATTTTACACTGATTCCTGGCCTTCAAATACAAGTGTTGGGATAGAGATCTACTGACAGGTTCCTGCTGAAGCTATAGATGGTTTCTGTTGATATACTGGTTCCTGCTGACAGAGTGTTTTTGCTATTAGTATTGTTTGTGCGGGTTTTAGTAAAAGTCAAACCCGTAATTTTAGTAAGTTGTTAGGATGTGATATGTTTTGATTTTATATTTATTATTGTATTAGGGTTCCTTGTGTATAAAAGGAACATACGTCTTATGTTTATAAAACAATTCTCACCAAAAGAAAAACACCTTTAGTGTATGTGATATTGATCCATAGAGGATCATTGTTCTTTAGAGAAAAACCTTGTTGAAACTTTGATTGTTCTTTATTATTCCGCTATGCATTCAATCATTGTTTCTATATCCTAGATTGGGCTTAAACGATCTTTTAAGAAGAAAACTTGTTTTGTGTGTGGTAGTAAGTCTCATCTCATTAAAGACTGTGATTATCATGAGAATAGGATGGGTGTTTCCTATGGACAGCAGATCTCTAGACCCAAATGGAATAATGTTGCTAGTATTCCTCCATTTGTCCCACAAGCACATGTAAAAACCAGCAGACCCAATCCTACTGATAAATCAGTTTCTGCTGATAAGTCAGTTCCTACTGGTAAGCCAGTTTCTGCTGGTAGACCTTTTCCAGCCGGTTGGAAAAGACATGTTGCTAGACCATTTTATAGATCTACTAGCACTTACTTTCAGACTGGTTTTTGGCCTAGTTATTTTGACCCAATGTATATGGGGGTGGGGGACAAGATAGGATACTACTGTTAAACCCTCAGCATGTTATTATTGGAAAACTCAAAGAAAAGGTTCATTATGGGTACCCAAGAACAATAGTCTTTCCCAGAAGCAATGATTGAGGGGAGGCATAAGCCTAAGGGGAGGCTTATTGTTGTATTATTTGTTTTCTAACCATTTTTGCAGCTGATGGATCCTCATTGCTGCTGGTGGACACGGTTTCTGCTGATTGCTTAGTGTTTCTGCTGGCAGTACATTTTTCTTTGGTTTCTACTGATGCTTGATGGTATATTTTCCATATTTTGTATTTTTTTTCTTTCTTTCTTCTATTATTAAAAAATAATAATAACAAAAAAATAAAAAAAAAAAAAAAAAAAAAAAAAAAAAAAAAAACTAACATATATTTGTATAGTTTTTGTTTTCTCTTGTTTGCAGGTTTTGGTGTTTGGTTAATTACCGCACAACAAATGGTTCTCAACTCACCATGTCTTACTGACACAAGAGTTGGCTAGCCCACAAGATTATGGCTTGTTGTAAAGGCTGCGGAAATCCATAAATGGTAATCAACTCACCATGATGATGACGACATTCCATCAAGGAGTTGGCTAGTCCAAAAGCAAACGGTTTTTGGTAAAGACACATCAATTCCGTTGATAGCTGTAATGGTTTGCTCAAAACCATAGGGTACTCAACTCACCCATGCTTCATTGCTAAGAGTTGAAATGGTCATCAATTCACCATGGTTGCTGCCCTATTAGGTAACCAAAGGATTGGCTAGTCCTGAGCAAACGACTATAGGTAAAGACATCTCAAATCCGTTTATGGCTGTGATGATTTGCCAAAAATCATTAGGGTATTTCAACACACCCATGATTCACGTTCTGAGTGTTGGACTGGTTCCTAGTTCGCCAGGGTGATGTCATGATTCCACCAAAGAACTAGCTAGCCTAAGAGTGAGTAGCTACTTGGTAAAGGCTTATCAAATCTACTCATGTTGCTGCTGGTTCCTGTTGCTGCTGATAGGTTGAAGTTGATGCTGGTTCCTTGTTCTTAAAAGATGGTTACTAGTTGTTGCTGATATATAGATTGGTTGCTGCTAGTTACTTATTGTTGCTGCAAATATTAAAGTTTCAATCCTCACACTTTCGAAGCTAAAGCTCTATCTGGAATCTTGAACTTAACCATGTCAAATTCAAGATTAGGGGAGGATTGTTGGGAATTTTGGAAGTTCCTGCTGATAGAGATCTACTGATAGGTTCCTGCTGAAGCTATAGATGGTTTTTGCTGATATACTAGTTCCTGCTGACAGAGTGTTTCTGCTATTAGTATTGTTTGTGCGGGTGTTAGTAAAAGTCAAACCCGTAATTTTAGTAAGTTGTTAGGATGTGATATGTTTTGATTTTATATTTATTATTATATTAGGGTTCCTTATGTATAAAAGGAACATACGTCTTATCTTTATAAAACAGTTCTCACCAAAAGAAAAACACCTTTAGTGTGTATGATATTGATCCATAGAGGATCATTGTTCTTTAGAAAAAAACCTTGTTGAAACTTTGATTGTTCTTTATTATTCCGCTATGCATTCAATCATTGTTTCTATATCCTAGATTGGGCTTAAACGATCTTCTACAACAAGTGACGGCGTCGCCTTATGGAGTGTGACGCCGTCAGAGTCCCAACTTTTTCAAATTCGTGACTTGGTCGTTTCTCTTCCTTTCTTTGTCCAAAATATCCATAAATGTGTCGGTTTTCATATTTCTTGTCGCAAGTACCTAAAATACAAAAAGAAACGATTTATGGCAATATTTGATCAAATATATATGACTTTTAAGACTAAATGACCCCTTAAAAATATATCAATTAAATCCTTATCAAATATCCCTACACTTAGAATTTGTTTGTCCTCAAGGAAATGTGCTTTTATCCTAATCAATCTACAAATTAGAGGTCCTTTAACATTGGTATAAAAGTAATTACAACATACATTCGTTCCACCATAGTCCTAAAAAGAAATCATATACTAGCACCTCACATAAAGTGTTTGGATTCTCACATCTCTCAGGTGTATAAGTTATATAACATGTATGGAAACGGGAAAATAAAACACTCTCTACCTGACATACCACATAGATTACCATAGGCTTGAGAGCGGATCAGACCTCCACCACTTTGGCATCAGCACCTAGGATAAATTATCAAAGATGGATTTTAAAAGGTTGTAACGTTAGGTGTAAGGGTATGAATAACACGGTTTTGTTGGATACAGGGATTTAATGAGACGAAAAGTGTAACGCTTTTAGGGGGTCATTTAAGCCCTAATTCGTGATTATTTGATCAAATATTGCCACAAATCGTTCATTTTGTCATTTTAGGTACTTTGGAGAAGAAATCTGGAAAAGGAAGTATTTTGGACGTTTTGGAGCGAAAAGTGAAGAAAACGGCAAAGTCACCAAATCAAGTTGGAAATAGTACCTGACGGCGTCACACTTTGGAGGTGACGGCGTCACGTATTGGCCAAGAGGTGGATAAAAAGTTACACGAGACGCGCCAGAACGTTTTTGGGAATTAAAGAGTGATGGCGTCACCAAGGCCGTCAAGAGCAATTTACACGTGACCGCCAAGAGTGGAATAACACATGACGGCATCAGATCTGGATCTAGGCAATCCAAGGAAAGCATTGGCGGCAAGTTGACGGCGTCGGGATCATAACGTGACGCCGTCTGACCTGTATTCTCTATATATAGTTTTCTAATTTTCATTCATTAGAGAGAGAACTTTTGGGAGAACTTTGGGACAAAGCCTAGGTCAAATTTTACAGGGTTTTTCACCCTTTTTTCATCCATATTTCAATAAAGATAAGTCTTCCAATAATCATTAAATATGTCTATGTGTTGTTTGATTTTATCTTACGCTTGTCTTTACTTTAACATGCTAGGCTAGGTTTGTTTGTGTTTGCTTAGATGTAATAAAACCTAGCTATTGATTGTTGGTTGGTTGTTTGTTATTAATTGTATTGGATGAATGATATCGATGTTAGGCTTAAGAAAACTGGCAGACTTCCAATTGGTAACATGCTTGAACGTCTTAAGAAACATGAATCGGACGTGTACTACAATTTTAATGGTTGTATTTAATGCATGAGTGACTACTAAGGAGGCCATGTTAGGAGCTAGTTGTCGGCTCGACATAGGAAGAGGTAGAAACTTGTAGAGTTGGGGAAGATCGTACACGGCCCCACGAATGGTATTAAGGAATATAACCCATCATCCACGCAATTGTAACAAACTATTCAACTAATGAAAGATAGCTAGGGAGTAGTGAAATCTAAGTAAACACGTTTCTCTTATTATTGTTTTTCTCAATATTTACTTTAGTGTTATTTTATTTTTATTGCATTCGTAGTTAATTGGGTTAGTTGACTAGCAACTAACTCCGCCCACTCTTCCAATACCCGAGATTTTTAATTGCTTTCCATAAAACTATAAAATTACAAAAAGAATCTTCCCTCACCTCTAGACCTAGTTTAATTAAGTTTTAATCCTAACGACACTATTCCCCAAGAGAACGATCAATCCCACGGTACTTGCCACTACACTATACTACATCGGTCAGGTACACTGCCTGGTGAGGATTGCAAGCTTCTCAAGATCACTTGAGAGGTAAAACCTTTTGCAAGGTTGCAAAACTACGCATCAAGTTTTTGGCGCCGTTGCCGGGGAATATTTATTGCTTAGGTTGAATTTTATTTTGATTAGGTCTACTCATTAGATTTATATCTAGTGAGATTTTTATTTTCTTTTTATTAACTTTCTCATAGTCTATTTCTTCTTTGTGCTTTTGTTCGTAAAATTTTTTCCATTGACTATTCCATTCACCATTATGGAGAACGTGAATCCACCAAATCCGACACTAGAGTTTTACCAAAAGAAATATAATTATACTAATTTGGATATATCAAGATGGAAGAGTGAAATGAGGAGGACAGGATCTTGCATTGTTTTTAGTGAGTACCTTGAGAAAAGAGACCAAGAGCATAAAACTTTTGAAAAAATCACCTTAGGAGCTCCATCAAACCCTCAAAATACCTCATTTAGTGAAACCTATGCACCATATGAGCCTTCACCTAGGATACTTTCTTATAAACCTTACCGATATTGTGAGATGGTTAATGTTAAACCACCTAGGTGCATGCTTGGATTAGATTTCACTAAGACATATGGTGAACATGAGGAATCCTTTAGGCAAAAAGAACATAGTGATCAAGTTATTGAGAATGATTCTTATGGATCGGACCAAGAATTTGAAGTGAACAGAAAAGGATTTGAGATACCTAGGTGCATGTTGGGGATTAACTTCAGCAAAATACATAATAAGCACATAGGTGATCTTGATGAGATGGAGGATAGAGTAGAAAATCCAAGTCTACCAAATACTCCACAACTCCCGCCATCACTTGAGGCACACACACCGCCCGTGACTTACCCGGAAGAAGTAGAAGAGACTTTAAGAATCCCAATGGAGGCGGAACCTTTAAACCAATCACAACTAGAGGATATAGGTTTGAATACTTGTAGTGATAACCTTACTCTTAGTTCTAAGGAAGTTCCTAGTTTTGATGAACCGGAGCCTCAACCAAATCCGTTACCTAATCTTCCATCCTTGGATCAAGATTTAGGAATTGAAAAAGGTCCCGATCCACCCATCAAACCATATAGTCCCGGTAGTTTTACGTTGAAGGTAGTAGACTCTAAGCCCTGTGGAGAGGAAGCTGACATAGGAGTGAACCATGACCTTACATACTTATATCACCCATTCATGCTTGATCAAAAGAAACATTATGGGTTTAAACCGGGTTTATTAGGTCAAGATGGATTCCCAACTAGGAGTCTCTCAAAGTTGATAGAAAATGATCTCTTTTTAGGAGAAAACTTTAACTCACCCGTTGACTAAAGTGAACTAGGTAAGGTTATTATGAAAGGATCACACCCCTTTGAGCATATAATTCACTCACCCCCTTCACCTCACGTGGCATATTTCCACCCTAAGGGTGTATCGCTACTTTCACCCGCACTTAATCCTAAGTGTCGAGAAAACCTCCCTTATTTTCGTTAAAAAAGGGTAGAGTCAGGCTCGTGACTCTAACAAAAACAAGCGCTTCTTGGGAGGCAACCCAAGCTTTATTTGTTTGTTTGTTTGATTTTATTTGTTTTCGTATGCATGTTTTATTTTTATTGTCTGTGGCTCACGTGTCAAAATAAATTGTGAAAATGCTTTATTTTGTATTTAACTTCGTCTTGATTACATATAAAGGTATTTTGCAAAAGATAAGTGTAAGGGAAATCTAAATTTGTTTCTAAGAACGAGATTGAACATGAATCACAACAATATTAAACGAATGTGCATATTAGTATTTGTTTGAGTCAAATGCTTGTATCGAGTCATAATGATGTTTTGTACGATTTCCAAGAATTAAGGCGTGAGTTTTTCCAGAAATTTTCCGGAAACTTAACATAAAATTTCTGCAGGTCACTTCTGACGACGTCAGGGTTAAAACCTAACGGCGTCAAGTGTAAAATTCTGGAAATTTTGCGAGTTTTGTTTTTCTGCCGGAGTCTTAGAGCTTTTGTTAAATATTTAGTTTTATAAACTCCAGGAAATCTGCAAACATTCATTCCACAAGCATTATATCTTAATTTGCTTTCTAGGATTTTAGTATATATAGAGTTTACCGCCGATTTTACGCGAGGTTTGCTATGATAGTTTTCTCAGGTTTAACAGGTTATATTGGACAAGAAGAAGATTTATATTTCTGGAGGGAAGCTTTCAACGTTCATTTTCTTGGAGGAGGATCTAACCATGTTATCACATTATCCACACCGAACGAATCAGGGGAGTATTTGTTTCGTTCTTTTACCTTCGTTACTTTTACATCCTTTTTATTGAACATTGGGGATAATGTTCAGCCTAAGTGTAAGGGGAGGGTAAATTATGGTATCTTAGAGAATGCAATTGCACTTGAGTTTGTTTGTTCAATAGTAGGTGTGCAATATAACTAAGAGAAACACTTGTTAGGGTAATTTTAGGGCCAAATTTAAATTTTTTTACCACATTTAGGAGTGAAGCTTTAACCTTAATGAGCGTCTCATGGATAGGAGTTGTATGACTAGCACGAAAAATCGTACCACTCAAAATTTTCCACCCCAAATATGTGAGGTTCGCCCCTAGATTTGTTAGGAAAAGATGCTTATGAGTGCACCGGTAGTACTTAGATTCTAGAACTTGCGTTAGTGATGCATCCCGAGACCGCTAGTGAGATTACATTCGTGTAGTAGGATTTACTACATGATAAGAGGCATTAGGATCGCCCTTGTGTTAAACCCGTATCGTAATTACTTGACCAATGAAGTCATAATTACTTGACTAGTAAAGTCAATTAATTTTCCCACACCTTTGCGGTGTACTCATTTTTAGTACACGATACCCCTAGTACACCCCTCTGAGCCTATCATTTTCATTTCTAACTTTAAGCATTTTACTTAAAGATAGAATTTGTTTACAATCCACCCTAAATGTACACCCAAATCGCCTTAGCCTTCCTTGTATGCACTCATCTTTAGTGCATTATTGTTACATGTTTAAACCCTTAGTTAATTGTCTAATTGATTCCATGGTTGCTAAGTCGAGTCATATCTTGTGCATATTGTTTTGAGACGATTAAGACTCATGGGTAAAGTACTATTGTTATGGAGTATTAGGGAAGACGTCAATTATTACCCTCATATGTGCGCTAATATTTAAAAAGTACTCCAAGTGTTTTGATTATCTTAATTCGAGTCATTAGAATAGTTGATTGTAAAGTATGTAAAAGTTCAAGTGTAAGGGGAATGCAAATTCCCTACGATGTATTATTTTGGATGGTAGGGCAAGAGTGTATGAAAAAAAAATCGAAAAATCAAGAAAAAAAATAGAAAAAGAAAAGAGAAAAAAACACACAGACTACCATCGCATTTTCTTTTTTGTTTGTTTTATGTTTTTGTTAGTTTATGATTAGCTTAAGTCGAGTCGAGTCTTGGCTTAGCAACACCATATTGTACATGTAATTGACCAAGATGATCAACTTGCCACCAGTAAAGATTGCCTTTATCCAACAAAACCGGGTTTATCATATCCCTACACCTCACGTTATAACCCTTTTAAAAGACCTCTTTGATAGTTTATCCTAGGTGCTTACGCCAAGTGGTGGAGGTTTGATCCTTTCACAAGTCTATGGTAATCTAAGAGCTATGACAGGTAGTGAGAGATATTTTCCATTTTCATATTGTGATATATACTTTTATTATACCCGAGAGATGTGAGTATCTAAACACTATTTGTGAGGTGCTAGTGTATAATTTTTGTGTTTGTTTTGGTTGAAGTGGAACGATTATTTGTTGCAATTACTTTTATATTAGTGTTAAATGACCCCTAGCTTATATTTTGATTAGAATAAAAGCGCATTTGCTTGAGAACAAGCAAATCTCAAGTGTAAGGGTATTTGATGGGACGAAAAGTGTAACACTTTTAGGGGGTCATTTAAGCCCTAAGTCGTGATTATTTGATCAAATATTGCCTCAAATCGTTCCTTTTGTCATTTTAAGTACTTTGGAGAACAAAACTAGAAAAGGAAGCGTTTTGGACGTTTTTTGAGCAAAAATTGAAGAAAACGGCAAAGTCTCCAAATCAAGCTGGAAATAGTACCTGACGGCGTCACACTTTGGAGGTGACGGCGTCACGTATTGGCAAAGAGGTGGATAAAAAGTTACACGAGACGCGCCAGAACGTTTTTTGGAATTAAAGAGTGACGGCGTCACCAAGGCCGTCAAGAGCAATTTACACGTGACGGCCAAGAGTGGAATAACACATGACAGCATCAGATCTGGATCTAGGCAATCCGAGGAAAGCATTGGCGGCTAGTTGACGGCGTCAGGATCATAACGTGACGCCGTCAGGATTATAACGTGACGCCGTCAGACCTGTATTCTCTATATATAGTTTTCTAATTTTCATTCATTAGAGAGAGAACTTTTGGGAGAACTTTGGGACAAACCCTAGGTCGAATTTTACAGGGTTTTTCACCCTTCTTTCATCCATGTTTCAATAAAGATAAGTCTTCTAATAATCATTCAATATGTCTATGTGTTGTTTGATTCTATCTTACGCTTGTCTTTACTTTAACATGCTAGGCTAGGTTTGTTTGTGTTTGCTTAATGTAATGAAACCTAGCTATTGATTGTTTGTTATTAATTGTATTGGATGAATGATATCGATGTTAGGCTTAAGAAAACTGGCAGACTTCCAATTGGTAACATGCTTGAACGTCTTAAGAAACATGAATCGGACGTGTACTATGATTTTAATGGTTGTATTTAATGCATGAGTGACTACTAAGGAGGCCATGTTAGGAGCTAGTTGTCGGCTCGACATAGGAAGAGGTAGAAACTTGTAGAGTTAGGGAAGATCGTACACGGCCCCACAAATGGTATTAAGGAATATAACCCGTCATCCACACAATTGTAAAAAACTATTCAACTAATGAAAGATAGCTAGGGAGTAGTGAAATCTAAGTAAACACGTTTCTCTTATTATTGTTTTTCTCAATATTTACTTTAGTGTTATTTTATTTTTATTGCATTCGTAGTTAATTAGGTTAGTCGACTAGCAACTAATTCCGGCCACTCTTCCAATACCCAAGATTTTTACTTGCTTTCCATAAAACTATAAAAATACATAAAGAATCTTCCCTCACCTCTATACCTAGTTTAATTAAGTTTTAATCCTAACGACACTATTCCCCGAGAGAATGATCAATCCCCCGGTACTTGCCACTACACTATACTACGTCGGTCAGGTACACTGCTTGGTGGGGATTGCAAGCTTCTCAAGATCCCTTGAGAGGTAAAACTTTTTGCAAGGTTGCAAAACCACGCATCAGGGTTTTTACTGGTGGCAAGTCAATCATCTAAGTCAATCACATGTATAACGTGGTGTTGCTAACCCAAGACTCGACTAACTAACTTCTAACTTTTTTTGTATTTTTCTTGACACTATCTTGAGTTAAACAAAAGCTAAAGACGGGATGGTTGTCCGTATGTTTTTTCTTTCTCTCTTTTTTTTACACTCTTGCCCTACCATCCAAAATATATATCCACACAAAATGGGTTTATAGTTGCATCCGAACACTTGAACTTTTAAATAGTAAAAACTAACTAATGACCTGAATTGCAAAGATTAAAACATGTTGAGTACTGATAACGCTCTAATTATACATATTTCTTGTCGACAAAAGGGGTGGAAGTTATTCAGCAACTGCCCCTCGACTTGAAGTTGGAAAATTTAACAAGTGGAAAAAGCGAATGCTTTGCTGCTTAACTGGGATGGAACCATATTACATTAAGTTGATTAATGATGGTCCATTTGTCCCAACAACTGCTCAAGGTTTAGTCAAACCTGAAGCTCAATGGACCCCAGATGAAAGGAGGGTGGTCAATCAGGACCAGCGCCTTAAAAGCATCATTATATCATGTCTTCCTGACGATATAATGGAATCAGTGATTAACTGTCCCACTGCCAAGCAGACCTGGACTGATCTGGTTCATAGCTATGAAGGGCCTTCTGATACCAAAGAGAATAGAATCATGGACCTGAAGCTTGAATTCAATACCTTCAGGGCCAAAGATTCTGAAAGTCTCTTTGAGACTTATACTCGGTATAAGACCCTCCTGAATGAGCTGACCAATGATGGTGTTATTCTGTCAAAGCATGAAATCAATGTTGGCTTTGTCAACAGTCTCCCTGAGAAGTGGTTAAACTTCTCTCAGGGTTTGAGAAATGCTAACCATATTCAGAACCTTGAGCTCCCTGCTATTTATGGGAAGTTTGTCTATGAAGACAATCTTATCACCAGGAGATACCCTGGTAAAGCTCAGGAGACCAAAAAGGCCTTGACAATTTCACCCATATCAACTTCTTTCTATTCCAATGGTGTTGTGCAGGATTTCCAAGATGATTCTGATGATGAGGTTGACCAAAGAACCAGTGAGGAGTACCTAAATGATCTTCAAATTGAATTTCATGAAAAGGCACTCCTTGCAAACTCAAAAAGGTTTTTTAAGAAACACAAATTTCTTTCTAAAGCTAATGAAAACACTGAGTGTTTTAAATGTGGCAAAAAGGGCCATTTTGCAAAAGATTGTTTTTCAAAAATAACCTCCGAACCATCTTTCAAGTTTTCAGGAAATAACTCCTTTTCAGGACCCAGCAAGTTTCAACCTAAGTTGCTTCAATCTAGTCTGAGATTTGAAAAAACCCCTCAAACTGATTTTGAAGCCAAATACAGGAAGGCTAAAGCCAAACTTGCCCTTCTTGAATCATCCTCAACAGTCACTCAGCTACCTCAGGCTCCAAAGCCTTCTCAGGCTAAGAACAAAGGGCTTGTTGCTGAAACCTTTGACTAGGATGAAGTTGAAGTGTCCTCTGATGATAATGAAGAAGTTCATATCAGTGCCCTGATGGCCCTATCAGATGACAACAAGCTTGCTATGGGAAAAAGTCATGCAAGAGATGGAGAATGGGTTAACATCACAATGAGAAAGGTAAACATTTTACTTTCTATGGATGATGATGATGATTGGAAATCTTACTTAGATTATATTAATGTTGATCTTAAGTATGTTGAAGAGCAAAGACTTAATTTGTTTTCAAAATTTAACAAACTGAGTTTTGAATTAAATCAATGTAGAGATGAACTACTTGCTTTAAAACAAGCTAAACTTGAAAGTGTTACACTTCAAATTCAAAATTCTGAACTTGTAAAACAAAATCAAGCTCTTCAAGAAGAACTTAAGAAAGAAAAGGCTGTTATTTGGAAATGGACTCAGAAAAACCCCGAACTTTATGAAACCCTGAGTCTCACACCCAGCACCAAAAAGGTTGCTATGGGTGAAGATAAACTCACTAAAGAGTCTAGGGAGAGTAGCCATTCAACAACTTTTCTGTCAGCCAACATACTCTCTAAGTCTCTAGCAAAGAACTTGCTCTTAAACCCAGTGATTGGATTGAAAGAAACAATCCTGACAGTAAGCTGCCAAATTTTAACACTGGAAGAATCCTGGAGCCTGAAAGTCAGGCTATCAAGGAGCTGCTAGGAGTCACTGATGAACTTAGTCCTACTGAGTCCATCACTGAGTCTAAGTCTGATTCACCACTCCCTCCACTGAAACAACTTCAGGGAGCTGAACCCAATTCTGACCTTGCACCATCAGTCTATCAACCCCATTCTCCCAAGGAGAAATCAGGGTTAGGAAAGACTATTCTGAAGAGACCTACTCGTGCACCCATTGAACACCACACACCTTCAGTGCCTACTGAAGTGAAACATGAAAGCACTGATTCAAAATTTGATCAGCTTGCTGAACTTGTCAGGATGCTGAGTGAGAAAATTGAGTCCACTGAAAAACCTTCTGACTCAAAACTTAAAAACCCTTCAGTATCCTCAAGTTATTCTAAACCAAAAACCACTCCCAGACCTTCAGGGAGATGTGAGCTGTGCAATTATCCTAATCACAGCACTGATAAATGCTACAGAGTCCTGTTCTGCATGATATGCAAACAAGAGGACCACAGAACTTGTGATCACATCTCTCATACTGCTTCTTTAAAGGCACAAGGTCTATACAAAACCCAAGGCTATCAGTATGCCACACCTTCCAAACAGAGACTGAAGGCTAAGACTTTCTTGCCATGTCCTCACTATGATTTCAATGATCATCTTCCTGATGATTGTATGGTAAAAAATTGCTGTGACATCTGTGGAGATCCCTCCCATGAAACCAAAGGACATGACAAGATCATTCAGTCCATAAGGAAAAATCTCACCAACACCTCTCAGTCAACTGAGGCATCAACCTCCACAAAATGTAAAACATGTGGATGCTCAGTATACACAACTTCTGACCATGATTCATTAGCTATGTTCAAAAAGTCCCTGAGGACTAAGCCCACTAGAAGGTGGGTCAACAAGAAAAACGAACCCAGTTTACTGTTTGTGCAGAAACACATTAGGGATCCTACCTGGCACCTCGATAGTGGATGCTCTAGGAGTATGACTAGTGTGAAAAGTTATCTGCACAAATATGTGGAAGAACCAGGACCCAAAGTAGTATTTGGTGATAACTCATCAGCTCCCACTGAAGGTTATGGTTCAGTAAACTGCAATGGTATAGTTTTTACAAGAATAGCTTATGTTAATGGTCTCAAGTACAACCTGATAAGTGTTTCCCAACTATTTAATGCAAAATACATAGTTCAGTTTGATGAGAAGAGAGGGACCATCTTTAATGCCAATAAGGAAGTAGTGTTGATTGCCCCCAGGAGGGATGATGTCTATGTCCTAGACATGTCATCCCTGACTCAAAATGGGACCTGTCTATTCTCAAAGGCAAGTGAGACAATCAACTGGCTATGGCATAGGAGACTATCTCATCTCAATTTCAAGAGCATCAACAACCTGGCCAAACAGAACAAAGTTCTGGGCCTTCCATCCCTAGTGTATACCAAAGACAAGCCTTGTTCTACTTGTGAAAAAGGAAAACACCACAAGGCATCATTCAAAACCAAACAAACCTTTTCAATCAAAAGCTGCCTACATCTTCTCCATATGGACCTTTTTGGACCTGTTAGTCCAATGTCCATTCATCATGAGAAGTATACTCTGGTCATAGTGGATGAGTACTCAAGATACACTTTGGTTTACTTCCTGACCAAAAAGAGTCAGGCAGCTGAAACTATCATGTCATTTGTCAGGAACATTGAAAATCAAAATGATGTCAAAGTTAAACAAATTAGAACTGACAATGGCACTGACTTCAAAAACCAAGACCTTGAGTGTTTTGTGATGAGTAAGGAATTTCTCAAAATTTCACTTCTCCCTATACTCCTGAGCAAAATGGAGTAGCTGAAAGGAGAAATAGAACACTCATTGAGGTAGCAAGGACAATGGCTCAGTCCTCTCAAAACATTTCTGGACTGAGGCAGTCAAAACAGCTTGCTACACTCAAAATAGGTCAATCATTGTGAAAAGGCATAATAAGACTCCCTATGAGATATTCAAAGGAAGGATCCCTGACATTAGCTACTTTCATGTATTTGGGTGTCCTGTGTTTATTCATAATCACAAGGATCACTTGGGTAAATTTGATGCCAAAGCTGATGATGGATACTTCCTGGGATATTCTCTGGTCTCTAAAGCCTTCAGGGTGTTTAACACAAGGAGACAACAAACTGAGGAAACTTATCATATAACTGTTAATGAGAGCACTGAATCCATCAGGTTCTCAAATTCCTCAGTTGAAGAAATTGGTATTGATGACTCAACAAGATATCCTCCTGATGAGTATCATCTTGAGAACAACCCCTCAACCCAATACCAAGCTGATGCTGATGTCTCCTACTATATCATCCCTCACAACCTACCCCAACCAACCATCAGTGAGTTCATTGAAACTCAGCAGGTCTCCAATGAGACTGCACCCACTAAACAAATTGTTCAGGAACCCTCAGAGCAAGTTGTTCCCACAAATGTCACTGAAGCATATATTGATGAGTCACCTCATGTTCCTGAGTCTGAACCTAATCAGGCTCCTTCAAGCTCAAATTCCTATCCCAAACCTCAGGATAGCTGGACAAGATCCAAAATTATTGAGCTTGTGAACATCATTGGTGAACCTACTGAAGGCATGCTCACAAGAAGCATGGCTGCAAAACTCAAGGCGGCCACAGCCAATATATGTCTTTATGCTGACTATCTCTCTGAAATAAAACCTAAAAATGTCAAAGAAGCCCTGACTTATGAAAGTTGGGTTCAGGCCATGAAAGATGAATTGGAACAATTTGACAGAAATGATGTCATGACCCTTGTTGAATGCCCCCAGGGTGTTTTAATCATTGGTATGAAATGGGTCTTTAAAAACAAGACTGATGAGAATGGCACAGTCATAATAAACAAAGCAAGACTGGTTGCTAAAGGATATAATCAATAGGAAGGTATAGACTATGAGGAAACCATTGCACCTGTTGCTAGAATGGAAGCCATCAGGATCTTCCTTGCCTATGCAACCTACATGAACTTTAAAGTTTACCAAATGGATGTCAAAAGTGCATTCCTAAATGGTAACATCAAAGAAGATGTCTATGTGCAACAACCTCCTGGCTTTGAAAGTAGTGAATACCCCAACCATGTCTACAAGCTTAACAAGGCCCTTTATGGACTGAAACAAGCTCCCAGGGCATGGTATGAAACTCTTTCAGCCTTCCTGATCCAAAACAAGTTTGTTAGAGGAAAGATTAACAACACACTGTTCATCTACAGAACAAAAAGTGATGTCATCCTGGTTCAAGTGTATGTTGATGACATCATCTTTGGCTCAACAAGTTACAAACTTTGCAAACAGTTTGAAAAACTGATGACCACAAAGTTTGAAATGAGCATGATGGGTGAACTCACATACTTTCTTGGACTCCAAATCAAACAAACTGAAAAAGGAATATCCATTTGCCAAGAAAAGTATCTGAGGAACCTACTGAAGAAGTATGAGCTCACTGACTGCTCTTCAGTGAAGACTCCTATGGTTCCTCCAAACAACCTTGGCCCTGACCTCACTGGCAAATCAGTGAACCAAACCCAATATAGGGGAATGATAGGCTCCCTGATGTACTTACTTGCATCTAGGTCTGATATCCAATTCTCAGTCTGTCTGTGTGCAAGATATCAGGCTGATCCAAAAGAGTCTCATCTCACTGCTGTCAAGAGAATCTTCAAGTACCTGAAGGGTACATCAAACCTTGGTCTGTATTACCCAAAATGTTCAGGATTTGATCTCAAAGGGTACACTGACTCTGACTATGCAGGATGCAATATGGACAGAAAAAGTACCTCAGGATCCTGTCAATTCCTTGGTGGTAAACTTGTGTGTTGGAGTACAAAGAAACAACAATCAGTGGCCATGTCCTCAGCTGAAGCTGAATATATGGCTGCTGCAGGATGTTGTGCAAATGTACTATGGATGAAGAGCCAACTGAGTGACTATGGCATTCAGTATAAGATGGTACCTATCTTTTGTGATAATACAAGTGCCATGGCCATCTCAAATAATCCAGTACTTCATCAAAGAACCAAACACATTGACATCAGATACCATTTCATCAGGGACCACATCATGAATGCAGAAATTGAATTACATTTCATCCCCACTGAGTATCAGCTAGCTCATATCTTCACAAAACCCTTGGATGAACCCACTTTCACAAGATTGAAAGCTGAATTGGGCATGTTGGACATAGAATCAGGCAACTGATCAAAAGGTGTTCCAACCTGATGTAAATTCTCTAGGTCCCTGATCATACCCTTCCTGAACAAAAACCAATTCTGAATGAAAAATCATTCAGGGGGCTCAAGATGTCAAATGGCATTGAATACCCTAACTAAATGCTCTAAGTACTTAGTTAGTAAATGTCCCAAGTAGGTAACTGATTCCTATTAAATATAGGAATATATGTCGCTTACACAACTAGCATCCACTTCTTGGGCCCCCACATCTCTCTCACCAAACACCACTGAGCATTAATTGCTCTCTTACAACAAATAGTTATGATGATATCACTCTGCAAAAGTGCATTATTTGCAGAGCCACACAACTGTTCACCCCATCATGTGAGAGAAAATAGGGTAATGGGAATCGTGATAATAAATGCGGATATCAAACACATATTATTATACCGTTTTGGTTTAATAACAAAAACCCTTTGATATCCGCAACATCACTACCCTAATCCATTCCCTATAAATACCCCCCCCCCCACAAAGAAAAAACACACACGCTTTTAAAAACTTATCAAAACTCTTGCAAAATTGTTTTCAAAAATTTGTTTGATTAAACTTCGTGCGTTTCTTCTTTAATACCAATTTTTTCTCAAAACCAGACCTTTCTCAATCACAAATGGCTTCTTCTAAGGTCATTAAATACGCACCCAATGTGGATTTCCAAATGGAAAGCGTAGACCTCACCAAAAACAATGTAGTGGGGAACTTTGCCTACCCTGAAGGGTTCCCTGAATACAGGGATGTGGTGAAGTTCCTTCAAATCCGTTTTCTCACCACCACATTCACAAAGACCCCCTCAGTCATCTATCATGACTACTTGAGGGAATTTTGGTGCACAGCGGTGGTTGAAAACCCTGATGCGCCAAAGGAGGCCAAAATAAGGTTCTTAGTGAAGAATGGAACTAAGTTCCTAACCCTTGACTACAAAACCTTTGTCAAAGCCACAGGCCTTGACTACACTGAGACCTTCACTGCCCAACCCACTGAGAAAGATGTGAAGGAAGTTCTACTGGAACTTGGGCCCTATGACAAAAATCACCCTGAGGTGACACCAGGGGCCCTCCTGTCCAAAGCCCCAATCATCAAGACCTGGTTTCCAGCTCCCTGGATGATTCTGATGACCTTTGTCATTCAGGTCCTCTGGGGAAATAAATCCTCCACTGAGTAATTGAACACTACTCAAGCAATGATAGTGTATTGTCTCATTGAGGGTAAAAAGATAGACCTTGGAGAAATTATCTTCAGGGACCTCATAGCAAAGTTAGGGGGAAGTCTAGGCAAAAACTCATGTCATACCCTAGGTTCATTTCCTGCGCCCTACAAGACTTGCTTGGGTCTGAGTATGCTAAGCTTGATGCAGTAGGCTTTGAGCCTGATGTCTTACACAAGGTTAATTGCTCTCGTGACCCTCTTGAGGTTACACCTGTCACCCTGACAACGTATATGCTTACTGCTATCCAGGGTGACAACAAAATTTCACCAGTTCCCTTTCCCACCAAAAAGGTGAAGAGGAAGAAGGGACCGGGATCCAGGAAGGTGACTCAACCCAAGTCGCTCACCACTGAGACCTCTGCCCCTAAGCCTGACAAAAGGGGGAAACAACAACAGACCCTGACTGCTGACACCCACAGGATCATAAGCCAATCTTTGGCCCCAAAACAAAGGCCAACGGAGGGTACTGAGACATCACACTCAGTGTCCTCGGGCAAGCCCGTTCCCAAAGGCTCTGCTGACATAAACAAGTCAGTGGAGTTAGAACCAACCAAACCTCCACATCCTGCTAAAGGCTCTGGAAATCACAACCAGGGTCTCAGGGAGAAAGGGGTCCTATATCCTCGATGGGGCAGCACTATTCCACTGAGAAGGGGACCCATAAACAATCACATCCTGCCAAAGGCTCGGGTAAATCACAACCCAAGCAAGAGGGATTTCTCGCCTCTAAACCTTCGACAGGCCAATACAAGCCTGTTGGAAAGGGGGGGGGGCAAAACCACTCAGGTGCCTGATGAGGACATTCGCAAATCAAAGCTTTTGTCTGAGGGCACAATAACTCATCCCAAAGACTCAGAGGTAAACATACAACCCGCTGATAGGGACACAACATTCACGACTCCTCAGGATAACATTGAAAAACACCCATCAGTGTCTGAAGGGGACACGGGGGACAAAGATTCAGAGGGACAAAGGACACCCGTTGATATGGAACCCAAAACCACCCCCGGAGGTGCGCATAACTTGGGAACTGACCTTGAGGACCAGGCAGATAAAACCCAGTCTGCTGGACTTGAGAGGTCAGGACCTGGCCAAAACGAAGGCACGTCTTCTTATGAAGAGGAGCCAGATAACCTTTTATTGCAGATTAACTCACTGGCTGATGCTCAGGCCGCCCTGTTCTCTGATGATGAATTTCACAGTGATGAGGAGATTTTTGAAGCTGGAGATGATATGGTTGTTGAGGAGACAGTCCCTGAACCAATTCCTCAGTCTCCTCAACCCTCTGACACTGAGGCTGCAGAAACCAACTCTACATCAGAGTCCTCAGAAGATGATCAAGCTCCTCTCACTGAGAAAGTTTTCACCAAATTCATCAAGAAGATAACCAACATTTTGTACAGGGGGGTCACTGATGAAGTGTTTAACATGCACACAGAGCAAGCAGTCCATTACCACCTACTCAAGGATGCTGTTGAAGACTTTAATGATGATGTCAGGGAACAAAATTCCACAGTCACCTACTCCCTTACACAAATGGTCTCTCAACTCAACCAGTTTTTGGAATCCCTCAACAAGCTGAATACAGGGGTTCAGTCTGTACAAGAATCAGTCAAAGATGATCCTGAGCTAACCAGGAAGCTTCTTCAGGCATCTGAGACTTATCAGGTAAACTCAGTGACCCTCACTGAGTTACTTGGCTTGCTAAAGGGATCTAATGTTCAGAATCTCAGCTCTACGGTGAAGTCTCTCAAATCTTCCTTTACAACATTGGAAGAAACAGTGGCAGCTCAATCCCAAAAGTCCATTTCTCTGGCATGGACAATGGGATCCAGGATGACAGCCCTTGAAAACTCTCAGGCTGCACTTGACTCCAAAGTATCTATCATTCAACAGGATACTGCGGAAATCAAGTCTATGATGACGGAAATTTTTCAAGCCTTCAAGGGAACATCTACTTCTTCTTTAGTACTTCCAACACTTGCCATTACTGACGCTCAGGCAAATGTTGAGGGGGAGAATGTTACAGAAGCCCCTAATACTGAAGAACAAGAAGCTGGACAACCCTCTCACACTGAGGGGGAGCATGTCACTGAAGCCACTCCAATCACTGAAGTTCCACCACAAGAGGAACCAGTCTCCTTGATGCGTGGGAATCGCACCTTGCTTTACCTCTCGAGGGATCTCGAGAAGCTTACAACCCCCACCAGGCAGTGTACCTGATCGTTGTAGTATAGTATAGTGACAAGTACCGGGGGATTGATCGTTCAGCTTAGGAATAGTGTTGCTAGGATTAGAAAACCTAATTAATAGTTCTAGAGGTAAAAGATGATTATTTTTGTATTTTTATATTTTTATGAAAGCAAGTAAAATCTCGGGTTTTGAAGGAGTGGGCGGAATTAGTTGCTAATCAACTAACCCAAAACTAAGATGCAATCAAAATAAAATAATAAAAATGAAATTAAACTAATTAAACTAAGGTTGTGAGCAGTAATTGGAGAAATTGTGTTTACTTAGACTTCATTACTCCCTAGATATCTTTTACATGTTAATTACTTGTTACACTTGTATGAATGACGGATTGTATTCCTTAATACCATTCGTGGGGTGGCATACATAACTCCCCAACTCTATGAGCTCTTATCTCCTCCTACACCATGACCCAACACAACTATAGGGATTGTAAACAGTGGCTCATGCATTAAATACAACCAATAAAGACCTAGTACGCCTCGGTTCATGTTTCTTAAGACGTTCAAGCATGTTACCATTTGGAGATCTGCCAGTTTTCTTAAGCCTAACATATAAATCATTCATTCAAAACAAGAATAGACAAGTAATCAACACATAATCAACATCTAGGTTTCATTAGATCTAAGCAAACACAAGAGAGATCTAGCCTAGCATAATGGAATTGAGACAAGAATAAGAGATAAACAACCAACACATAGACATATTGATTGAATTGAAAGTACACTTATCTCAATTACAATGCAAGGTCTCAAGGGTTTGGAACCCTTGAAAAACCTGTAAAAGAGGCACCAAAATCGTCTTTAGGGTTTCACCAAAACTTCTCTCTCTTTTAATGAAAAAACTAGAAAACTATATATAGGAAAAACAGTCTGACGGCGCCAAGAGTAACTTCTGATGCCGTCACCTCGCCGCCATATACTTCCTCGGACGGCCTTGATCCATTTATGACGGCCTATGTGACGCCGTCACCAGTCACGGTATATTATTTTTGCCACTTTGACGCCGTCACGAGTCCTTCTGACGCCGTCACCACCTTCGGAGTTTAATTCTTCATGTCTGACGCCGTCACCTTGTATTTTCAGCATGCAAATTAGGTACTTAGCCGTTTTCTTCACTTTTATGCTCCAAAAACGTCCAAAATAGCTTCTTTTCCAGAATTCACTCTCCAAACACCTAAAATCACAAAAGGAACGATTTAGGGCAATATTTGATCAAATAAAGTCAGATTCGGGCTTAAATGACCCCCTAAAAACGGATCATTTTTCGCCTCATCACTCCTCCACTCTCAGGCAGGACAGAGGAAAAAGTATTGCTATCACCTCTGAACCTAAAATTGTGCTCAAGCATGCCTCAACCATAGTCAGATATGACCCTGATGAACCTATCAGAGTCCCGTTTGAAATTAATGGAGTAGTACATCATCTCACCAATGCCGAAATTCAAGCTCACATGGAAAGGATTGAGATACTACAAAAGGTGGCTGAAGAAGAGAGGATGAGCAAGCCTGCTCTTATACAGGTTGTTCATGAGGAGGCTGAAAAGATTGGTTTGGATACTGAGGCTCTTGCCATTGAGCAAGCCAGTGCAGCCTTTAAAAAGGCTCAGGAGGAAGAACTAAGTGCTTTAAAAAGGGAAAGGGAAGCGAAGCTCAGGAAGGACCCTCATATAAAGAAAACCAGGATTGAAAGGTATCATTAGGTGATGAAAGAAAGGCTGAAACCGGAAACCATCACTGACATTCAAATCCATCGCAACACCAATCCTGCCATAGTCACTGTCTTCAGGGGATAAGATAAAAGAGTGATGGATCCTAATGCCTCTTATCATGTAGTAAATCCTACCACACGAATGTAGTCTCACTAGCGGTCTCGGGATGCATCACTAATGCAAGTTCTAGAATCTAAATGCTACCGGTACACTCATAAGCACCAATAATAAATGCTTTTCCTATCAAATCTAAAGGCGAACCTCACATTTTTTGGTGGAAAATTTTTCTGAATATACGGTTATGTGCTAGTCATACAACCTCCTATCCATGAGACGCTTGCTATGGCTAAAGTTTCACTCCTAAATGTTGTAAAAAATTTTAAATTTGGCGCTAAAATTACACTAACAAGTATTTCTCATAGTTTTATTACTCATCTACTATCAAACAAAACAAACTCAAGCGAAAGTGCATATGTAAGGTATCATCTTTTTACCCTCCCCTTACACTTAAGATGAACATTGTCCCCAATGTTCAAGTAAAGAATGTAAAAGTTAAAAAGTAAAGAGAATGAAATCAAATACTCCCCTGATTCGCTCGGTATGGATTTTAGGTTGGCCATGTTAAATCTTCTTCCAAGAAAACGAACAATCAAAGCTTCCCTTCCAGAATATAAATCATCTTCTTGTCATAAATAACCTGTAAATCCTGACAAAAGTAGACAAGGCAACCTCGCGTAAAATCGGCGGCATCCTATATAAGTTACTAAATCCTAGAAAACAAAGTAAGATATAATGCTTGTGGAATGAAGTTTGCAGATTTCCTGGAGATTATAAAACTTAATAATTCACAAAAACCATAAGACTCCATTAGAAAAACAAAACCGGTAAAATTTCCAGATTTTAACTCCTGACGCCGTCAAGAGCAATACCCTGACGCCGTCAGAATGGACCTGCAGAAATTCTTATGTTAAGTTTCCGGAAAATTTCTGGAAAAACTTTGTCCTACTTCCTGGAAAATCCTGCAAAACTTCATTATGACTCAATACAAGCATTTGACTCTAACAAATACGAAGATACATGTTCATTTAAATATTGTGGAGAATCATGATCGGTTTGTTTCTGAAAAACATATTTGGGGTTTCCCCTTACACTTATCTTTTGCAAAAATACCTTTAGGTTGAAGTTAAGACTAGGCTAAACAACATAATAAAGTATTTCACATTTTAGTAGAGAAACATGATCAACCAACAATAAAAACAAAGCATGCATACGGAAGCAAATAACAATCAAACAAATAAAAATCACACAAAACATGGGTTGCCTCCCAAGAAGCGCTTTTCTTTATTTACGAGTCTTGTAGCTAGACTCAAAGTCGTGGGTTACTACGTGACTTCATCATCAAACATCACATCCTCCTCATTAATCATTTCATTGTTATTTTCTCGGTAATGTTTTACACGTTGTATGTTAACCGTGAATTCCCTACCCTCATCATCAACTAACACTACAGCTCCAAATTTAGAGGAATTCTTCACCGTGAACGGCCCATACCATCTAGACTTAAGTTTTCCCGGAAATAATCGCAACCGAGAATTGTATAATAGGACCTTGTCTCCTTCTGAAAATTCTTTGGGTTTCTTAATTCTTTGATCATGCCATCTTTTAGCTCTCTCTTTATATGTGATGGAGGATTCGTAGGCTTCTAATCTAAGCTCGTGTAATTGCAAAAACCTATTGTTCCCCGCAGTTGTGTAATCTAAGTTGCATGCCTTAAGCGCCCAATAAGCCTTGTGTTCTAATTCTACCGGTAAGTGACATGCCTTACCATACACCATGCGGAACGGGGTCGTTCCAATAGGTGTTTTGTAAGCAGTTCGGAATGCCCATAAGGCTTCGTCGAGTTTGAATGACCAGTCCTTTCTGTTTTGACTAACCGTTTTTTCAAGTATTCTTTTAATAGCTCTATTGGTGTTTTCGACTTGGCCATTGGTCTGTGGATGATAGGCGGTAGAGAATCGGTGGGGTACTCCATACCTCTTCATGACCTTTTCCATTTGCGCGTTGCAAAAATGTGTCCCCCTATCACTGATGAGAGCCTTCGGAATCCCGAATCTTGCGAAAAGCTTTTTCAGGAAATGAATGACTACTCTAGCATCATTAGTCCTAAGGGCTTGTGCTTCAACCCATTTCGAAACATAGTCAATGGCGACCAAGATGTACTCGTTTCCCCCTGAGGATGGAAAGGGTCCCATAAAGTCAATCCCCCAAACATCGAATACCTCACAAACTTGTATAAAGTTCTGAGGTGCCTCATCCCTATGTGATATATTTCCAGCCCGTTGACATGCATCACACGCTTGTACCATATCTTTTACATCACGGAAAATTGTGGGCCAATAGAATCCTGCATCGAGAATCTTTCGAGCAGTAACATTTATCCCATGATGCCCTCCAGAGGGACCGGAGTGACATTCCCTCATGATTTTCACTGCCTCATTCTCCGAAACACAACGCCTTATAATGTGGTCAGGACACCATCGGAATAAAAATGGTTCATCCCAGAAGTAATATTTCAGCTGGGAAAAGAGCCTCTTCCTTTCGTATTTAGTCAGGTGTTCAGGAACAAGTCTACATCTACTTGCGAAGTAATTGGCGAAGTCGGCGTACCATGGTTCCGAATCAAGGATAGACATCAGTTGTTCATCGGGAAACGAATCCTTAATTTCACTTCTATCGTGTTTATTCAAGGGGTTTTCCAGGCGAGATAGATGGTCGGCGGCTAGATTCTCTGCCCCCCTCTTATCGCGAATCTCAACATCAAATTCTTGTAGCAACAAGATCCACCGAATCAGTCGTGGCTTGGCGTCCTGTTTCGCAAACAGATATCTAAGAGCTGAGTGGTCAGTGAAGACGACTGTCTTTGAAAGGACAAGATATTGTCGGAATTTGTCGAATGCAAACACTACGGCTAATAATTCTTTTTCGGTGGTGGAGTAGTTCTCTTGGGCGGGATTCATGGTTTTGCTAGCGTAGTAAATAGGTTGGAAAAGCTTGTCACGTCGCTGATCTAATACAGCCCCGACAGCGAAGTCGCTAGCGTCACACATTATTTCAAATGGTAACTCCCAGTTGGGTGTGATCATGATTGGAGCTTGAGCGAGTTCCCTTTTTAGGAGGTCGAAAGCATCTTTGCATTCTTGGGAAAAATCGAATGGAGCATCCTTCACAAGCAATTGAGTCATTAGCCGGGCAATTTTGGAGAAGTCTTTGATGAATCTCCGATAAAATCCGGCGTGCCCCAAAAAGCTGCGTATTACCTTAACAGTTGTGGGGTATGGTAACTTAGATATAGCTTCAACCTTAGCTTGGTCCACCTCTATCCCGTTCCCTGAAATCTTATGGCCCAACACAATCCCTTCCTTTACCATGAAATGACACTTTTCCCAGTTCAACACCAAGTTGGTTTCCTCGCAACGTTTAAGCATCTTTTCTAAATTAGCAAGACAGCGGTCGAAGGAGTTTCCGAAGACTGAAAAGTCATCCATGAATACTTCCATGCTGTCTTCCATGAGTTCGTGAATGATTGCGGTCATGCAACGTTGGAAAGTGGCGGGGGCATTACATAGCCCAAAAGGCATCCTTTTGT
This sequence comes from Artemisia argyi, assembly GCA_030686995.1. Taxonomy (NCBI): domain Eukaryota; kingdom Viridiplantae; phylum Streptophyta; class Magnoliopsida; order Asterales; family Asteraceae; genus Artemisia; species Artemisia argyi. The sequence goes on from CM060683.1 coordinate 69,219,426, forward strand.
AGGCAAACGTTCCATAGGGGCAAGTAAACGTGGTCTTTTCTTGGTCCTCAGGTGCTATGGGGATTTGAAAATATCCAGAGAATCCATCTAAGAAGCAATAGTACTCGTGTCCAGATAATCTTTCTAACATCTGATCAATGAATGGTAAGGGAAAGTGATCTTTCCTCGTGGCATCGTTGAGCTTTCGATAGTCAATGCATACCCGCCATCCAGTGACAGTTCTCTGGGGCACCATCTCACCCTTGTCATTTTTTACTACAGTCATTCCACCCTTTTTAGGTACAACCTGCACAGGACTAACCCATGGGCTATCCGAGATCGGGTAAATCAGTCCTGCATCCAAAAGTTTAATAACTTCCTTCTTCACTACCTCCTTAATGTTAGGGTTCACTCGCCTCTGGGGTTGCACAGTGGGTTTATAATCTTCCTCCATAAGAATCTTATGTGTGCAAAAAGTGGAGTCAATCCCCTTAATGTCGGCCACACTCCATGCGAGTACCCCCTTGTATTTCTTCAGGACCTCTAAGAGTTTAACTTTTTGTTCCTTTTCCAAGGAAGAATTTATGATTACCGGGAGTTGGTTTTCTCCCTGAAGAAAGGCATACTCCAAATGATTAGGGAGCTCTTTAAGATCAACGTCAGGGGGCTCGATAATAGAAGGTTTGAGCTTGTTCTCGGGCTTTCGGAGCTCAAGATGCTCCGTTGCCTCTTGTCTGGGGTAGAAGGAGACTGCATTAACTTCCTCCGTCTTTTCCACCTCCAGCAAAGGCAGAAAACTCTCGTCCCGTAGCCAGCCTTCATCGATTTGTTCATCGATGCAGTCATCAATGATATCTGTGAGCTCATCTACTTCCCCGATAAAGTAGAGCCGGTTGGATGCTTCGAGGGAGAGGTCCATAGAATCCTTAATGTCGAAGGTTGTGCTATCGTCTCCTACTCGTAAGGTCAATTTGCCATCGTAGACATCGATGACTGCACGAGCGGTAGCAAGAAATGGTCTACCTAAAATGATAGGTACCACGTCATCCTCCTCCATATCCAGGATTACGAAGTCGACAGGGAATTTGAATTTCCCAACCTTGACTAGCACGTTCTCACATATCCCTTCGGGGTATTTGACTGATCTATCGGCTAGTTGGATGTTCATACGGGTAGGCTTCAATCCGGAATATCCTAGTTTACGGAACATAGAGAGAGGCATGAGGTTGATACTTGCTCCCAAATCGGCAAGAGCATTCTTGATTGATAGAGGTCCTATAGAGCATGGCAAGGTGAAGCTGCCCGGATCGTCTACCTTCTTTGGTAGCCCTTTATGGGTCACCACTGAGCATTCTTCCCCTAGGGTTACAAGACCCTCGAGCTTCTTCCTGTTAGCGAGCAGTTTTTTGAAGTATGTGCTATACTTTGGCATGTGATAGCAAGCATCCAGGAGAGGTATGGTGACAACCGAGTCTTTTAGGTATGACAAGAACCTCTTGTTATCATTCTCCGTTTTCTGGTTCCTTAGTCGGGATGGGTATGGAATTCTCACAGGTGGGTTAGGAAGGGCTGATGGGGAGGGGGTTGTCACTGGTGGTTGGTCCGGGGTGCCAATGCCGACATCCTGCTCCTCCTCCCCAGGTTTGTCTGAATTGAGTGTGACGGGAGACGAATTTGGGTAAGGAGGGTCCTTGGTTGTCGTTCCGGCCCGTGTGGTTATCGCGAGCATGGGATCTTTTCCTCTTTCTGACGGTGGTTGGAGGTTATCTAGGGCTGAGTTAAGCTTGCTGAAAAATTCTCCGACATCCTCCTTCTGTTCGTCGAAAAGCTCATTAAGCCCTTTCATTTGCAAGTCTTTTTCTTGAGTGAAGTGACCAAGGTCATCTTCGAAATTGCTCCTGATCTTGAATTCAGGGCCTCCCTCCCCTTCTCTTTTCCTTACCAGATTTCCCCAAAGGGTATAATCATCATTTTGGTAGAAAGGCAAAAGGGAGGGATCAGCATAAATGTCTCCTCCTGACAAGCACGCATGTTCAGTTGTGGTTGCTCCTCCGCATTCCTCCACCTCATGCGGACCTCCACAGTAATCGCAGATCAAGTAAGGATTTGACAGCATTTTAGGTGGTTGTGATCCAGCTAGGCAATCCATTCTTTTGTGAACTTTGCTCAATCGATCCGAGGTGGTTTCAGAAATGCCGATAGTTGACTCAGGTTCATCCCAAGTGTCATCCAGGTCTTGGGCATATTCTTCAATCCTGTCCCATCCTTCCTCGGCACTAAGATTGGCCAATCTTCCTTTCCTAGATTGGTTGATTCCGTTCCGGTCTTTAGAGGAGATATTTTCGTAAAAGATTTGGACCAAGAGCCAAAGTTCAATGCCATGATGAGGAACTTGTCTTATTAAATCTTTGAATCTAGTCCACGCTTTATGGAAGGGTTCATCCTTCCCCTTTCGGAAACGAAGGATCCTATCCCTAAATGCTGAGGTTTTTCCAGGTGGAAAGAACTTCTCATAGAACTTGGATATGAGTTGCTCCCATGTGAAAATAGATTCGGAAGGGAGTTTGTTATACCATTCTTGGGCTTTTTCGTATAAGGTGAAAGGGAAGAATCGCAGTCGGGATGTGTTTCTAGTAGTCCCACCCGTATGGATGGTATCCACTATTTTTAGGAAGTCCTTGATGTGTTGGATCGGATTTTCCTCATCAAGTCCGTGGAACTTACACACACTTTTGACAAGCCAAATATCATTTGCATGCAAGACCTCGTTGGCATGTTCGTTTGGATAAACAATGGCATTGGAAAACCCACGAGGAGTTGGGGAAGAGTAATCCTTGAGACGCTTAGGAGGAGGTATTATAGGAGTATTCGTCTCATTGTGGGAGCTCGGGGTTGTGATGTGATTCTCTGAATTTTCTTCAGAGAGAGGTGCATCAAAGTCGATAGCAATGCTGGATGGTTCAGGTGTTGAGTGAGTTCGTCTTAACCTACACATTTCTCTTTCGGGTTTTGCATAAGGCAAGACGAGGTCTTTAGTGGTGCTACGACTTCTAGTGATCCTAAGGTTGGAGAATTCATTGGTTGCCATGATGGTGAATGGTGAAGAGTTACAAACAAAGGCACGAAGAAATAAGATAGACTAAAGAAGACCTAAAAATAAAAATAAAAATCTTACTAGAAAGGAGTCTAGCAAGTAGACCTAATAAAAAGAAATCCTAACCTAGACAATAACTATTCCCCGGGCTGCGGCGCCAAAAACTTGATGCGTGGGAATCGCACCTTGCTTTACCTCTCGAGGGATCTCGAGAAGCTTACAACCCCCACCAGGCAGTGTACCTGATCGTTGTAGTATAGTATAGTGACAAGTACCGGGGGATTGATCGTTCAGCTTAGGAATAGTGTCGCTGGGATTAGAAAACCTAATTAATAGTTCTAGAGGTGAAAGATGATTATTTTTGTATTTTTATATTTTTATGAAAGCAAGTAAAATCTCGGGTTTTGAAGGAGTGGGCGGAATTAGTTGCTAATCAACTAACCCAAAACTAAGATGCAATCAAAATAAAATAATAAAAATGAAATTAAACTAATTAAACTAAGGTTGTGAGCAGTAATTGGAGAAATTGTGTTTACTTAGACTTCATTACTCCCTAGATATCTTTTACATGTTAATTACTTGTTACACTTGTATGAATGACGGATTGTATTCCTTAATACCATTCGTGGGGTGGCATACATAACTCCCCAACTCTATGAGCTCTTATCTCCTCCTACACCATGACCCAGCACAACTATAGGGATTGTAAACAGTGGCTCATGCATTAAATACAACCAATAAAGACCTAGTACGCCTCGGTTCATGTTTCTTAAGACGTTTAAGCATGTTACCATTTGGAGATCTGCCAGTTTTCTTAAGCCTAACATATAAATCATTCATTCAAAACAAGAATAGACAAGTAATCAACACATAATCAACATCTAGGTTTCATTAGATCTAAGCAAACACAAGAGAGATCTAGCCTAGCATAATGGAATTGAGACAAGAATAAGAGATAAACAACCAACACATAGACATATTGATTGAATTGAAAGTACACTTATCTCAATTACAATGCAAGGTCTCAAGGGTTTGGAACCCTTGAAAAACCTGTAAAAGAGGCACCAAAATCGTCTTTAGGGTTTCACCAAAACTTCTCTCTCTTTTAATGAAAAAACTAGAAAACTATATATAGGAAAAACAGTCTGACGGCGTCAAGAGTAACTTCTGACGCCGTCACCTCGCCGCCATATACTTCCTCGGACGGCCTTGATCCATTTATGACAGCCTATGTGACGCCGTCACCAGTCACGGTATATTATTTTTGCCACTTTGACGCCGTCACGAGTCCTTCTGACGCCGTCACCACCTTCGGAGTTTAATTCTTCATGTCTGACGCCGTCAAGCTGTTGGTCTTGACGCCGTCACCTTGTATTTTCAGCATGCAAATTAGGTACTTAGCCGTTTTCTTCACTTTTATGCTCCAAAAACGTCCAAAATAGCTTCTTTTCCAGAATTCACTCTCCAAACACCTAAAATCACAAAAGGAACGATTTAGGGCAATATTTGATCAAATAAAGTCGGATTCGGGCTTAAATGACCCCCTAAAAACGGATCATTTTTCGCCTCATCACTCCTCCACTCTCAGGCAGGACAGAGGAAAAAGTATTGCTATCACCTCTGAACCTAAAATTGTGCTCAAGCCTGCCTCAACCATAGTCAGATATGACCCTGATGAACCTATCAGAGTCCCGTTTGAAATTAATGGAGTAGTACATCATCTCACCAATGCCGAAATTCAAGCTCACATGGAAAGGATTGAGATACTACAAAAGGTGGCTGAAGAAGAGAGGATGAGCAAACCTGCTCTTATACAGGTTGTTCATGAGGAGGCTGAAAAGATTGGTTTGGATACTGAGGCTCTTGCCATTGAGCAAGCCGGTGCAGCCTTTAAAAAGGCTCAGGAGGAAGAACTAAGTGCTTTAAAAAGGGAAAGGGAAGCGAAGCTCAGGAAGGACCCTCATATAAAGAAAACCAGGATTGAAAGGTATCATTAGGTGATGAAAGAAAGGCTGAAACCGGAAACCATCACTGACATTCAAATCCATCGCAACACCAATCCTGCCATAGTCACTGTCTTCAGGGGATAAGATAAAAGAGTGATGGATATTCACAAACCATTCAGGTTTGCAGATTTTGGCATCACTGAACTTGATGAGCTTCGTCCCATCATTGCCAAGAAGAACAATGTGGTGGTACCTAACCTTCTCAAGTCACTGAAGGAAAGGTATGACAGACTGAAAGCAATGCCTGATGCTCTAAACATTCCCTCCCTTCTTCCTGCTTCACCACCAGAGACTGCTCCACCGAAGGTCTCCAAAAGAAAAAGGAAGCAAGTTGAACTAGAGCCTGAAATCAAGGTCCCAGGATTGGATTGTGACAGGTCCCTTCCTGAAGGTATCATCTTCATGAACAATATGGTGTTCGAAGTCCCTGAAAGAGGTCTATGCTTTACTGATGAGTATGGAAACCCTGCATTCCAAAGATGGTCTGACATGGACAGGGCAGGGATTAAGGCGATGCTGATGTACCTAATGTTGGCCTCTCCTGTTAGGTGTGCTAAAAATGTAAGGTTCTGTCAGGACCTTAAAGCTATGATTGAGGAGCACCCTGAGAGACACCTCCTGAGATCAAAGAAGGCTAAACTTGAAGCACTTGGCTATCAACTGAACATCTAATTTGCAACAACAACTATCTTTTTTTATTTTTGTAATTTGTAGGACTTGTAATAACTATTAATAAACTTGATGTTTTGTATAAATTATGTGTCCTACTTATTATTACATCAACATTCAGTAAGAGATGAAGACCCTGCCAACTCACACTGAATCAAAAAACACTTAGGCTATTTGTATGTTCAAATAGGGGGAGATTTTTGGGTCACTGAATTCCCTAATCTTCTTCTAACAAGGATTTGAACGTAAAATCACCTAAGTGTAAACAAGTCACTGAGTGAACAATAACTCAGTGAGTCATCTTCAGGATGCTTAGACCGAGCCTAAGAAGAAAGGTTCTCCATTCAGTGAGGCGGACCTCAGTGAGTGTGATCTAAGCCAAGAAGAAGGTGATGGGTTCAGTGAGAATGACAATAACTCACTGAACCCCAAGACTCCTCAACAACTATCAAGGTACTGAAGACTGATGACTTGAAGACTGAAGATTTGGCGGGACTGGGCGGGAAAGTTTGAATTGTTTCATTAAAGTGCTTTATCACTTTAAGGTCAAACTTTCCCCAAATGGTTAAATCCAGTCAGTCATCAGAAAGCACCTTTTGGACTTAACCCAAAGAAGTTTCCCTTGCCAGAGAATAAAATCTATCAAGATTTTATTAAGGAATGCTTAGGTCCATTGTATAATAGAGTTGTTCATATTTGTGTATAAATAGGCAACATAAGTGAGGAGTAAAAGTTGAAAAGTTTGTGCAATTAATGCAAAGCATTCACAAACCACTTTTACTCCTCCAAAGAACAACATATCCCCTGAGATAGCTCAGTGGGACCTCAGTTGTCACTCAAACATTGTTTTGAGTTTAGAGAGGAGTCAATACCACACTTGTCATTTTCAATCCCAAGTGTTATTCCGCAAACACTTGGGTACGATTCTTTTTTATTAACTTCTAATAAACAATTAAACGTTGAAAAATATTGTCTCTTATCTTTACGTTGCTTTATTGTTAATCATTATATACATCTGTGTTAAAAGTCATACAACTTGGTTACATTAGCTATTTAGTTATTGATAACCAAGTAAAAGGGACCAACAGATATGAAATACTATTTCGAGAGAAATCACATGATGGGTAGATATGAATCTTGAATTGAACCTACGAGTTATGAAATTGCTCTTTTGACGAAAATAGCTCTCTTATAAGTTGTGCTCCTTTATCAAACTGAGATCAAACATAAACATTGTAGCTAGATTATCTAAGCTATCTAAGCAATCATTTGTCATAATATTTGAATTCCTTTTATTCCTATAATCGTTACTTGTCTTCTTTTACTAATTGTTATACTTAAACTGAACGAACTAAGTCCCTGTGGATACGACCTGGTCTTACCTTAATCTAATACTACCAACGGGGGTTATACTTTACCCATGTGTTTGGTTTATTAAAATCGGTGAAACTAGTATTATAAATTTAAAGCTTTCCTTACACATCAAAGTTTTTGGCGCCGTTGCCGGGGACTTAAATCTGTTCCTTAAGTATTTTCGAAGTAAAATTAGTAAACAATACCAAAAATCTCTCCAAAACCAGATCACTTTGTTTCTTCTGTTGCAGAAAGCACGTCGCACTTACGCACTTGTACGCCGCACTTTTACATAGAGCACACACAGACCGCCGTACTTGTCACCAAGTACGACACACTGATGAGGCGAAAAATGAACCACTTTTAGGGGGTCATTTAAGCCGGAATTCGAATTTATTTGATCAAATATTGCCCTAAATCGTTCCTTTTGTGATTTTAGGTACTTTGGGAGAGAAATCTGGAAAAGGAAGCAATTCGGACATTTTTGGAGCATAAAAGTGAAGAAAACGCCAAAGTCTTAATTTTTCTTACTGGGAACAGTAGGTGACGGCGTCAAGAGTAACATCCTGATGGCGTCAAGAGGAATTTCCATGACGATCCAATACAGATTTGACGGCGTCACAAGGAAGGGCGTCAAGAGGAAAAGTCATGACGGCCTGGAAATGCATAACACATGACAGCGTCAGAAGTAGATCAAGGCAGTCCGAGAATTATTTTGGCGGCGAGGTGACGGTGTCACAAGTTTGGTCTTGACGCCGTCAGACCCTATTTCCTATATATAGTTTTCTAATTTTCACATTAAAAAGAGAGAAGTTTTGGAGAAACCCTAAGTACGAACTTGGTGCGAATTTTACAGGTTTTTCAAGGGTTCCAAGCCCTTGATACCTTTCATGTGTAATTGAGATAAGTGTTCTTTTAATTCAATAAATATGTCTATGTGTTGGTTGTCTATATCTTGTTCTTGTCTTAATTCCATCATGCTAGGCTAGATCTATCTTGTGTTTGCTTGGATCTAATGAAACCTAGATGTTAATTATATGTTGATTACTTGTTTATAGTTTGTTTTGGATGAATGAATTTATATGTTAGGCTTAAGAAAACTGGCAGATCTCCAAATGGTAACATGCTTGAACGTCTTAGGAAACATGAACCGATTGCACTAAGGTCTTTATTGGTTGTATTTAATGCATGAGCCACTGTTTATAATCCCTATGGTTGTGCTGGGCATGGTATAGGAGGAGATAAGAGCTCATAGAATTGGGGAGTTATGTGCGATACCCCATGAATGGTATTAAGGAATACAATCCGTCATCCATGCAACTATAACAAGTAATTAACGTGTAAAAGATGTCTAGGGAGTAGTGAAATCTAAGTAAACACATTTTCTCCACTTATTGCTCACAACCTTAGTATAATTTAGTTTATTTTCATTTCTAGTATTTTATTTTGATTACATCTTTAGTATTGGGTTAGTTGACTAGCAACTAATTCCGCCCAAATCCTTCAAACCCGAGATTTTTACTTGCTTTCTAAAAAATATAAAAATACAAAAAGAATCATCTCTCACCTTTAGAACTAGTATTTAGGTTTTCTAATCCTAGCGACACTATTCCTAGCTGAACGATCAATCCCCCGGTACTTGTCACTATACTATACTACAACGATCAGGTACACTGCCTGGTGGGGGTTGTAAGCTTCTCAAGATCCCTTGAGAGGTAAAGCCTGGTGCGATTCCCACGTTTCAAGTTTTTGGCGCCGCAGCCCGGGGAATAGTTATTGTCTAGGTTAGAATCTCTTTTTATTAGGTCTACTTGCTAGATTCCTTTCTAGTAAGATTTTATTTTTATTTTTAGGTTTTCTTTTGTCTATCTTTTTCTTTGTGCCTTTGTTAGTAAATTAAATTCATTGACTATTTCGTTGACCATTATGGAAATCGCGAATCCACCCCTTTCCCCTAGTGAAGTGGCTTTGTTGCGTGAACAAATTGAGAGTGAGATTAGGGAACTTAGGGAGCTTAATAGTTTGATTAAGGTTGAGCTCGAACATGCATTTAGTGACCTAGCGACCGCCTTGTATTCAAATGAGGACCTAGGGCCTAATGACTTTGTGAATGTTATTGAGGGACTTGAAGAGGGGGAAATAGATCCGAAGCTTAATGACTATTTTAATCTATACCCCACTAAGGAGGAGATTGCATATTACAATAATCTTATCGATAACCCGCGATCTCCTTTCACTATAATTGAACCTAAGATAAAGAGAGGCGATCCTAAGAATGCTAAGATACCATGTATGATTGGATATAGGCACATTAGCAATGCTTACATTGACTTTAAATCTCCAATCAACATTATGTCCTCAAATGTTTATAATGATATAGTGAAAACAAGACTTGAACCTAGAAAAGATCCCAAACACCCCGGTGGAGTTTGTAACTTTGTCGGGAGAGTCAAAGGTCTACATGTCTTTGTTGGTAATTTCACTTTTGTCACCGACTTTATGATTGTGGAAGATCTTGCTAATATTATTGATTATCGATTATCCAATGTTGTGTTTGGCAAACCGTTTGTTGAGGAGTCTAAGCTGGAATATGATGAGATAGAAGGAACGATCCGATTTACAAGTAGCACCGATAATATCCCTTATAGGATGCCTAATAGGATGAAAGAATTTTGCTTTATATCCCGATTTGATAAGGATAACGTTGGTGCTTTTGAGGACATCAATGAAGAGGATAAGAAAAAGGGCACGGATTATGTATGGAAAAAAAGGAGTCTTTATTACAAAGATTGCTTGGCCCTAGGACCAAGGTATAAAGTCGATAAAGAATTTGCCCAAATGATTATGGGGGCGGTTGAGAAAAAGGTGATGGGTTTTTACAAAGAATATCTACAATCGGAGAGTGGAACCAACGATGAGATCACGTAGTAACCCATGACCTTGAGTCTAGCTACAAGACTCGTAAATAAAGAAAAGCGCTTCTTGAGAGGCAACCCATGCTTTGTTTGATTTTATATTTGTTTGTTTGTTATTTGCTTCCGTATGCATGCTTTATTTTTATTGTTGGTTGATCATGTTTCTCAATTAAATAGTGGAAATACTTTACTTTGTTGTTTTGGCCTAATCTTAACTCCACCTAAAAGTATTTTTGCAAAAGATAAGTGTAAGGGGAAACCCCAAATATGTTTTTAAGAAACAAACCGATCATGACTTTCCACAATATTAAATGAACATGTATACTCGTATTTGTTAGAGTCAAATGCTTGTATTGAGTCATAATGAAGTTTTGCAGGATTTTCCAGGAAGTAGGACCAAGTTTTTCCAGAAATTTTCCGGAAACTTAACATAAGAATTTCTGCAGGTCAATCCTGACGGCGTCACGAGTTAACTCTTGACGGCGTCAAGTGTAAAAATCTGGAAATTTTACCGGTTTTGTTTTTCTAACGGAGTCTTATGGTTTTTGTGAATTATTAAGTTTTATAATCTCCAGGAGATCTGCAAACTTCATTCCACAAGCATTATATCTTATTTTGTTTTCTAGGATTTAGTAACTTATATAGGATGCCGCCGATTTTATGCGAGGTTGTTTTGTCTATTTTCTCAGGTTTTACAGGTTATGTATGACAAGAAGATGATTTATATTCTGGAAGGGAAGCTTTGATTGTTCATTTTCTTGGAGGAAGATTTAACCTGGCCACTTTATTATCCATACCGAGCGAATCAGGGGAGTATTTGATTTCATTCTTTTTACTTATTTCACTTTTACATTCTTTACTTGAACATTGGGGACAATGTTCATCTTAAGTGTAAGGGGAGGGTAAAAATATGATACCTTACATATGCACTTTCGCTTGAGTTTGTTTTGTTTAATGGTAGATGTGTAATAAAACTATGAGAAATACTTGTTAGTGCAATTTTAGCGCCAAATTTAAAATTTTTTACAACATTTAGGAGTGAAACTTTAGCCATAGCAAGCGTCTCATGGATAGGAGATTGTATGACTAGCACATAACCGTATATTCAGAAAAATTTTCCACCCAAATATGTGAGGTTCGCCTTTAGATTTGATAGGAAAAGCATTTACTATTAGTGCTTATGAGTGTACCGGTAGCATTTAGATTCTAGAACTTGCGTTAGTGATGCATCCCAAGACCGCTAGTGAGACTACATTCGTGTAGTAGGATTTACTACATGATAAGAGGCATTAGGATTACCCTTGTGTTAAACCCGTATCATAATTACTTGACCATTTAAGTCATATTACTTGGCTAGTTAAGTCAACTAATTTTTCCCACACCCTTAGCGTTGTACTCATTTTTAGTACACGAAACCCCTAGTACACCCCTCCGAGCCTATCTTTTCGTTTCTAACATTAAGCATTTTACTTAAAGGAAGAATTTGTTACACCCCACTTAAATGTACACCCAAATCGCCTTAGCCTTCCGTGTATGCGCTCATTTTTAGTGCATTATTGTTATTTGTTAAACCCTAAGTTAACTATCTAATTGATTACATGGTTGCTAAGTCAAGTCATATCCTTGTACATATTGTTTTGGGACGATTGGGACTCATGGGTAAAGTACTTATTTTATGGAGTAATGGGGAAGAACATCATATATTACCCCGCATATGTACGTTAATCTTAAAAGTGCTCCAAGTGTTTTGATTTTCTTAATTCGAGTCATTAGTTTAGTTGATTGTAAAGTATGTAAAGATTCAAGTGTAAGGGGAATTCCCATTCCCTATGATGTATTATTTTGGATGGTAGGGTAAGAGTGTATGAAATGAAAAAAAAATCGAAAAAATCAAGAAAAAAAGAAAAGAAAAAAAATAGAAAAAGAAAAAGAGAAAAACATACGGACTACCATCCCTTTTCATTCTATGTTCATTTTATGTTTTTGTTATTTTTCATTTATTAGCTTAAGTCGAGCCTAGTCTTGGCTTAGCAACGCCATTGTACATGTAATTAACTAAGATTGTTAACTCGCCACCAGTAAAACTTCCTTTATCCAACAAAACCGTGTATTTCATATCCCTACACCTAACGTTACAACCCTTTAAAAGACCTCTTTGATAGTTTATCCTAGGTGCATACGCCATGTGGTGGAGGTTTGATCCTTTCCCAAGCATATGGTAATCTATTTTGCTATGACAGGTAGTGAGAGATATCTTCCGTTTCTATATTGTAATTTATACTTTATTACACCCGAGAGATATGAGTATCTAAACACTATTTGTCAGGTGCTAGTGTATGACCTCCGTGCTTGTCTATTGGTCTTTAGTGCAACGATTATTTGTTGTAATTACTTTTATGTTAGTGTTAAATGACCCCTAACTTGTATTTTGAGTAGAATAAAAGCGCATTTGCTTGAGGACAAGCAAATCTCAAGTGTAAGGGTATATGATGAGGCGAAAAATGAACCACTTTTAGGGGGTCATTTAAGCCGGAATTCGAATTTATTTGATCAAATATTTTCCTAAATCGTTCCTTTTGTGATTTTAGGTACTTTGGGAGAGAAATCTGGAAAAGGAAGCAATTCGGACGTTTTTGGAGCATAAAAGTGAAGAAAACGCCAAAGTCTTAATTTTCCTTGCTGGGAACAGTAAGTGACGGCGTCAAGAGTAACATCCTGACGGCGTCAAGAGGAATTTCCATGACAATCCAGTACAGATTTGACGGCATCACAAGGAAGGGCGTCAAGAGGAAAAGTCATGACGGCCTGGAAATGCATAACACATGACGGCGTCAGAAGTAGATCAAGGCATTCCGAGAATTATTTTGGCGGCGAGGTGACGGCGTCACAAGTTTGGTCTTGACGCCGTCAGACCCTATTTCCTATATATAGTTTTCTAATTTTCACATTAAAAAGAGAGAAGTTTTGGAGAAACCCTAAGTACGAACTTGGTGCGAATTTTACAGGTTTTTCAAGGGTTCCAAGCCCTTGATACCTTTCATGTGTAATTGAGATAAGTGTTCTTTTAATTCAATCAATATGTCTATGTGTTGGTTGTCTATATCTTGTTCTTGTCTTAATTCCATCATGCTAGGCTAGATCTATCTTGTGTTTGCTTGGATCTAATGAAACCTAGATGTTAATTATATGTTGATTACTTGTTTATAGTTTGTTTTGGATGAATGAATTTATATGTTAGGCTTAAGAAAACTGGCAGATCTCCAAATGGTAACATGCTTGAACGTCTTAGAAAACATGAACCGATTGCACTAAGGTCTTTATTGGTTGTATTTAATGCATGAGCCACTGTTTATAATCCCTATGGTTGTGTTGGGCATGGTATAGGAGGAGATAAGAGCTCATAGAATTGGGGAGTTATGTGCGATACCCCATGAATGGTATTAAGGAATACAATCCGTCATCCATGCAACTATAACAAGTAATTAACGTGTAAAAGATGTCTAGGGAGTAGTGAAATCTAAGTAAACACATTTTCTCCACTTATTGCTCACAACCTTAGTATAATTTAGTTTATTTTCATTTCTAGTATTTTATTTTGATTGCATCTTTAGTATTGGGTTAGTTGACTAGCAACTAATTCCGCCCAAATCCTTCAAACCCGAGATTTTTACTTGCTTTCTAAAAAATATAAAAATACAAAAAGAATCATCTCTCACCTTTAGAACTAGTATTTAGGTTTTCTAATCCTAGCGACACTATTCCTAGCTGAACGATCAATCCCCCGGTACTTGTCACTATACTATACTACAATGATCAGGTACACTGCTTGGTGGGGGTTGTAAGCTTCTCAAGATCCCTTGAGAGGTAAAGCCTGGTGCGATTCCCACGTATCACGCACTTACTTCAATCCATAACATTTTTCATAAACATCACAAATCCTTTTATAAAAAAACCAAAAAGAATCATCTTTTGAGATTAATCCTCTTGGTAATAACAACACCGCCGTACTTACACTTAAGTACGCCGCACATTGCCATTACACACAAGTACGTCGCACACTATATAGTGTACGCCGCACTCAGTTACTCAGAAAATGAAATTTATCAAATTGATTTAAATTTCGCTCTCTATCCTTGAATGCACACTCGCTCAGCTGAAACTGAACCCATTTCACCTCTATCAGAACCTGAAAGAACTTTAAACAAAAGAAAACGTAATAACAAAAGAGTTCCTGTTTCTAAAAAAGACAAAAGACTCGAACAACCTCGTGTTCACTACACACCTGTTGACGATATCTCAAACTTCAAACTTTACGTCAAATTAATCCAAATTTACGATCCAATGGATGACGCTGATAATGAACCAATGTGGGCCAACGATCGTACCGTTGCACCTACACTTGGACCAGCTATTACCATTCCTGAAACCGCAAACGAATTTGCAATCAAAGGGAATCACCTGACTCTTGTCAAGGGAAACCAATTTGATGGTCGAATTAAAACTGATCCTCAAATACGGAGCTACCGAAACTGAAGCGGTAAGACTCATGATGTTTCCTCTATCTCTAACAGGAGAAGCTAAAACTTGGCTTGATGAACTCGATGAAGGAACCATAGAATTATGGGACGAACTTCGTACTGCTTTCGTTAGTAGATATTTTCCTCCAGCTCTATTTGATAAACTTCTCGGAGAAATCCGAGGATTCTCACAACGCGAAAATGAAAATCTAACCAAAGCATGGCTTCGAATGAAAGAATTGCTTAGAAACTGTCATGGACATGGTTTGACAAAAGGCAATATAATCAAAATCTTTTAGCACGGTCTTGATGAAATAACTCAAGAAGCTTTAAATGTTGCGGCCGGTGGTATATTCCTCTATAAAACACCAAATCAAGTGTATCAACTCCTTGAAGACAAAGTCTAACTTAAGCTAGATTGGGCAAAAGAACAAAATCCAAAAACTTCTCTTCGTAAAACTATTGCTTTCGCTGATGAAGGCAGTAGCAATTCTGATACTAATAAAATTATGGCAAGAATGGATGCCATGGAAATTAAAATGGATGCTCAATACAAAGAAATGAAAGAACAAAGTGAAAGTTGTAATCATTGTGGCGGAAACCATGCTACCGCAAATTGCAGTGATGATGACACACCTATGTCACGTGAAGAAGAAGCTAAATTTATGAACACTTTTAGACACACCCGTTTCTATGAGAACTATCATGATCGTGATCGAGAACGAGAACGATGGAGACCTAGTGCGAAGAATGAATATAATCGAGAACCTTACAAACAAGCAAACACCGATGACAAACCTGGTGTTCAAACTCAACTGAATGATTTTATTAAAGCACCAAAATCAACAAACCTTTTCGTAAAAGATCAATACATGGACTTAAAAGAAAAAGTTGAATCTGCTGCTAGAAATCACCAAGCCGCGATGCAAAACTTTGAAGCCAAATTCGACAGATCCGCTGAAAAGCAATTAGGTCGAGCTTCTGGATCCCTTCCTAGTAACACTCAACCTAATCCTAAAAACAAACCTTATCAACCACCGCAAGCTCTTCATGAGCATGTGAATGCTATTACCACAAGAAATGGTACTTCTTATGATCCACCCATTGATCTCAATCAAACTCAACAACCTGTTGAAGTTTTCACTGATGATGAAGAAGAAGAAGAAACTGTTCCTCGTAAAGAAACCAAAACTCCTGAAACACCGGTACCTAAACCATACAAACCTAGAATTCCATATCCTCAATGCTTAAGAAAAGAAAAAATGGAAGCTCAGTATGGAAAATTTCTTGATATAATTTGAGTTGTCCGAATTAATGTCTCTCTTGTTGATGTTTTAGCCGGAATGCCCAACTATGGGAAATTTCTCAAAGAACTTGTTAGTAACAAAAGCAAACTCGAACAAATTTCAGCAACTTTCCTTAATGAAGAATGTTCAGCTATCGTTCAAAACAAAATTCCACCAAAACTTGGAGACCCAGGAAGTTTCTTGATTCCTTGTACTTTCAGTAAAACATTCTCGTGCAATGCTCTAGCCGATCTTGGTGCTAGCATTAATCTGATGTCGTATTCTCTATATGCTAAATTATCAATTGAAACGCTTAAACTAACTAAGATGAGTGTTCGATTAGCTGACCGATCTTTCCAATATCCTGTTGGAATAGCTGAGAACATGTTAGTTGAAGTTGGCAAATTCACCTTTTCAGTTGATTTCGTTATCCTAGAACTGGAAGAAGATAGCAAAGTACCCCTAATCTTAGGAAGACCTTTTCTCCATACAGCCGATGCTATGATTCGAGTTAAACAAAAACAACTCAATCTTGGAGTTGGAAAAGAAAGAATGATTTCTTTATAGACAAGGCTATGAAACACTCTTACTCTAACGATGACACATGCTTTAGAATTGATGTTATCGATGAAATTCTCGAAGAAGATTTCGATGAACTGCTAGATGAATTTAATCAATTACTGTACTCAGTCGATGGAACACTTCTTGAACACGAAGTTATGGCTGAATATGATCAATTAATGGCTATGACCCTCGAAGATAAAAATGAAAGTTCCGATGACGAGGAAGATAATGAAGAAGAATTATCATTTGAGAAAATAAACCCTGAAAATGAACTTAGAATTAAAAACTCTGTTAAAGAACCACCTACTGATCTCATTCTCAAACCATTACCAGACCATCTGGAATATGCTTTCTTGGAAGGAGAATCGTTACTTTCAGTCACAATTTCATCTAAACTCTCTGAAAGAAAAAAAGGAAAATTAATTTCAGTTCTAAAAAACCACAAAAGAACATTTGCTTGGAAAACTAGTGACATACCTGGGATTTGTTCATCCTTCTGTAAACACAAAATTCAGTTAATGGATGATAAGAAACCAGTGGTTCAAAAGCAAAGAAGACTCAATCCGAATATGAAAGAAGTTGTCAAGAAGGAAGTTGTCAAACTCCTTGACTCAGGAATCATCTACCCTATAGCAGATAGCCCATGGGTAAGTCCTATTCATTGTGTACCCAAGAAAGGTGGTATAACAGTAGTGACTAATGAAAATGACAAACTTGTCAGGACTAGAACTGTCACTGGTTGGCACGTATGTATTGACTACAAAAAACTAAATGAAACCACAGCAAAAGATCATTTTCCTCTCCCATTCATGGACCAAATGTTAGAAAGACTAGCGAGAAATGAATATTTCTGTTTTCTAGATGGATTCTCTGGATATTTCCAAATACCAATCAATCAAATGGATCAAGAGAAAACTACATTTACTTGTCCTTTCGGAACCTTTGCGTATCGACGTATGCCCTTTGGCTTTTGTAATGCACCTGCTACTTTTCAAAGGTGTATGATAGCAATATTTCATGATATGATTGAAGAATCCGTGGAAGTTTTCATGGATGATTTTTCAGTATTTGGAAATTCTTTCAATAAATGCCTAAGTAATCTAGATAAAATGCTTCAACGTTGTGAAGACACAAATCTTGTGCTTAATTGGGAAAAATGTCACTTCATGGTCAAAGAAGGTATTGTGCTCAGACATAAAGTGTTAGGAGCAGGACTTGAAGTTGACAAAGCAAAAGTTGATATAATCTCGAAACTTCCACCACCTACTAATGTGAAAGGCATTAGAAGCTTTTTAGGACATGCCGGATTCTATCGACGATTTATTAAAGATTTCTCAAAAATCACTCGACCTTTAACTAAACTTCTAGAAAAGGATATTACCTTTGAATTCGATGACGAATGTCAAAAAGCTTTCAAAACTCTCAAAGAGAAACTCACATGTACGCCGATTATAATAAGTCCAAATTGGAACTTACCATTTGAATTAATGTGCGATGCGATTTTGCCGTCGGAGCTATCTTAGGACAGAAAGATGGTAAACATTTCCATCCTATCTACTTTGCTAGCAAAACACTCAATGATGCTCAACAAAACTACACGGTTACTGAAAAAGAACTCATGGCCGTTGTGTTTGCATTAGATGAATTTCGAGCATACCTAGTTCTATCCAAAACTGTGGTCTATACAGATCATTCCGCTCTCAGATATCTGTTTAAAAAGCAAGATGCTAAACCACGTCTTATTCGTTGGATTCTGATTTTGCAAGAATTCGATATAGAAATCAAAGACAAGAAAGGTGTTGAAAACGTAGCCGCTGATCATTTGTCTCGTTTAGAAAATGAGGATGAAGAAATAGAAATTGAAATAAATGATAATTTTCCAGACGAAACCCTTAATTCAATTAGTTCTCCAGACACGCCTTGGTTCGCAGACATTGCAAACTATCTGGCGGGGGACATACTAAGAAAAGGAATGACTCACCAAGAGAAAAGAAAATTCTTCTCAGATATAAAAAAATATTTTTAGGATGAACCATACTTATTCAAAATATGTCCTGACGGAATAATCCGTAGATGCGTCTCTGGACCTGAAACTCATGCTATTCTTGATAAATGTCACCATGGACCCACCGGTGGACATCATGGTGCTAACGCTACCGCTAAAAAAGTATTCGAATCTGGATTCTATTGGCCAACAATTCTAAAAGAAGCACATACTCTAGTTTGCCTTTGCGAATCATGTGAGAAAACTGGAAACATTTCTAAAAGAGATGAAATGCCTATGAATTACATTAAAGTCTGCGAAATTTTTGACATCTGGGGTATAGACTTTATGGGACCATTTCCTAAATCATCAAAATTCGAATATATCTTAGTCGCTGTTGACTATCTCTCAAAATGGCAGAAGCCCAAGCTCTTCAAACTAATGATGCCAAAGTTGTTGTACCATTTCTTAAGAAACTATTCTGTCGATTTGGAATACCTAAAGCTCTAATTAGCGACAGAGGAACTCATTTTTGCAATAAATTAATGGAAAAAGCTATGAAAAGATATGGAGTTAACCATCGGTTCTCTACATCATATCACCCTCAAACTAGTAGTCAAGTTGAAAATACTAACAGAGCTCTTAAAAGAATACTTGAAAAAACAGTTAAAGAAAATCCAGCTGTTTGGTCAAGGAAATTAGATGATTCTCTATGGGCATTCAGAACTGCTTATAAAACTTCAACTGGAACAACACCATACAAACTCATATATGGTAAAGCATGCCACCTACCATTTGAATTAGAACACCGTGCATACTGGGCACTTAAAAATTGTAACCTAGATCTTATAGCAGCCGATGAAAAACGGATGTTTTAACTTCATGAATTATACGAACTACGCTTTTATGCTTATGAAAACTCTCATCTTTATAAAGAAAAAACTAAAGTTTGGCATGATCGAAAATTAAAAATGAGAAAAGAATTCAAGAAAGGAGATAAAGTCCTACTTTTTCAATCAAAATTCAAAATCAAACAACCAAAACTTACAAGCCGCTGGGTTGGACCTTATACTATGAAACACCAATATCCATCCGGATATGTTGAATTATATGGACGTGACGATAAAAGTTTTATAGTAAATGGTCACAGGCTTAAACTATATAATGAGGTAGAAAGTTTCAATGATAGAAGGGAAGAATCAACACCATTCTTTCCAGTTGACTAAAACAAACTAATCACATGAGTCGAGCTATAGACTCTGAAATTAGCGCTTGGTGGGAGGCAACCCGTTTTAACCTATTTTATTTTGCTTTATTTCCTTTTTCACTTATATTAAAACTTTGTTTTAAACCACACTGTAAATCTTAAGTGTGGAGGTAAATATATATATATATATATATATATATATATATATATATATATATATATATATATATATATATATATATAGTGTATCTTTATTTTCAGAACCCTGTTAAATGCGGGAACTGCGAGAACTCCAATTTTGCATTAGAAAACATGCATGTTCATATAAAACATGTATGTTTTCTTACATACACCTTAATACACATACCTCCGTAACATACATGTTCATATAAAATCATTTTGCATTGATATGTTGCATTTAACAGGGTTTTAAATGAACATGTATGTTACGCAGGTATTTGTGTTAAGGTGTATGTAGGAAAACATACATGTTTTATATGAACATGCATGTTTTCTAATGCAAAATTGGAGTTCTCGCAGTTCCCGCACTTAACAGGGTTCTAAAAATAAAGCCTCCCTATGAAATCATAATCTAATTGAATACACTGGTCACTAGTATATTAAAAAAAAAATAACCTTCTAGCGCTCATTTTTAGTGCTATTGCCACCTAGAACAACATGCTGAGCCTAAGCCTTTTTCCTGTTCTTAAACCAAATTGCTTATGCTTAAAAAGAATGAAGAATTGATTATCGCTGCGAAATGAAAATAGTATGAAAGAAAAGAAAAGTTATGGGAAATGTTGAAAAAGAAAATCAAAAAGAAAAAGAGAAAAGAAAAGAAGGGATTATTATGATGGAATAAAAAAGATCCTTGTGTATTGATGTTATGCAGCTGTTTAGTTCATCCTTCTACGAATCCTACGAGAAACAACAAAGAAAATTACCCATGCCTTGTTCATACCCTTAATCCCTAAGCCAACCCGAAAAAGTCCTCATTGATATCATTGTCTGGTGCTTACGCCTTGTCGGAGTTGTCTTTGTGATTTGTGCAAGCCTATGGTAGCTATTTAGTCGTGTCTGTGCATATATTGAGTGAACTAAACCCTATACGAGTGAATTGTGTGAATCATTTAAAATAATCCTTCGTGAGGTGTTTTTAGTTATGTGTCAATGCCTTTCTAACAGAATAATAAATTTGATAATATATCTCCATGATCACAAAACAAACTTAATTTTCTCACCTGATTGCTTGAGGTCAGGCAATAGCTAAGTGTGGAGGTATTTGATAATGCTCTAATTATATATATTTCTTGAGCATTATTCTATATGTTTTATGATCATTTTACGTGAACTTTTGATACTTAATAGCATAAAATGAATGCAGGTTCACTCTTTGATGGTCTGAGCATGAAACACCTAAAAACCTACTATTTCGCCACTTGAAGTGAATAAATAATGAAGTCTTCCATGATTAGCTTTTCATGTAAGCCAAGTGCGCGGGTTTTACAAGAAAGTGCGCCGCACTTACTTCTCGGTCGAAGGAAGTCAAATATATAATATTAAATAAAAGTGCGCCGGTCTTGAAAACTAAGTGCGTCGTACTTCCCCTGCATTTATGAAGCTTTGGCGCCAAGAAAATAAGAAAGTGCGCCGCACTCAGAAAGAAAGTGCGCCGTACTTCGCATATCAGATTGCGTATAAATAGAGATCATTTGCAAGCATTTGAACTCTCCACTCTATAATCAATTTCCACAAAGCTAAGTCCGAAGTAACACGTGATCCAGAGCCAAGTTGCAGGGGTGAACGAATCAGAATAAGGGGTGTTAAATACTTGTTGGTGTCGAATTCTTGGTTACTTGTGACACTTGTGTAATCATTTGATCAATCCAATTTGTATGTCTCTTGTTTATCATTTACGCACTTCTGTTATTATGAACTCATTAGCCATGAGAGGCTAAACCTCTTGTGATTGCTTGGATATGTGAATATAATAAAGCGACTTATTATTATGTTTTGATCTCTACCAAGTTCAAGTTTATATTGCGAACTATTTCATTTCTAGTCTTATCACGTTTATTTATTGAAACTGGTTGAATATAATATTTTGGGATAGGTCGAAAGAACCAACGTGTTAAAGGCAATTCTAGGAACTTGTCTATGTTACTAGTATTTGAAAGGAGAAATCCACTTAGAAGAATCAGTAATAATCTAGACTTGATATGAAATACTATTTCGAGAGAAATCACTTAATGGGTAGATATAAATCTTGAATTGAACCTACGAGTTATGAAATTGCTCTTTTGACGAAAATAGCTCTCTTATAAGTTGTGCTCCTTTATCAAACTGAGATCAAACATAAACATTGTCACTAGATTATCTAAGCTATCCAAGCAATCATTTGTCTTAATATTTGAATTCCTTTTATTCCTATAATCGTTACTTGTCTTCTTTTACTAATTGTTATACTTAAACTGAACGAACTAAGTCCCTGTGGATACGACCTGGTCTTACTTTAACCTAATACTACCAACGGGGGTTATACTTTACCCGTGTGTTTGGTTTATTAAAATCTGTGAAACTAGTGTTATAAATTTAAAGCTTTCCTTACACATCAAGTACTTTAAAAACTTTAACGTATATATGGGGGTAATAACATTTGACTTTTTTCCCTATTCCTCTGTAATAACTAATACTTTACCCATGATTCCAATCGTCCCAAAACTGTATTTACAAGATATGACTCGACTTAGCAACTTGTAATCAACTAGACAACTAACAAAGGGTTATTGATGCGTGGATTGCGGTCTATGCAAAAGGTTTTACCTCTCAAAGGATCTTGAGAATCTTGCAATCCACACCAGGTAGTGTACCTAACCGATGTAGTATAGTGAGTGGCAAGTACCGGGGGATTGATCGTTCTCTCAGGGAATAGTGTTCGTTAGGATTGAAACTAATCTAACTAGGTCTAGAGGTGAGAGATGATTCTTTTTGTATTTTTTTATATTTTATGGAAAGCAAGTAAAATATCTCGGGTATTGGAAGAGTGGGCGGAATTAGTTGCTAGTCAACTAACCCAAATAACTACTTAAACAAATAAAATAAATAACAAGAAAATAAATTATTTGAGAACTTCTAATATGGAGGAAAGCGTGTTTACTTAGATTTCATTACTCCCTAGTTATCTTTTATTGATTAATTGGTTTGTCACAATTGCATGGGTGAAGGGTTGCATTCCTTAATACCATTCGTCGGGCCGTGTACGATCTTCCCCAACTCTATAAGCTTCTATCTCTTCCTATGACGACACGTTTAGTATCCTATCATGGCCTCATTAATAGTCACTTATGCATTTAATACAACTAATAAAACCGTAGTACACATCCGATTACGTTTCTTAAGACGTTCAAGCAAGTTACCACATAGGAGATTAGCCAGTTTTCTTAAGTCTAATGCTAAAATCAATCACCCACAACAATTAATGACAAACCAACAACCAACAATCAATAACTAGGTTTCATTAGATCTAAGCAAGCACAAGTAAATCTAAGCTATCATGTTAAAAGAAAGAAAAGCATACGATATAATCAAACAACACATAGACATATTGAATGATTAAAGGATAACTTATCTTTAATTAAACATGGAAGAAAAGAGGGTTTGGAACCCTAAAATTGCTGCAAAAGTCGACTAGGGTTCATACCCAAAAGTTCCCTACCAAAAGCCCTCTCTAATGAATGAAAAATCGAAAATTATATATAGATTTACATTTGTGACAACATCCCCTTTTAATGGTTGACGTCGTCATCTCGCCGCAGCTAGGGTTTCTTGTCGTCCAATCCAACTTCTTGACGCCGTCATCTTGTAAGATTTCTGGGCTGTCACGCTTTGGATCAAAACGTGATGGCCTACTCCTTGTATAACGTGACGCCGTCCCGTATTAAGCTTCAATTTATCTTCTGGCGCGTCAAGTGTAAATGTGATATCCACCTCTTGTCTCATTGAGTGACGCCGTCCCTTTGAAATTCTTGACGCCGTCAGGTACTATTTCCAGCTTTGATTCTTAACTTTGTCGTTTTCTTCACTTTTTGCTCCAAAAATGTCCAAAATGCTTCCTTTTCCAAAATTCTTCTCAAAAGTTCCTAAATTGACAAAAGAAACGATTTAAGGTAATAATTGATCATATTATCACGACTTAGGGCTTAAATGACCTCTTAAAAGCGTAACAAATTTCTCCTTATCAAATACCCTTACACTTGGGATTTGCTTGTCCTCAAGCAAATGAGCTTTTATTCTAATGAAAATACCAGCTAGAGGTCATTTAACATTAATATAAAAGTAATTACAACAAATGATAGTTCCACCTTAATCAAAACAAGCACGGAAATCATACACTAGCACCTCACAAATAGTGTTTGGATACTCTAATCTTTCGGGTGTTATAAATGTATATATCACAAATGGAAATGGAAAAATATCACTCACTACCTGTCATAGCAAATAGATTACCATAGGCTTGGGAAAGGATCGAAAACCTCCACCACTTGGTGTAAGCACCTAGGAAAACTATCAAAGAGGTCTTTCAAAGGGTTATAACGTTTGGTGTAGGGATATGGAAAACACGGTTTGTTGGATAAATAGATATTTTACTGGTGGCAAATTAATTATCTTAGTTAATTACATGTACAATGCGGCGTTGCTAAGCCAAGACTCGACTCAACTTAGGCTAACAATAAAATAACAAAAACATAAAATGAAGCGGGATAGTAGTCCGTATGTTTTTCTCTTTTTTTATTTTTATTTTATTTATTTATTTATTTTTGCATACACTCTTGCCCTACCATCCAAAATAATACATCATAGGGAATTTACATTTCCCTTACACTTACATTTAACTATTCTAATTACTCGAATTAAGATAATTAAAATACTTGGAGTACTTTAACACATTTGTGCATATATGGAGGGTAATAATTGACGTTCTTCCCCATTACTCCATAACACTAGTACTTTACCCATGAGTCCCATGAGTCCCAAAATAACATGTACAAGATATGACTCGACTTAGCAACTATGTAATCAATTAGACAATTAACAAAGGGTTTAAACAAATGTTGTAACAATAATGCACTAAAGATGAGTGCATACAAGGAAGGCTAAAGCGATTTGGGTGTACATTTGGGGGTGGATTGTAAACAAATTTCCTTTAAGTAAAATGCTTAAAGTTAGAAACGAAAAAGATAGGCTCTGAAGGATGTACTAGGGGTATCGTGTACTAAAAATGAGTACATCGCAAAGGTGTGGGAAAATTACTTGACCAATGAAGTCATTGTAATTATATAAACAGGTGTAAAACATGGGTTATCCTAATGCCTCTTATCATATAGTAAATCCTAACTACATGAATGTAGTCTCACTAGCAGTCTCGGGATGCATCGCTAACGTAAGTTCTAGAATCTAAATGCTACCGGTACACTCACAAGCATTAAAGATAAATGCTTTTTCCTAAAGATCTAGGGGCGAACCTCACATATTTGGGGTGAAAATTTTTGAGTGGTACGGTTTTTTGTGCTAGTCATATAACTCCTATCCATGAGACGCTTATTAAAATTGAAGTTTCACTCCTATATATTGCAAAAAAATTTAAATTTGGTGCTAAAATTACCCTAACAAGTGTTTCTGTCAGTTTTATTACACATCTACAATTAGACAAGAGAAAAATCAAGTGCAATTGTAATTTCTAAGGAATCTTCATTTACCCCCCCCCCCCCCTTACACTTAAGCCGAACATTGTCCCCAATATTCAATTAAAAGATGTAAAAGTAAAGAAAACGAAAGAATGAAACAAATACTCACCTGATTCGTTCGGTGTGAATGATGTAGTAACATGGTTAAATCCTCCTCCAAGAAAATGTGAAAACTCCAAGATTAAAGCAGCACCAAAAAGCTTGATTATCCATGCACATCTTCTTGTCCAATATAACCTGTTAATTAGCTGAAAAAAACAAACAAGAAAACCTAGCGTAAAATCGGCAGTAAATCTATAAAAAAATTAAATCCTAGAAAGCCAGTAAAGATATAATGCTTGTGGAATGAATGTTTGCAGATTCCTGGAGTTTATAAAATACAGATTTTTACGAAACTTTACAATTCAGGCAGAAAAACAAAACCTGCAAAATTTTCAGAAAATTACACATGACGTCGTCAGGTGTTACCTGACGCCGTCAGAATTGATCTGACAGAATTCTTATATTTTGTTTCCGAAATTTTTTTAGAAAAACCTATGTTCTTATTCCTGGAATCCTTCAAAACATTCATTATGACTCGATACAAGAATTTGACTCAAACAAATACTAATATGCATGTTTATATCTCATTGTTATCGTTCATGGTTAATTCGTTCTTAAAAACAAATTTGGATTTCCCTTACACTTACCTTTTGCAAAATACCTTTATATGTGATCAAGACGAAGTTAAAAACAAAATAAAGCATTTCACAAAATGTTTGATACATGAACAATAAACAATATAAACAAAACATACATACGGAAGCAAATAAAATCAAATAAACAAATAAAGCTTGGGTTGCCTCCCAAGAAGCGCTTTTCTTTATTAACGAGTCTTGTAGCTAGACTCAAAGTCACGTTCTATCCTATGTAAGTGAGTTCCTCATCGAGGACATCTTTAGGATTGAATTTAGTTTGAAGCTTCCTATCGGTATGCTCAGTACGGTATGTCCTTTCAAACTTCTCTCCATCCGGGTCATATAATGTCATTTTTATGTGCCATGACCCATCTCCTTCCTTAGGTGGTTTGTTCCAATTCCATTTGTGTTCATCATTCTCACTTTTCCACCTATTCATTCCTAGGTTAATTGGCAAAACTCCTAGGAAGTCAATCATCTTTCTAAAAACTAGAGGATCTTCAAATGGGTCCAGTTCAGTGTCCCTAGCCAAGAGTTGTTCTACCGTATGTATTCGGTTTACAAATTCCTCTTCTAGGTAAAATGGGCGTTGGGGTCCTATGAAGTCTCCATTAACCCAAGGTTCGTATCTAGATGGTCTCCTTTTCATATCTACCCAATGAGGTGTTGGTTCCTCATCATTATCGTAGCTATGCTTTTTAACATCGTAGACCGACCAAGTTTCACCTTCTCCTACTGTTATCTCAGATTCATTACAATCAATCATGGCACTAGCGGTCGCTAAAAATACTCTTCCTACTAACAATGGGCATGTAATATCACTCACCATATCTAGGACATGAAAGTCCGCTAAAATAGTTAATCTTCCTACGGGAACTACTACATCCTTAATCATTCCAACCGGGTGGGCTACGCTTTCATCCGCTAGACCAATTACTACTTCCGTCTCCTCTAACTTTCCTAGCTTAAGAGTGGTGTGAAGAGACAAAGGAATCAAGTTAAGGCTTGATCCAAACTCAAGAACACAAATTACAATAACCACTTTCTTCACAATGTCGTCCCTTACTTTGCCCTTCCCATTCCATCCCCTTCCATTCTTTAAAATTTAGACTCGAGAACAGAGCGTTAAAATTATGACCTATTACGTGTAGGAAAGCTCCTCATTGAGGATATCCTTTGGATCAAATTTCTCCTTTAATATTCTCTTAGTAGGCTTCGTCCGGTATGACTTTTCAAACTTCTCTCCATCGGGGTCTATTAATGTCATCTTAATGTGCCACAAACCATCCCCATCTTTTGTTGGCTTATTCCAATTCCATTTACTTTGCGGATCCTCCTTACCCCATTTATTCTTTTTGAGATTAATTAGTAGAACTCCTATGAACTCAATCATCTTCCTAAATACTAGAGGGTCCTCAAATGGGTCAATCTCGGTTTTCCTAGCAAATTGTTGTTCCATATAAGATGCATTCTTCACAAATTAATCCTTTAAGAAGAATGGGCATTGAAGTCCTATAAAAGCTTCATCGATTCGGGGGCCATATCTTGATGGTTTCCTATCCCTAGCTAACCAATCGGGGACCATTTCTCTTTTATCGTCATACTTATGCTTTTGGACATCATAGATCGACCTAGTGTATGGGTATAAAAGCATTTTTCCCGATTTAGCGATTTTTAATGATTAAATTTTGTGTCATTATATGTTATACAACCGGATATACATGAAACGTATTCCAACTAAAGTTTTTTAATCATTAAATCTTTTCCACCCTTTCCTCGCTAAAGTATTTCGTCAGCATTGATTTTAGTGATGGCTCAAGTAGTGACTATTTATAATCAGTGGGAGTTAGGAATGGCAATGGGGCGGGTTTGGGGCAGGGCGGCCATCCCCATCCCCAAACTCGATTAGAAATAGCATCCACCAAACCCACCCCAATCCTCATTCGAGATTTTATCGGGGCGCCCCGTTGGGGTGAGATGCTTCACTAAACCCGCCCCGTACCCCATTGGGATCTTATCGGGCTGTCTTCTTCAGGCGCGATTAATTTTATGCAGTACTTGAAAAATCGAGAGGCCATCATTAATAACTTAAGTATTAATCTTATTAAGCTTTCAACAACAATATTAAACATAAAAAATGATAAGCTAATCATGTCGCAAATCAACTTCTTTATAATATTATGACACAAAACAACTTACATGATAACAATTTTCAAATTTACAAATATTGAACATTAAAGAATTATATTTTTATTAGGTAAATACCAATGTAATACTATATGTATAATTGTATATAGATATATTTTTATGTATATATATGTTTCGGGGCGGGGCGGGGATATAATTGAGCCCCGTCCCCGCCCCAAACCCAATAAACTCCCCGTTAATGCCTCGAAACCCGCCCTGAAACCCAATAAGCATGCCACGCCCCGCCCTAAAAAGTTCGGGTTTCAGGTATCCCGTCGGGTTCAGAATTTTTTGCCAACCCTAGTAGGAGTAGCTTTTAATGGCTATATTGACTAGATTTTGACTTTTTCTGACACTTAGTTTTAGTCACTAAATGTCACATATCTTGTAGGGATGCATGTTGTTTCTACTAAGTAAGACTAATTTCTTTTGATAAAACACACCAAAAACACATTCAAAGTTAAAAGCAAACAAATGATCAATATAATATGATTTGATAAAATTACAAAGATATTACTGTGTAAGTTTTAAATTTTAGAAAATTTAAACAGCCATAACCATAAGTTCCTTATATAACTGTCACAAAATTGCTACTTGCTTGACAAAGAATGCAATTTAATGTAAC
Source organism: Artemisia argyi (assembly GCA_030686995.1). Classification (NCBI taxonomy): domain Eukaryota; kingdom Viridiplantae; phylum Streptophyta; class Magnoliopsida; order Asterales; family Asteraceae; genus Artemisia; species Artemisia argyi. The sequence goes on from CM060683.1 coordinate 69,248,233, forward strand.
ATAACCTAGTCACATTCTAGCCTTTGCATAATCAATCATCGAGCTTATCTTGTTTCAGCATTGTTCATTTGTTTGTGAAGAGAGGGGCTTTGTGTTGGGCCTTGGTTATTTGAACCCTTAGCCTGGTTCCAGGTATCTTAATGTTGGGCCAATGCCCATGTAAACCATTGTTATAGTTTCTTTTGTTTTTTGTTATTTCACATTTTTGTATACTCAACTTTGTCAACCTGGGAATCTTGTATAGGATAATTTTTCATCACTAGGTGTTGTGATGCATTAGATGTTGTCTTTGTTCTCAAGTTGGACAATGTATTTTAGTTTCTGAAATATACTTATGGGTTGTCCTTGCAATAGTTTTTATCTAAGTAATAATAACGACAATAGAGTAGACAAGAGATACACACGGCACACATATATGTGGCATGTAGAAGTATATTCTATTTTTCAACAGTTGTATATTTTTTTTTCTTTGAAAATTAAATACACAGCTATCAGTCATAAGTAAAAGCAATATAATTGCTTAGCAATAAAAATCAAGGTAAACAATTGTTGAAGTAGTAGTCCTGTTATCTACTCATAACACTTAATTGAATGAACAAATCATGGTAACCTATGAGCAAAAAGGCTTGTGATTATCAAGTTAAAAAGTGTATGGTCTCTAGTTTAATTCTCGTTAGATGCAAAAAATTCTAAAATAGTCATGCCAATCTTCTGAAAAGAGAAGATTTTACCTTTTTCGAATCTATGTGATGATGGGTTCAAATCCTTTAATTATTTGGCCAAAATATCGAAAACCATAATTACTAAAAAAATAAATAAAGTGATTAGAAATAAAATACTGCCGTTAAAAGAAATAAAAAATAAAATAAAATACTACCTATGGCTAATTTTACATATTTTTACGTTGATTTAGTAGCACTAACACAACTATTGCAAAAGATAAAAACTAATAATGTATGTTTTTTATCTTTGCAAAATATTATTACAATCTATATACTACATATAAAGAAAAAATTGTCAAAGTGGAAAAGTGAAAAATTAAGTAATGTGAAATGTTGAAAAATCTTATTAAAGGAAATTATGAAATTTAATTAATACTCTTATTAAAACACCCCATTACTTAAAAGTACAATGATTTATTCACATTGTACAACCAATTAAAAACATGTTTACTAAATTAAATACAACCAATTAAAATAATTAATACAAATCACAAACCGGGTTGACCCGGTACGCTTCAAACCCGATGGGTTGAACCGGTTTAATTTGACCCGTTTTTTACCCAACCTAGCAAGTTGACCCGGTTTAAATCGACCAATTTTTCGACCGGAACGGTTCAACCGGTTGAACCACCCGGGTCGAACCGGGTTTCAAAATATTATGTTTAATTCCCAAATCTTCAAACTTTTATTAATTTTCATTTATAACCTATAAATTTTTTTTTTGTCAATAAACTATCTGTCACTATAAAATCCCGTTGCTATGCACAGGTACTCGTCTAGTTTAAAATAAGTCGGTAAAAGATCATTTGAAAGTCTAGTAAACATTTATCCAAAAGGTAGACTTCTATGTTAATGTGCCGACTTAAACCTCTTTTAGGTGTCGTCTTATCTTTATTTTCACTAAATGCGGGTCCCAAACAGTGATAACCTAATTATACTATAGTGATGACGACTCATCGCAATGAACAAAACTCATGATATGTTCCCTAATTGTTGTATACGTGTGGCGAGATAATATAAGTGGTAGCATGACATGTAAAGTGGCTTGTGGTTCATCATTTCCTACCTGATGGCGAGAGGATGTGACCATGTGTAGACAAGGGTGATGGTTTGCTAGTTCATCGACATAATGTTTGATGTGACCTTAATGTTACAACTTACATGTACCAATTTGGCGATGGAAAATAATTTCGAGTAACTACTTTAGGTTCGGTTGTACCAATTTGATGATGAAAATTAATTTCGAGTAACTACCATAGGTTCGGTTGTACCAATTTGGCGATGAAAAATAATTTCGAGTAACTACCTTAGGTTCGGTAGGTCATTCTCTGCGATTCTTCAATGAAAGGGTATACGTAGGTCGAAATTCTCTTTTAACACAACCACTCTCCTTTAATTACCTACCAAATGATGAATTTGATTCCCGTTCGAGGCTTCATGAGTAACTAAGAATCACATGCAGACGTGAGTTTCTTCGATATACACAGGCCTGGATTATAGCAGGGGCAACATGGGCCAATGCTCAGGGTCATATACAAGTACAGAGAAAAATTTTGTACCGAAGAGGCTTAAGAAAGTGTTGTATGTTAAACAAATATTTTCATGAAAATCGTTTAAAAAGGTAAACTTCAGTTCTATACAGCCTTATTGAATTAAGGGAAATGCTAAAATCACTCACAAAATTCACACAAAAAATTCACTCAATGACTTGTTGGCTGATGTTTGGTTTAATACAAAAGAAGAGAAAAAAATTGTCATAAAATGCACCGTACATCTAAACTGAATAAAGTGTTTTTATAAAAGCATATAGAAAACCACCTACTAAACTACTACTGTATAAGTTAAAAAAAACAAACTAACTAACTACGGAGTACTAATGTAGTGTATTTGACTATTTTCTAACAAATACAGTAATTAACAGTCCTTTGGGGAGAATAATCATTGGTCCACCACAAAGGTAGCCAGTTTAATGAATAAATTATTAGCCAAATTTGTTTGCTGTTAATTGAGATTGATGCTCATTTTAATAAATGCAAGAAATCCTCGTTATATCTTAGAAATACTCAAATTTTTACATCTGTAGAAAATTACAACATACTCAGGACCATATGCAACTGTCCAATTGACTCATTAATTTATATAGCATTTCTTGAGAATATCATTGATTAAAATACATATTGGAAATGGATCTTTGCGGGTACATAGTTCCATTTAAAATAACTGACGATCAAGTTTACCATCATGAATTAACAATGATTTCACCATGGTTGTTAGCATCAAGATCCTGATCCTGATCATGATTGTACTATCTCACGATTGCATTTGTGAAAAGCGATCAGAATCATAGTAGGATCTCAATTCGAGTAGAACCGTAGAATCACACGCATCGTTTACGAGGTGATCCTACAACAAGCACGTTTTTGTTTTACTATTTTGCCTTTCAGTGCTCCTGTCGTATTTCTTTTGTGTAAAAATAGTTTACTTAGCGATTGAAACATGAAGTAACGTTACTTAAATATATTTGAGACTATTCTATAATTAGAAATACTTAAAATTCAGACTTTTACTTGCTTATTATGAAAGGATCTCAAAATTAATTGGTTAGAAAGTTTGTTAGTAAGCAAGTTGGTTAGTAAGTTTATTAGAAAACAGGTTGGTTGTTCAAACTAAAATTATTTGGCTTAACACATCTACCATCTCTACTTATAAAGCATAAAGACAACTAAATGTGTAACCGAATAACCAAATAACGTAAAATATAATCACAGGTACCCGTCGCCGCATTGTGTGGGTACCGTTCTAGTGTAATGCAATGTATCTAAGACCGATCATAATGATTGGTTGACCTTTGGTCAATCGACCATGCAAATGTTAGATTATGGACATTATTTTAGTAGTCGTATGTTAGGATCGAACTCGAGATCACGGGATTGCACACAATACGTATGAAGAGAAAAAGAAATAATTATTTATAAATGTTATAAGTAATTATTAATAAACACAAAACTAATAATAGTAATTAGTATCTAATGATAAATGACTAATGACCTATTAACGAAGATTAGGAAAGTAATACTTATAAATAATTGGAAACAAGAGAAGGTTCCGGAAACCCCTTGAGGGATCCATGACCGATCGGCCATAAGGAGGTTCTACCTCCTTATTGCCTTGAGCTCCAAGTATTCATTAGTATAAATACAAACCCAAGATTTATAGTTTCTCATAACTTGTACACACACATCTTGGTATTTTTCTCTCCTTCTCTTTGTCTAGTCGATCCATCTAAACAATCCCTTAAGGGATTCGATTTTCATAGATCAATCAAGTTTTGTGTTTTATTTACTTGCATAAACTTTTTCTTGAATTAGTACGTGTGTACAAGAACGTGATTCAAACACACTATTGTTTTATTCTTGGATTGAATTACAAAAGAGGTAAGGGGTAATTCTTATAATCCACATAAACCCTAATTAGGGTTCTTGATTTGAAGATTGCAATTGATTCTTGTTCGGGCTAGAATCACAAAGGTACGTTTACTATTTAATATTGATTAATTAATTATATGTTATATGATCTTGTTATAATTGCTTCCGCTATGCTCACTTGATGTGTTTGGTTTATAATATATGAATGTCATGATATCATAATTCCAACAGCAAACGCGTCCCCCCATTACCTTTGTCCACTCGAACGCATCCCCATAATCGATCATAATGGTTGGTTTGCAACAATTTACATTTGGATTATTTGATTCGTTTGAACTTTATACCCGAATTTTAAAAAAATCTTATATTTGTGTTTATTTTCTTGATGTTTATAAGTTTCTGATTTATAAAGAAAAATATAAATGTAAAGAATATAAAATTTGAAAGCCGCAATTACTATTAATGCAGTATACTAATTTTTGTAAAAAGAAAAAATGGAAAAGATAATAAAAGACAATTATACCCTTATGCCGTTCAAAAAAAATATATAACAAAAATATCTAACATCCGTTTGCATAAGTGATTATCAGTGTTATTATTTTCTAACTTAAGGATCATGCATGCAATAAAAAGTTTCAGAGACGATAGATGCAAGTTCGGACAAACCACAAGGATGATCCGTGTAATTTACTCTCAAGTTATTAACAAATCCTTAAAGCATTAGGTGTAGTGAAGAGGGAAAGCCTCCTCATTCGGGTCCCACCCCTGCCACATCACCCAACACCTCAACTTCAACTATCCACAACAAACCCCCTTTACCAAACAACAAACTTCAACTTCCCCATTAGGGCACCACCTCTTACACATTTATTTTTTTATTCATTTCATTAAATAAATTAAATTCATTTCACAAATACTTAAAAATAACAAAACATACTAATTTTATCTCATCAAATAAAAAAGTTACAATACGGAAAAAAAACCATACGATTTGCGGAAAAAAAAAACATACGATACGGCACGAAAATAAAGAAACCGATAAATACGATATGCAACATCATCAATAATTTATAAAGACTTATAATTATCGATGAGTGCTGACTTTTCTTCCAAAACTTGCAATACTTGTTCCTTGACCATTCTCAATGCGACTTGAAGTTCCAAATCTGTTTCATCATTTCTTAAAAGGGTTTGTACACCGACCATGACTATTGGATGGTCTTGAGGCAGCTGATCAAGCCCGTCAGGGAAGGGAGCGTGAGGCTGATCATGACTATGGAAGTGCTACGGGAGTATGAAGCTGATCAAGCCCGTCAGGAAAGGGAGCGTGAAGCGTACCTCAAAGGAAAATAGGATCGCATGAACAGAAGAGCAGAATGGCGTTGGGCTCAGGGACTTCCACCTGTGCCATCGAGTGAGGACGACTCAAGTGCCTCCTACTCGAGTCAGGAGGGATATGTGTCGGATGATTCATTTTATTGAATCATAGTTTTTATTATCGTATGGTAGTTTATGGTTTTTAATTTCCATTTCTTAGTTTAATGTTGTTATCGTATTTGTAAAATAATTGTATGTTGTTTCAAGTTATTTTAATCCTATATTTAATATAGTTGCATTAGCATTTACACATTACATTCTTAAAAACATACATATACATTTTACCTTCACAAATAAAAACATACATTTTAATTACCATCTAATATTACAATCTCAATATTCAAAAAAAAAAAAAAAAAAAAAAAAAAAAAAAAAAAAAAACGAAAGGACATGAATGTCAAACAATTCATCTCGTCGTCACGACGGGGAGTTTGGCAATGGTGAGGAACGGCGAGCCCCTCTTGGTGTAGTGAAGAGGAACGGCTCGCCGTTGACGGCTTCACGTCGGACAGCGAAGCCTTCCTCTTCATCTACACCTAATGCTCTTAGAGGGTATTTGAGATTGCATAGTTTCAAAAGCATTTATACAACCATATGACTTTGTTGTAGGGAGTTGACTGACACACTTTCAAATCTTATTGAAACACTTCATTATACAAATACTTAAAGCCGTTTATACTTAATGTACAACTGTCTGTTACATAGAATGAAGTGTCTTAATAAATTTTATGACTGTATATAAACAACCATACCCCTTGTTCAAAACTTCAAATTCTTCTAGAGAGCAAAAGGTCGGTGACATGTGTCAATAATCAGTTGGAAGCTTTTAAAAAGGCGAACATAATTCAACCCATACATTAATAAAAAAACATAAATGACATTAAAAATTGAAGACCAATAACATTTCGATCTCCACCGTCTTTACCGTCCAAAAAATCCTGAAAGAATCATCATGTTTACTAGTTATTACTCACTATATTTTTAACAAATTCAAAATAAATAAATAAAAGTTTTAAAATAATTTTTTACGAGTCTTTACAGCAACGAGTTTTCTTTTACAGTATTATGCTAACTACCAAGTTAAATTCTACGTAGTAATATGTTTTATTTATAAATAACATCAACCATATTATAGAAATTTTTTTTATTGAAACAATGACATCTACGAGTTCGAGGCAAACATATTTGAGACAAAGTTTATGCACATGAAGATTCTTATTCGTAATTTTGATTATTTTTCTCTTTTAACTTCTTAGAGTTTATAAGTTATAACTAGATGTTAACATTTTTGGCATTTCAAAAAAATAAAGTGCATATACTATAACAAATGTTAAGATCTGCCCTTTAGTTAAATACGTAGTTTTTAACCAACATATTATGCATGCATACTAGCTAAAAGAACACGTCTACTTTATATTTGCTTTCTAAAAACTATTCAGTGAAGTGTCCCTTTTATTTCATATTTATGTAGCATGAAAAGGTGTTAATTCTTGAACCTTTTTATAAACTTAACACAATTAATACATTTGTAATGTGAAATACTTATAAAGTTTTAACATAGAGTAGGTTTATAAAATCAAAATGTTCATGAATTTAATATATAACAATATTAAATACTTATAAAGCTTTATAAAATTTAACCAAGCTTAAATCATTTATTTAATAAATAAGTGCATTACTTTTACCAAAAATAGTAAATATTTTAGAATAATCATTTCATAATAATCATAATAATATCCGATCACATAAAACCATTTTTCATTAAAAAAAGTAATAACGACCCCACAAGCTAGGACCAAAAATACCTTATTGCACCCACTATAAAAAAGAGCATCACATAACCACTTAGTTACACTTGTCTAGAAAAACACTAGATTCAACTCGAACAAACCATCCACAAAAATGTCTTCTCAATCTCCTCCACCAATTCACTTATGTTTTTTCCTAACCATCCTCTTCATGTTTGTTAGCTTCTCATGGTACTCAAGTTATGAATCCATGTTTGAGGGTTTATTTGATAATCTTAAAATGGTTTTTATACTTTCACCAATGCTCCTACTTGTGGTTCTTCACTTGATGTCCTTTTTCGACACTAGCGGTCGATATCCGATGTATGTTACAGATTATGATTCTGCGAATAGTGCGACTCCTTGGGGTGTTGGCTTGGTGCTTGTGCTACTTTTCTTCTTGCTTTCTTACCAATCTGATCTACGTGAAAAGTGGTTTCCACTTCTTAGTTGATTATTGTATGGAGGAGTTTAGTGGTAGGGAAATGAATCATGTAATGTAATGTATCATGGATGTAAATATTATAATATTTTGGTATATTTTCGTGTTATATACTCCGCTTTTTAGCTATCTTAATTAGTAGTTAGTATCTATTAATGTCTGATCCAGCTATTTTTGTAATTAAATATGTGTAAATTAATGTATGGGCGTAAAGCTTTATTTTAGTGAGTGAGCAAGGTTGCAAACCCGTAGGTTGAGCCGACCGGTTAAACCGTAAACTGACTTGGTCATTATATATATGGTTTTGAGAAAAAGCCGGTTGAACCGTTCGGTTAAACACAACCAAGTGAATTGAGTCATGATGCACAAAATTTGTAGGGCCAGTTCCCATAAGGCGGATCCATCCCTGCCTAACTAATTGTTGAAAAGGGTATAGTTCAAAAAAAAAAAAAAAAAAAAAAAAAAAAAAAAAAAAAAAAAAAAAACTAATTGGTGACAAAATATTTGTTTTCTGTGGGACGAGCAAATGCATCCCTATCAATCAGAGGCGGAGGGGATAGGCCGATAGGGTGGCAGAAGGGTGCTGGGCCTCCCCCAACCAGCCCAATATGCTTAAGCTAGCTTAGCCCATATCCAATATTGAATAAGAAATCATAAACTGCCACCTTAAGATCATGGTTTTACAAATAGGAAATGAAAGTGACAGCTGAAAAATCAAAAGAAGTTTGTGGTTTGTAACTTTGTACCCAGTCAAGTGTTATAATTTTGTATATTTAACTGTTTCATTTTTCTGTATACCTTTGCATGGATCTTTAGCTATTCACGATTGTTGGTCAATTTTTTATGTTATTAATCTTTTTATTTACTTATCAGACAAATACATAAAGTTATTGGTACTTTAGATATTGATTTAAGTGAATTGAGCCTTTTAGATAGATGCTACTGATGAATTCTATATTTCTTTTTCTTTCTACCAAGGATGACTTTTATTTTTCCTTAAAGGTATTTCATTTGTAAGTTTGTGAATTGGATGATGTTAAACCAATCTGAGAATAGAATATTTAAAAATCTTATTATTATAATTTACAAATTTGTGAATTAGATGATGTTAAATCAATGTGAGAATATAATATCTAAAAATCATATTATTATTATTATTTATTAAAGTTTGAGAGTTAATATAGTTGAGGTTAGTTCATTATGTTGACCTTAGGTTAATCAAGGCCAAGAAAATATATGATTTATAAAACGCACAAAATTAGATTTTTGCCTTCTAGCTTGTCGTAGCACATGCTTGGATCAATGTATCTTTACTTTTTCAAATAATAATAATAATAATAATAATAATAATAATCCCGGCCCCCCTCAACTTGAAATCCTAGCTCCGCCCCTGCTATCAATTAAAAAATATGAATGACATTGTGTTGATTCATAGAAACACTAATCTTGATTCAAATCTCATGTTAGTTCTTAAAAAGATATATAGCACTTTGGAATTTTAAAATCACAGGTTGGTCGAGTTTCCATAGTCTTTTAATTTACTCTAAATATGAGAGTTTTCAAGTTTGTTTGATGCAAACAAATCTAAAGTAGCAATTTTAACTTTTTTTTTTTTTTTTTTTTTTTAAAAGAAGACTTTTTCAGTTTGTGCAAAGAACAATAATAAACAAGTAAAATATGATTTACTAAAATCACAATAAATTTTCATTACTTAGCTTGCATGATATTTCAACTTTGTTTTACAGCTCTTTTCAGTTGCTTGAAATAAACAAGAAATTAAAAATGCCACCAAACATGACCTAATTCCTGGTGACAATTAGATATGAACTACTTATTTCATTTGACTATTCACCTCAGCTATAATTAAAACGAAGAAAATGCATCATTTATGTATTTTGAACCTATTGGTCCCAGAGTCGTTGTAGATTTTAAGGTGGTCGGTATTGCAAATCTAAAATCAGTCTGTATGCATTATGATGCATCTGTGTAACTTTAGCTACTTGCTAATTTCAAATAATTCTATAACTTACATTTGTCTATATAAAAAAACTTAAAAATCATATCAATATAATTACTCCTCAAAGGTACTGCATGTCTGCATGTATATGTTTTTCTATTTTAAAAGATAATGTGTGTGAGTGATTAGATCTAACATAGCCAATGAAATCTAATAAAGGGGTATCCAAGCCCATGTGTGAGTTTGGTATGGTATTCTTTTATGAGGAAAGTAGAATAATAATGGACTAATCACTGATTTGTGGGGGTGCATATCTTTTAATATCAATATTAGTAAAACCGTATAATTATTATACGTACTTGTTTTGTTATAAGATAACTTAATAGGTATAGCCGTATAGTTATATCATTGCTTTGATCGAAATTAAGTATACTACGACTACTTGCTTTTAGCCTAATACGTATGCTGTGTAACATTAGTTTTTTTGTCACTACGTAAGAAAGGAATAGACATTAAGGGGGTGTTTATTTTTCCCCTTAGTGAAGGGATTGTCATTTAATATTACTCCGTAATACTTTTTTAGGTGGGCCTAACAAAATCCCTTGTTTCCTCTATATCCATAAGGGATAAAAAATGATACTCTCCCCATTAAGAGGTATTAAGAAAAGAGGGACCCACCATCTTTCCACATCTAGAAAAAAATAAACAAGGCCTAAGAGGTTCTAGCATGAAGAGACACCAAATAATATCAAAAAATGTTGAGTGCATTTAGTTGCAAAATAATAATAATAATAATAATAATAATAAATGATAATAATAAAAAATAATACTCCCTCCGTCTTTAAATAAATGTCCAGTTTGACTTTTCAAAGTTAAACTAGTTCAACTTTGACCTTAAATATTTTTTGTATGTTATATAATACATGATAAAAAGTTATACCATTAAAAAATACATTTAAAACTCAATCCATTTATATATTTTGCATCAAATATTATATAACAACCACAAAAATAATTAAGGTTAAAGTTGAACCAGTTTGACTCTGAAAAGTCAAACTGAATATTTATTTAGGGATGGAGATAGAAATAAAAAGAAAATCTGAATTAACGTGTTCATGTGAGTATGTGACATTTTTTTTACGACGAGTTAGTACAATACCAAATTAATTATTCGATTATACAATACTTAAATAGAAGGTAGTCCATGTCAACCTCAAATAATAATTAGTGACTCGATTCCACAATACAAACCCAGAATGTAGTCCTTGCCATCCTCAAATTGACGCATTTATGGGGCAGAACCCCACAGATTCTACCTTGAAGGAAAACTCCTACGGAGAGACTCGAACCTAAGACCTCTCGCATATGATAACAACCTCCTCAAGGTCACCCTTGGAAATATGTTGTGAACAATGTGATTTTAACCGGATCCTTGTTTCCTTACTAGGTAGATAACTCGCGCGTTGCTGCGGGGTGATTTGCTAAAAAAGGTTTAGCAAGTCATGGTTGCCAACTTAGCAAAGCAACTGGCACATTTATAAATTTAGTCCGAAGGCTAAAGAAGCATAGAACTGATCTTGCAAGTAAACATTAGCCTTCCTTGGTCAACAAACCAAACCTTTAACAGCTTAATATGAGCACCACTATCACACCATTATAGTTGAACAAACATGAAGCTGTCTATATCTTCAATACAAATACAGATGTAGAGTGCTTACCTATTTTCGTTTGCCAACACAGCTATAAAATGTTCTATGTTACAGTGTTGTAAGTCAAAGTAATGTGCAAAAAAAAAAAAAAAATGTGAGGATGTACAAATGATTCATAAAAAAACTCGTTCTTCGCAGCTTCACAAAAGATTGATTTTTTTGTAAGACGAAACTTGTTTACTTGCTTTCTTTATCTTCATTCGCTTGCATTTTATCATCTTAAAGTAATTGACATGGTTGAAGATCATCAACAGCAGGTATAAACAATATTTGGGTAGAGGTTTACAATTGCGTTCCTCGTTCGATCTGTATTCCACAACGCACTGCCAAGAGAGCTGCATACGTATCAAATGAGCAATAGTAGAACTAAGAGTTTACTATGCTGTTTAATACAGATAAAAAAAATGCACGTATACAAACGATTTCATCCCATTCAAACCACACTTTTGTCTCGAATCGATTAATTAAATGGCGAAGACTAAGAATCCTCAGTACATATCTTACTCAACGGGTAAATAGGTAAACGCTATTAGAATCTAGTTGTGCAGATCTTACGGATTCATTACATCTCTAGAGGTCGCAACATGGGCCAAGTGGTTAATGTCATTGCTTTTTATTGATTGTTCTTTGAAATTAACATGGCTAACATTAGGGTGTCTCATGCATAGTGGTTGTTAAAACAATAGGTGCATAAGTAAATTCATTGAAGGTAAAAATGAATGTTCAATTTAGTTTCTTTTTTTATGCGCAAACCAATTTCTTTATCTAAAGCTTATAAGTCATATTTTGACTTTTAGTGTGAAATAAAAACCTTGAAAGTCTATGTACTTACCAAATAGTTATTTGTCGAAAATAGTTTTTTAAACAGTGGACATAACTCAACTTGCATACTAATTGCACCTTCTGCAAAACACCGCAACACTTCACTGTTATAAACTCATACATTGTTTGAAAATGGATTTTAGGTGGTGTTTAGAATTTTATATTAATTTAACTTTTATGTTTCTCTCCTTATTTATAAGTCTATATATCCAAAGTGTGGTCAGTATTCTGGCATTATGCCATTATAACTCGCTTTTTACCTGTTTGACTTTATATGGGTCTAACAATAACAACAAAGACGTGCCTAATCCCGGCAGACCATGGTGACTTTATATGAGTCTAAATATGTAATAAAAGTGCTATGTTCACTTTAAATATGTTTTGGTACATACTTGTTTCAAATTGTAAACTGTAGAAAACGTACTCGGAAGTTCATCTAAAATAAGGAAATGATCGAACAACTTCAATTCCGGCCTACAAAACAAAACCAAATATCAGAATTCAGAAACCCAAAGTGATACAGGAATTGTTGAAACTAAAAATCCAATTTTTTTATCCACAAAATTTCTTTTCTCAATGAAAAGAAGCCCGAACCAACCGAAACCTAGGACCCTATGCAATGACAAATAATCTTGAAGGTTGTTGGTGCCATTTTCATTATCAGTTATAGATTTAGTTAGTTTTCCTTTCATCGTATCCCATGAGAACTCTAAGGTAAACTCGGTGTCCTCTTCCTTCTTCATGGAGCTGTACTTTTTGAAAGAAATAAAACAGCTATGAGAAACATCAGTCAACAATGTTGATTAAATAAACAATGTAATTTTTTCCTGGTACATTGCTTACGTGAAATGAGAGTCAGTTCAACAGGTACATAAGCATTCAGGTTGTTCTTTCTGGGAATGGTAAAGGTCCCGTCAGCAGGCACGACTCTGGCCATATGTGTAAGAACGACGCTTACCATGAGGAGCACTCGATCAGTTAGAGGTATCCATTGGTAGTTGATGATTGTGCAACTTTTTGGTATGTCACCTGCAAATTAACACCATTAATAATCTACTCATTATTACATGAAAAACTTAATCCTAAAACAAATACTTATTACCTTGACGAAAATCATCTGACCCATTGTAACCAAGATTTGGATCATAACCGTTGAACTGGTCCTAAAACAAATACTTATTACCTTCAACTAAATGCGTAGCTGCATACCGTATTGTTCAACCAATCTCTAGTCTTTGACCTTGTCGTTTGCTTCTGCAATTAAGCCTCCGTTTGATCCGTTGGTACAATATATCCAGCCTTATGCACCTAATTCAGTCAAAACATTGTTTACTAAAGCAATGATAATTGTTAATGAGGTCTATACAGAATTATATAAATTGTTGCACACTAACCTCAAGAAAACTAAGAGGGCCATGGGTCTTTTTCCCATCTATTTTGGACATAACAATTACGGATGCTTCAAAAATTCCATTGCCATTACCCATCCAATGTTCCTTGTATAATCAAACCCTGTATAAGAGGGCCATGGGTCTTTTTCCCATCTATTTTGAACATACTCAAGTCCTTGCCACTCTATTTCGAGAAGAATAATTTCATCATGATACGATGTTATGGTTTAGTTCACTATGTAAAATACCGAAGCACTAAAGCCGTTTTAGAAATTGGATATACGTACCATAAGTCAGTGTGCTTGACTTTGCAATATTTTTTAACTTTGGATCAACATCTATATCTTCTTTAAAAATCTTCATATGATAGAAGTAAAAAATTACATGGTCGTTTTCAAACGAATGCGACTAAGCCAGAACAAAGTAAGTAATCCCAAACAGGCACTTATTATTTGAAGGCTATTGTGTGGAGTACAATAATGAGAGATTCAAATCGTTATGTATTTCAAAAAAACTAAATTCTTGTAAACTAATGTGCATAACCCCTATTCTGAATAAATGTACCATTTACTAATTTGAAACCTATTATGAATAAATACACTATTCCATTCGGTTCTAGTATCGACATTGTACATATATTCATTTTTTTTGGGCAAAAGTTCAGAGCCAATAACAAAAGTGGAGTTATGATCAGCAAATCGCCTCGACTTCAAGCTATCAATTAAAGTATATGCATATAAACTGATTTTGATACACGTTCACTAACTCTTAACGTTGCCACAATAGCCAAACCCATGAAGATCAAATGCAACATACCTTTTAGGGTGTCGCAATTCTTCTCTGCTCCTATCATCTTGCGTGCCATTATCCTGTACCTAAAAAGTTGTCAATGTTACAATGGCAGTGACAATGGCAGTTACAATGGTGCTCCACAAAATAAACATCAAAATGACAAAAATAAATCGAGCAAAAATTTTTATATATGCAAAGAAAAAATCTTCTAAACAAAATTTGATTCAATAAACTTACTTGCCCTGAGACAGACCCTAAGCTTGACCAAAGATCTAGAACCATTCGGCATTCCTCCAAAACCCCTAATTTCACAAAGAACCCTAAATTAAAAGTAAGGTCTATATCAAAATCAAAACATTAAAACTGATAATCAAAAAGAAAAAACTGTTTGTAAGTACAATTAGAAGGGTAAAGTTAACACAGTTAGAAGGGTAAAACTATATTACCTTCAAAGGAATGTTCCAAGATGACGAAAGCCCAAGATGTAACAGTGCACACAACACTTAATCACTTGGATAGGTTGTTGAGTAGCGATGTGTATATCTTATAGTTATATCCCCTCTTTCTCAAATATGTTCTCATACTCTGCATACAATCTGCAATATATGAACAAATCAATGGTACACTATAATAACTCAGAAAAGAGAGAAAACATAAAAAATGGATACCATTGCAATAATAAACAATCACATACCTTCAATAAAGGAATCCGTACCAGCGACACTTCATATTTTTTTGCAATTCACTCATCCGAACCTGCAATTAAACACAAAACCATGAATGAAAATACAAACTTAAAAAAAAAATAACAGGGAAACAAAAATGAAGAACCATAGATCAGTTTCTTTGTGTACTTAAAAGTCATTATCTATGTGTTTGGGTCTACCATGTTATTGTTGGGTCACTTGAAAATAAACAGTCCCAAACACCCCTTAATATAAAATTTGGTCATTCTAAACAATCAAACCCCCGCAGTTGCTACATTTACAGATCCCTTTAGCCGAACAAACGCGCCTGCTATGATAACAATCCCCAATAGCAATACAGTGAATAGTAGATAAGTTTTATAATGAAAAGAAGTGCCAATATTTTTTTATTTTTGAACTTTTAACATTTTAAGCACGCGAAATGCAAAAATAGATTTAGTTGCAGTAACATCTAAAATTATTTTGACTATAAGCAGTGTATGGTATTGCACCTTTACGTATCATGATTCATTACGTCACTGTAAGAAGCATTTCTTTTTTTCTTTTTCTTTTTCCAAATTATAAGAAGCTAATGATAACACGACTCTCCCACACACAACAACCCCAAAAGATCTATACTGATCTTTGTGAGTTTAGAATCGTTCATGAGCTGAGATCCACCAACCAAATGAGGATCAAAACTGCAACGAATAAGGCTCAGAGGTGCCATGGCTGCAACCACAATTCATGAGTGGTTACCTTGCCAAGATATAATGCGGATCATGCTCATCATCGCCTTAATAGATAAATATAGTGTTCATCGTCACACACCCATCGTATTGTCACACGCCTTGGGTAGCGGCAACAAAAGGATTGATGGCATCGAAGAAGCATAAGCAGAAAGCTCAATAAAATCATCAAAGGCTCAGATTATATCAATATGAATAAGGCTCAGAGGTGCCATGGCTGCAACCACAATTCATGAGTGGTTACCTTGCCATGATATAATGCGGATCATGCTCATCATCGCTTTAATAGATAATATAGTGTTCATCGTTACACACCCATCCCATTGTCACACGCCTCGGGTAGCGGCAACAAAGGATTGATGGCATCGAAGAAACATAAGCAGGAAGCTCAATAACATCATCAAAGGTTCAGATTATATCAATATACTGAGCTTTGGGGTGCCTCCCCCAATTGCTACTTCCACACTTTGTGGGAGGCCTTTCTCTACACAATATGTCACTTAAGCCTATCTTTTTCTACCTGACCATCATGAACGCTCTGTCAAGACGGGCATGTCAAGTAGCTGCAATTACAAACTTTCCAAATAAGTCTAAAATCAAACATACAAAGAATGAAACGCATTTACATTTGAGTTTACAGCATTATACAATACCTAATAAGCATAGGCACAATACTTCAGGAATCTAGATAGTGACACTGCTACGCTACCCCATAAGCTCATAACCTCGACTAAGCAACCCCATAAGCCCAAAATTAACCTACCAGGTTAACCACAAACAAAAATACAGAATTTATGAAAACAAAAACGTAAAACTTATAATAAAAAACCCGAAGGTAGCAAAACCCCCAAATTATGTCAAAACCCTAATCTCAATTTTCAATTCTTATATATGTTTAAGTCATAATAATTGTTAAAAAAAAAGCAAAATAATAAAAAGGATAATTATAAATTAAAACCGTACCTCAATCTGCTAAGAAGTGTGGAAGTAGCAATCTTTGATATAATAAGGTTAGAAATACTAAAAATTAATTTAGTTTGTGCGTGTAATCAGACAAAGATGATGAAAACTATCAAAATCCAACAATAAGAAAAACTAAACCCGAAACCCACAATTAAAAAAAAAAAAAAAAAAAAATACAAAACCCCAAAATCTGAAGGTTAGGGTTTATAAACTTACTTGCATCAGCAAACCGTGATTCTTCGTAATTCATCCCAATCGATTTGTAAGACGAAGAAAAATAAGTGGTAATCAGATCTTTGAAATGAGTGAGTATGTGTGTTTTTAGAGAGATGAAGATGATAGTGATACCCGGAAGCTTCAAGAAAAGCGCGTTTTTTTATATATATCCAATAGTACTGTTAAAAAAAAAGGCTTAAGGGTACTGTTCATTCAGCCCCTGATAAATGTTATTGTTTATAATTTCGTACAAAGTATTTTATAAAAAACAAAGTGCTTTCTTTCAACTAAACGCATAAAATCTCTACAGTCTTACGACGCACGACGCTAATATCCCAAGTGTTCAATTATTTGATTTGACATCGATCGTTTTAATACCTAGCTAACACCGAGTTCAATGAAATTAAAAGCTATTCTTGATTAGTCCTTAATAATTAGTTAGTCGACCGAAGGAGCATATAATTGTCAGTTTGTCACGGTGGATGAAATGTGTCATACATCCAATAGCCAGTTATAAATTAAACGTGTTCCTACTCCACTTTCATATATAAAATAAAGGTGTCTCTAGCCGTTTGTAAAGATGCATCTGGATTAGTGCGAAAAAAGGTGTTTCCCTCAATAAAACCAACAAATTTGCCTTGTCGAATAATGGATCACTTTCTTCTTCAAAATATAACTTTATAGGTTTAAAAACTTGCTTTAACGACTGAAAGTTGTTTAAATAATTTAGACATATACAAATTAATTGACAAAATTATATGTAAACTGTAACATAATTGTATATACATAAATTTTTGACGAACGTAAAATACACATGTGACATAAAGATATATAGTGTATATACACGCACATAACTTCGTCGTTAAGACTCAAGCTAATAGGTGAATTTGATCTTTATTTAGAGTTTTGGTTTGCTTTAGTCTTTGTGACCTTGCAAGCAAGAATATTACTCTTTTGTTTTCAAGAAATATCACCTTTTTTTTTATACACTTTAGCTTATAATGCTGTAATTTGAAGTCCACACATGTATTTTTAGGGATTTAAATAAGTTTTAAATTGTGGTACATATATATCGACGACCGAAGTGGTTTTGGCATACTGGTATACAAGTACTGTACGTGGCTAGGTTTTTCTTCATATAAGATGTTGAAAATTTAAATAGGAATCAGGACTAATTCAAAGTATGCGATTTATTCTTTGGAAATTTCATCAAACTAGCGAGGAATTAGCTTGATAAAAAATAAATAAAAAAAAAGCCGAAAAAGGGATTACAAAGATTTCATACAAGTCGATACGTGATCATTGATCCAATCAAACTAAATGAATTCCTATTTCTAAGAAGAACACAAGAATGTGACAAGATTCTTATTTGTTCAACTAGAGTCTTTTTGTGTGTTCAGTCAAATGCAACTTAATTCCGATATCTCGAAATGATCCAAGTTATATGCGAATCACAACATCCCGAAACAAACCTTGGCCGTGTTGTTGAATTCTACCAAATCACATCATGAAAATGTTGTGGAGCTCTTTTAGATAGTAGTCGGCTATTCCCCGCCATCTTTTACTATGAGTCATGGTCTGTGACTCATGAGCCATAGACACAATTCAACATGGCAATCAATATAAAGGTGTTGCGAGGTTTTAAGGTCATCATCATAATGTGTCACATTTACACAAATGAAAGTCAATACCACAAGCGTCAAGATTTTAACAAGTCGGAAGACGGTTGAGTCGAAGGCCCCCCCAAATGGATGTTGGCCTTAATTTTAGCAAATAAATTCCAGCACACACTTTTTTTTTTTTTTTTTTTGGAACATCACACACTTTCTAATTGAGAATCCACAAAGTCATTGAGTTGATCCAACTCCTGTTCATTTCTAACAGGCCATTCCAAGCCCATACAAAGCTAATAATGCAAATTGATATGGTATTTTGCTCTGCCATAATTTATCATTTCAAATACGTATTTGTATTTGTATTTGCATAGGAATTGTTTCAAACGTTTTCACGTGCATGGTCTAAACAGTCTTTATGCCCTCCACTAACATATATTGAACTTTTAAATGTGCCAATAACATTCAAACGCAAATCAAATAGAAATGTCCATAGATGACCACTCTTCTTCTTCTTTCTCCAATTCTTCATTGTCTATGCACCTATGGTCATATATGTTCCTTCTGTTCTTGTTCATGGCGTTCTCATGCTACTCGAACTTGGAAGACATTTTAACGGTGTTTCAAGGCTTCTATGATCGAATCAAGCTTGTTTTTATAACATCATTAGTTCTCATATTCGGATTCCTATATGTATGTTACGAAGGCAGGAGAACACGAACAATAGCGGAGAAAGAGTTACTTGATGGAAGCGTTTGGGGATTTTATTTAGTTCTAGTGATTTTTTTGTTTTTCTTTTTCTTGTCCGTTTGATCGAAGTTGATTCTTTTAGTGTTCTCATTAGCTAAGACGGTGACGATGACCGTAAAAGTGTTTCCCGAGATGGTAGTTCCAGTGAAGTGGTTGTTGATTACGGGTCCCCTTGCCCATGGTAGTGGGTAGCGTGATTAGTTCAGCATGCAACATGATTTTCCTTTTTTATTAATTTTGTATCTTTTTTATGTATATATTTCCCTCCTAAAGATGAGGAAGTAGTTCAAATATAGTCAAAAAGCCATGTTTTTTGTTTCCTTTTTTTTGGGGTGCGTGGAATTATTTGTATAAAGCGAACAATGTTTCCTATAACAACTCACTCTCGAGTCTTGATTCTTGACAACAAATCTATGTTTTGCTAACTGAAACTTATGAATAAAGGATATGATGTGACACGTTAATTATATGACTTTCTATTTAAAACACCGCGAACACTAGCTCTAGAAAAACAAATATAAGACCGATGATAATGGGCGTCGCATTTGGCACAGCAACCCCAAAACCAACGCTTTGCCCCATTAGCTTCGTCCCAACCAACGCGTCGCCCTCCAACTTTTTTCAAAACTCGATTGCATCACCAACCGAAACAATTGAATGTTTGTGTGTGTCCGACGCCAAGAGAAACAGAGGCAAAGAGGTGAAAATTTTGTTGTGTTTGTGTTGGAAAATTTAGTGCACTTGAGGGATCAAATCATACTTGGGAATGGGTTTGGAGGTATGGAGTGTACACCCATCAAGTCCCTGATTACCCTGACTCAATAGTGGTTGTGCTAGTGTGAATCTGATTCTGCTGATGCATGAATCTGATTCTGCTGCTAGTGTTGTGAATCTGCTGCTAGCTGATCCTGCTGATAGGATTCTGCTGCCAGCTGATCCTGCTGCTAGCTGATTCTGCTGCTGATAGCATTCTGCTGCTAGTGTGAATCTGCTGATAGCATCAGCAATTCTGCTGCTCGGTTTTAACCACTGATTCCTACTATTATGGAAAGTATTATGATATAATTAATGGGCCGTTAATTATATATAATTCCATGGGCTAGGGTTTTGAGTATTCTCTATTATAAATAGAGGTCATAACACATCTGCATGTATATACGAAATCACAAAACTCTAAACACTTGAATACGCTTCTGGTTCTTGGTTTGTGCCTAAAACAAGAACATCACTTGGTCTTATCCCATAGAGATATTCGTGTAACCCAGGCATAGGGTCGAATAGTTTCTATTGGAAAGTGATACCACGATTTCAAGTAAATATCCGGTACCTTATTGATTATCTTAACCCTAATCTGGGAACTTGTTTAAACCTAACAACCAACAATCAATAGAAACTATTAGTGATAATCAATGGCTGCTGCTATGAGACAAATAGCTGCTAACTTTTCCAAGTTGGAAAAGTTTGAAGGTGTTGATTTCAGAAGATGGCAAAAGAAGATGCACTTCTTGTTGTCAAGTATGAATGTGGTTTATGTTCTGACAACTGATATTCCAGAAGATTTTGGAGAAGATGCTACTATGGATCAGATGAGGGCAAGAAGCAAATGGGAGAATGATGATTATGTTTGCAGAGGTTTAATTCTCAATGGTATGTCTGATTCTCTATTTGATATTTATCAGAATGTTGAAACTTCTCAAGAACTATGGGATTCCTTGGAAGCCAAATATATGGCTGAGGATGCATCAAGTAAGAAGTTCCTTGTAAGTAATTTTAACAATTACAAAATGGTTGATTCTAGACCTGTCATAGAACAATACAATGAACTTCTTAGTATACTTGGTCGATTCACACAACACAAGATGAACATGGATGAGGCTATTTCAGTCTCTTGTATCATCGATAAACTGCCTCATTCTTGGAAAGATTTCAAGCATATTCTTAAGCATAAGAAGGAGGAGTTAACTCTTGTTGAGTTGGGCAGTCATTTGCGCATTGAGGATTCACTCAAAGCTCAAGACACTGACAAGCCAAAGAGTAGCACTGCTACTGGTCCATCAGTTGTCAATATGGTGGAGCATAACAACTCCACCAAGTACAATGACAACAAGGGCAAACGTAAGCATCAGGATAACACCAAATCTAATCTTAACAAGAAACCTAAGGTGACTTGTTGGAAGTGTGGGAAACCTGGACACTTCAGGAAAGATTGCAAGGGTGGTAAAGTTGGAAACAAATCCAATGGATCAGGCACAGGTGGAGGGAATGGTAACACCAATTCTCTGAAAGGTCAGAATGTGTTTAATAAGTATTTTAAGATTTATTATGTTACATATATATCTGACATTTACTTTGTGCAGGATGATGATGTTGCGTGGTAGGTTGACTCTGGAGCAACAATTCATGTGTGTAAAGATAGAAGCTGGTTCAAGACTTATGAGTCAATGAATGATGGTTCTATTCTTCATATGGGAAATGAGTCAACTGCCCTGGTGCATGGAAAAGGATGTGTTGATTTGAAGTTTAGTTCTGGAAATATTGTTTCTTTGTTTAATGTTTTACATGTTCCTGATATTAGAAAGAATTTGGTTTCTAGTAGTGTTTTGAAAAATTGTGGTTATAAACAAGTTATTGAATCTGATAAGTTTGTTTTGTCTAAAAATGGTGTGTTTATTGGTTTTGGTTATTTGTGTAATCAAATGTTCAAACTTAATATTGTTCATGATAATATTGATTCTGCTTTTATATCTACATCTAAACTTTATGATTCAAACCTATGGCATGCAAGACTTGGCCATGTACATTTTAAAAGAATGCAAGATATGTCCAAGGATGGGTTAATACCAGCTTTTGATATGAACACTGAAAAGTGTAAAACTTGTATGTTGAACAAGATAACTAAGAAACCTTTCAAGGAGTAAAACGTGAAACTAAAGTTTTGGAGTTAATTCACAGTGACCTTTGTGATTTACATGCTACCCCCTCTTTGGGGAATAAGAAATACTTTGTGACTTTTATTGATGATGCTTCTAGGTTTTGTCATGTTTATTTATTACATTCTAAAGATGAAGCATTAGATAAATTTAAAGTATTTAAAACTAAAGTTGAATTGCAACAAAGTTCCCTGATCAAAAGATTAAGGACTGATAGGGGAGGTGAGTACATGGATACTCTGTATTTTCAGTCTGTTGGTATAATTCATGAAACGACAGCCCCTTATACTCCTCAGCAAAATGGTATTTCTGAAAGGAAAAACAGGGTGCTGAAGGAGATGGTTAATTCCATGTTGTCCTATTCAGGACTGAGTCAAGGGTTCTGGGGTGAAGCTATGTTAACAGCTTGTTATTTATTAAATAGGGTTCCCAACAAAAGGAACAAAGTTACCCCTTATGAACTTTGGACTAAAAAGAAACCTAACCTTAATTATCTTAGGATATGGGGTTGTAGGGCTGTTGTAAGACTCCCTGATCCAAAGCAGAAAACTTTGGGAGAAAGAGGCATTGAATGCATCTTTGTTGGATATGCTGAGCATTCCAAGGCATATAGGTTTTATGTTATAGAACCTAATGAGTCTGTTTCAATTAACTCAATAATTGAATCAAGGGATGCACTCTTTGATGAGAACAGATTCTCATCTATCCCTAGAACAAGTCAAAGGATTCCAAATGGAACCAATGACAATGGTGTTTCAGAAGTATCTGATGAGGTTCCTACTGAGGTTGTGGAACAACAACCTGAACCTGAGCTCAGAAGGAGCAATAGGGTGAGGACTCCAAAGTCATTTGGACTTGAGTTTTAATTATACTTAATTGAAAGTACAAGGAGTGAGTTCTCTAACCAATACTCCTATTGCTTCATTGTGGAAGATGATCCCAAAACATTTGAAGAAGCAATGAAGTCCCAGGATGTTGCTTTCTGGAAAGAAGCAATAAATGATGAGATGGACTCCATTATGGGCAATAACACTTATGTGTTGACTGATCTACCACTTGGTTGCAAACCTCTAGGTTGCAAATGGATTTTCAAATAGAAAATGAAGGTAGATGGAACTGTTGAAAAGTTCAAGGCAAGATTAGTTATTCAAGGCTTTAAACAAAAGTCAGGAATAGACTACTTTGATACTTATGCTCTAGTGGCACGTATCAGTACCATAAGATTGCTAATTGCTTTGGCATCAATTCACAATCTGATTATTCATCAGATGGATGTGAAGACAACTTTCTTGAATGGAGATTTAGATGAGGAGGTTTACATGAACCAACCTCAGGGCTTCATCATGCCTGGCAATGAAAACAAGGTGTGTAAACTGATTAAGTCTCTTTATGGACTAAAACAGGCACCTAAGCAATGGCATCAAAAGTTTGATGAATTGGTTTTGTCTAGTGGTTATTTACTTAATCAAGCTGACAAATGTGTATATAGCAAATTTGATGAATCTGGTAGAGGAGTCATCATTTGTCTATATGTTGATGACATGTTGATCTTTGGCACTGACCAAAATCAAGTTGATCTTACAAAAGAATTTTTGTCATCAAAGTTCTCCATGAAGGATATGGGGAAGGCTGATGTTATCCTTGGTATTAGGATTAAACATGAAAGTAACAAAATTTCTATATCTCAGTCTCATTATATTGAGAAGGTGTTAAAGAAATTTAATTACTTTGATTGTACTCCAGTGAGTACTCCCATGGATACAAGTGAGAAGCTAATGCCTAATACTGGCAAAGCTGTATCTCAACTTGAGTATTCTAGGGTGATTGGCTGCTTGATGTATGCCATGACTTGTACAAGACCTGATATTGCTTTTGTTGTGGGTAAACTGAGCAGGTATACTAGTAATCCTAGTTCTCATCATTGGCAAGCAATTCACAGGGTCTTTAAGTATTTGAAGAGAACTATGGATTATAGTCTCTCATATACTGGTTATCCTTCAGTATTAGAAGGATATACTGATGCAAGTTGGATCAGTAACACTAAAGACAATTCGTCTACTAGTGGCTGGGTATTCCTACTTGGTGGAGGTGCAATTTCTTGGGCATCTAAGAAACAAACTTGTATTACCAGTTCAACCATGGAATCTGAATTTGTGGCTTTAGCTGCTGCTGGCAAAGAAGCTGAATGGTTGAAAAACTTGCTTCTGGAGATTCCATTGTGGCCTAAACCTATAGCACCTATTTCTATCCGTTGTGATAGTGCTGCTACATTGGCAAAGGCTTATAGCCAGATGTACAATGGGAAGTCTAGACACTTAGGTGTTAGGCATAGCATGATTCGTGAGCTTATCATGAATGGGGTGATATCTATAGAGTTTGTTAAATCTCAACAAAACTTAGCTGATCACTTGACGAAGGGTCTGGCTAGAGACTTGGTTTTGAAGTCTGCTAAAGGGATGGGTTTAAGTCCAACTTAGTCACTGAATGCAAGGATACCCAACTCCCTTCTAAGGAAACTTGGAAGCTGAGTTCAATGTGGAAAGCTGATCATTTAGTGGACTGAAGCACATGTATCACAAACATCCCAAGGTTGTGCTTGTTACCTGTTGAAAGGAGGATGAAGTCTTCACTTCTTAATGGTTAATTTTTCTTTGAAAAAGTGCTTAACAGGAGCATGAATTAAAGATGAACCACCTATGTGAATGTTGAAGTTTTGCCGCTTCAGGAAGCTTTGGACTTTTAGCTTTTACAACATTTATGAATTGGATATGGACACATGGCTTGTATAGTGTCAGGAGTATTTTAGTGTTTGAAATCTTGTGTGTATTTATCATCAGGTATTCAAATGGGTTGAAGGGTTCAATTCTTAGAACACCCTGATTCTCGAATATTTGAAAGTATATGTACTAATGTGGAAATTCAATCCTCAGGATATTTTCATTTATGCACTTGTTTTGTTTTGTGTTTAATTTTTCATGCAAAGGAAGTGAACTAAATTTGGAGAGGATTGTTGGAAAATTTAGTGCACTTAAGGGATCAAATCATACTTGGGAATGGGTTTGGAGGTATGGAGTGTACACCCATCAAGTCCCTGATTACCCTGACTCAATAGTGGTTGTGCTAGTGTGAATCTGATTCTGCTGATGCATGAATCTGATTCTGCTGCTAGTGTTGTGAATCTGCTGTTAGGATTCTGCTGCTAGCTGATCCTGCTGATAGGATTCTGCTGCCAGCTGATCCTGCTGCTAGCTGATTCTGCTGCTGATAGCATTCTGCTGCTAGTGTGAATCTGCTGATAGCATCAGCAATTCTGCTGCTCGGTTTTAACCACTGATTCCTACTATTATGGAAAGTATTATGATATAATTAATGGGCCGTTAATTATATATAATTCCATGGGCTAGGGTTTTGAGTATTCTCTATTATAAATAGAAGTCATAACACATCTGCATGTATATACGAAATCACAAAACCCTAAACACTTGAATACGCTTCTGGTTCTTGGTTTGTACCTTAAACAAGAACATCACTTGGTCTTATCCCATAGAGATATTCGTGTAACCCAGGCATAGGGTCTAATAGTTTCTATTGGAAAGTGATACCACGATTTCAAGTGAATATCCGGTACCTTATTGATTATCTTAACCCTAATCTGGGAACTTGTTTAAACCTAACAACCAACAGTTTGTTGTACCTTTGCAATTTTGATGCCCATCATGCTTTTTCAATTAAAAAAATAATAAAAAAACTAAAAATAAAATTGAACTGTGTTGTTGTCATATGCAAGCTACCATGTATTTGAAGAAGATAATGAGAGTATATGTATTTATGTTGTGTGTTTGATAGCTGCCACGTATGTCAAGCAAGTGGCTAGCTTAATAAAAAGCTTCCTTAGTAGTCACGTGTATTTGAAGAAGATAATGAGAGTATATGTATTACTCAATTTACATATTCTACAAAATATAATTTGTCTTAGTTTTTAATTAAAAAAAAAAAAAAAAAAAAAAAAAGTTGTGGCTTTGCTTTTGTGGTCACCACTAGCTAGTTATGGTTGGGGTGGAGTTGTGGAGAGAGAAAACTGATGTGGCGTTGAGGTGCCGGAGTTGCTTGGGTGGAGTTGGGGTTGCCATTAGCATTAGCCTAAATTAAGCCGTTGTTCTTAATCTGAATTTGAGACTTATATGTGTAATTTTGATGATATATATATATATATATATATATATATATATATATATATATATATATATATATATATATATATGTCTGAATAATATAAATATAAAGCGGTTTCAGTTTTACAATACAAAAACATTTTAAACATTTAATAGAACAACTGAGTTATAAAACTAACACAGCTTAGCAATCTAGAAATAAACCATTCAATAATATCATGTCGTAAATGATCTGGTAAAACAGTCATATATTGTTGACATGTTATATTTCCATATTATTAAACATTTTCACCATTTTGTACACTATCACTATTAATTAAATTATGATAATAAGATTATGAAAAAATTAAAATTTATAATATACTTAACATTGTCATTTAACAATTATAAATATTTTCAAAGAAAACATTCTTTTTAATGCTCAAAATAAGCATGTCACAATTTGATACCACAAACTAGTTATATATTATTATTGTTTAATGACTCTTGTGTTTGAGTATTTTCGCCATCATCATATTATCATTTTTAACATTTTTTATTAAGCAAAAGAATAAATGTAATAATTCTTGTTAAGTATATTATCAATACTAAAGAAAAGTTGATAATATATATAATATAAAATGAAACAAAAACCAAAGAATAAAAAAGACAAAAGTGAAAATTGAGTTAAAAGACATTAAAAATGTAGTAAGACATCATTTTCACATTTTGTTGGGTAGGAGGTTTAAGTTTCAGATGACCGCCTCTGAATGTAAAATAAAAACAAACCAGCTTAATGAATTAAATATATGACCACCTCTATTGATTTAGATTAAGAAGCTTTTAAAAAACAAACAAAAAATAATTACGAAGCTGAACAAGGTGTTTTAAAAATTGTATTTGTACAAAAGATCAAAATAGTTTTTCTACATAAACGAATGTTCTTGGCATAATAAACGATACTATTAGAGTAACATATGGAATAGGCCCATAGCAGAATACAGTCTAACATTTGGCCCACGTTTGCTCTCCAAAGAATACTTTATATTTAAATTTTGGTTCATTGACTAATGGAAGTAGGTGGATTATACCACTTCTCGTAGTCATAATAGTTTTTTTTTTTTTTTTTTTTTTTTTTTTTTTTTTTTCTCTCTCACCATCATCATCATCATCATCAATCTTATATTTGTTGGCAATGATTAATTTATACACGTGAATAACATGAGACATAGCTTTTTGCACACAAATCACTTCATTTACACCGTATACTTGTAACACCTAACAAAAGGTTTGGAACTTTTGGAGGGAGTGGACTCAACATTTGAAGGAGGAGGTGTAATGGAGTCAACTTTGTTGGTTAGAAGCTAAATTTTCTTTATCAGCAATGATAATGAAATTTCATGTTTAGGTTTGGTTGATACACCTTTTCCTTAATAAGTAGGAATTGAGAGTTTGAATTTCATTTGGTTGGTTTCATTAGTTATGATTCCTTTTGACTTAAATAATTTCCTCTTGCAAGCAGTTTGTAGGTCAGGTTTGATTTTGATTTCCGAGTTTGGCTCAGCACCTTGAAGCATGTTCAGTGAGCGTAAGGGAGTCTTAATGCTTGACTCTTATTCATCCACTTATTCATAATCAAGGTCATTCAATGAATGCTTTGGACTTCAGTGACTTCAGTTTTTTTTTTAAGTCATGCTCAGGGGATAACATCCTTCTTGTGTTCTAGATTTTCAATTTGTCAGAAGGATATCTCCCATCAATCTAATCTTTTGAAATAGGAGTTCCCATTTCATGGTCATACCCATTGGATTATTTTATTAAGACTAATTCTTTAGGTTCAGTTTTGGATGAACCTTCAGTGAGCTGATCAACTCCTAATTTT
This sequence comes from Artemisia argyi, assembly GCA_030686995.1. Lineage (NCBI taxonomy): Eukaryota > Viridiplantae > Streptophyta > Magnoliopsida > Asterales > Asteraceae > Artemisia > Artemisia argyi. The sequence continues at coordinate 69,276,597 of CM060683.1, forward strand.
TTCAAGTTTTGCTTAGGAATTTGCTCACTAATGCATTGACTTACTCTATCTGAACTACTAAACCAAGCTTTAGTGACTGACTCAACTTCACTAAGTTCCAACCCAAGGGCTTGATTCTCTCTCATAATCTTAGTATTGGCATGCTAAAATGTTAAGGCAGTGATCGTAGCTTGTTTAGTTTTAGTGACTCATTTATACAAGTGTTCATTTCTAAGGCAAGATTCCTTTATTTTGAGAACAGATTTAGTCTTTGTTCTTCAACATACTTTATGTCTACACATGCATAAGCAAGAAAAGTTTGTCTATCTTCATTATCATCCATTTGTAGCAAAGTATATACTTTTTTTTTTTTTTTTTTTTTTTTTTTTTTTTTTTTTTGTGATGTTGAACCATTCACCATTTATGCCCTGTTCGTTTCCAACAACAACCTTTCCATCATTAGCCAAAGCCATGAGTAGATTCACAGTTACCATTTTCTCATCGTCAAATGAGATTTACTCTTCATCCCAGTCATAAGATTCAGCAACAAGGCCTTAGTTTTTGGAGTGGGATGATTGTGAAGGTTAAGAGGTAGAGCCACAAGCACTTAATAGAGATAGTTTGGCTTTGGCCGTCCTCTATTCAACTCTATCATCCTTCTGAACTCTAGGGTCTGATTATTAATTTGAAAAGGTTGGTGCTGAGGAGATAAATTGGGTTGAAATCTCGAGGTGTTTGAGGATGGGTATAAGGGTGGTGATGTTTTTAAGAAACAATCTTTGATGAAGTTATCAGGGTTACCACACTTAAAGCATTTCCCTTCACTAGGCCTTGTTCCACTGAATTTGGATGAATTCTTTTTGATGAATCTATTCGAATTAGCTAGTAAGGCTCTTTCCTGGAATTCTTCATTAAGATCATGCATGTAATCATGACTGCTTCTCACATCTTCTTCACCAGTACGATCATCGTGAAAGTCCTGAACAACCAAGTAACCTTGTATCTGGTAAAGGTCTGAGAGAGATTTTCTACATCAGATGACTTGAAAGTATTGTAGGCAAGTTTAAGGTCAATGGCCCTGTTTTATTTTACCTTAGAGGGACCCTCCAAGTTTAGAATCAAGTTAGTCTACACTTGTCTTAAAGTTGGACATCCAATGACTGATTCCATCACATCATCAGGTACACGTGATATGATGATACTTTTCTAGTGTTGGTCCTGATTGACCACCCTTCTCTCATCATTTGATCATTGGGATTTAGGTTTTGGGATATTTGCAATTGTCTTTGGAACAATTGGACCTTCATTTAGACATTTAGAGAGGCAATGTTCCATTCCAGCAAGTTAACATAACATTCTCCTTTCCCATTTGGTAAATATTGCAACTTCTAGTTTGGGAGCAGTGGAAAGATAACCACCGCCCTTTGGATCTAAAAGTTGAGCATCAACTATAAAGTACACTGTTACCTTACTACTCCCTCAGTCTCAAAATAATTGTCCCCCGACAAAAATCACACAGTTTAAGAAAAACATAATTAATACTGTTTTCTCTCTCTTACTTTTTTGCCAAATGAAAAGTTTGTCCTTAACCAATTAATTAACACTTCTTTAAATTTTATAATATTAATTTCAAGGGTAATATAGTAAACTTGATCAAACCCCTTTATCTATTCTTGGTAAGGGCCAATTAAATTGAGATATCCAAAAATGGTAACATGGACAATAAAAGTGAGACGGAGGGAGTACATAAATGCTTCAATTCTTGGAATATGTCCAATCATACTTTAGGGAACAATGTTGACAACTGTTCATACCTGTATACGAATTCTTGTACTTTTTTTATAAGTCTTTTTTTTTTTTTTTTTTTTTTTTTTTTTTACTTATCTTCGCAAGAAAGTTCCCGCCAAACATATTAGATACTTAGATATTTTTTTCCTAAATATCTAAGTTTGGAATGCTCTTGATTGTTGAGGATCATGTGGAATAATTGAGTTATTGTCAGTACTCACTGTATCCATCATCTTATTTCTAGTTCAAGGACTTTACTTACTGAGTTCTTCCTCAGGAAGTAGTTAGACTTTATTTTAGTCTGACATACTCTAAAAATGACTCCCTAAATGTTTATTTATTCAGGGACTTAATTAACGCTTATGATATTACAATTTTAAATCCTAGTCACATACCATTGGGCTTCGATTGATCCAACATTTATACTATAACTCCTCAAGTTCGGAGCAAAGATGTTGAAGGTGTCCAACGTTTATACGTAGTTCATACGCGACTTGCATATAAGATTTGTGAATGTGTGTGCAAGCAACTGCAGCTCAGTTATTTTGTGCAATATACTAACCCATGTTGCGGTGATAGAGTCAATCCCTCACAGGCAATAACTTATATGTGCTTGGTCTTTAGTACGAGATAGGACCATCCTGTTAGGATTAAAAGTGACGATCATTATTGAGTCAAATAGTTAGTTAAATATATTCATGTAATAGTTAGTGAAATGCTAGTTTATTAAGGTTATGTAAAAGCTTTTATGCCTTGGCCCAAAAGAAGGCCCAAGAGAAAGCACATGGAGGCATATGTAAAAACTATAAATAATCTCCTAAGCTTGTTAGGAAGAGCGGGAGTTCATGCTAATACAAGGTTTTATTTCACATAGAACTCTCCACCTCTCTCTCTACTTTCTCTCTCTAGCTCTTCTATCTCTCTCTAACATCATATTCTTAGGTGATAAAGCTAGATCTAAGGTCCTACAAGTGGTATCAAGAGCCTAGGGATAATTTTAAATTGTTCTAGATTGTTTTTGGGTGAAAAAGTGGATTTAGGGCTTATTTTTCGGATCAGGTTACTGTTCATCGGCGTTTTTCCGAGTTAGAAAATTTTATATCGAGTTAGAACATTTTTTTTAGCGAGTTAAAACATTTTTTTAGTGAGTTAAATTTTTTTTAGCGAGTTAAATTTTTTTTAGCGAGTTAAAAACATTTTTATCGAGTTAGAACATTTTTTTAGTGAGTTAAAACAATTTTTTTGCGAGTTAAATTTTTTTTGGCGAGTTAAAATTTTTTTCCAAGTTAAAACATTTTTTTAGCGAGTTAAATTTTTTTTAGCGAGTTAAAAACATTTTTTATCGAGTTAAATATTTTTTTAGCGAGTTAAAATATTTTTTTCCCAAGTTAAAATTTTTTCTGAGTTAGAATATTTTTACCGAGTTAGCTTTGGCGAGTTAGCCATTTTAGCGAGTTAGCTAAAACACCTTATCGTTTATCGAGTAAGGATTTCACTTGGGTTTTTCTAAACGAAACTCTGCCAAAATTTCTCTAGCTTTACCGAGTTACAAAACCATCTTATCGAGTTAGAAAAAAAAAAAGAAAAAGAAAAAAAGAAGAGTTTTTTGGCGGGAAAATTTGAGTAAAATTTATTTTTTTTACAGGAGACTAAACGTTCAATTTTTACGCGAGATTCAAATTTTGGTATAACGTTGAAAATTTTGACCCGAAATTCAAATTTTTAGGCCAAAATTCAAATTTTTTCGGTAAAATTTGGCGTAAAAATTTTTAAAACTCAAATTTTTTTGGTAACCTTAGAATTGCCTTTCATAGTGATGTTCAAATTTTGGGAGAGAAAATTTTCAAAATATTTTTAGAGGGAAAATTCGAAATCACTAAAATCTATCATTCACGCTTTTCAAACTTCGCCAAAAACATCTAATCTTCAAACAACAACCTTTGTTATCTTAAAAGATCCTAAGATCAACTTTATCACACATCGTTAAACAATGGAAATGAAAATGCAAATCCAAGAGAGAGATTCAAAGAAAGTGTTTACAGTGTTCAAGTAATATGTAGAGATGGTCATCAATATTTATGGTTATGACTCAGGGTTCGATCAGGCATTTGAATACTTCATCCGAGTCCGATATCACAATTTCAAAGACAAACTCAACCAAAGCCTGAATCAACAAACATCTGTTTCTCCCATAATGCTATCCAAAAAATAAAGGTTTTAATCAATTGGTATCAAAAATACCATGGATATGCTATTTTTGAGGGGGAGAAGATGTGATTAAAATGTGATCAATGTGTTTAAGATTGTGGCTGAATCTCGTGCGAGCTCGACTCAGAAATGACCCAATGATTGACGAAACAACAAAAGTTAGTAATCGAAAAGACTTATCCTCGATGGGTAATAACATCAAGTTAGTTACTAGAGCTAGTTGTCACCTAAAAGCTGACAATGGAACTCTTTAACTAGCCACGTAAGCGTGTCTCGAAAAGGATTTGTCTTAGTAGAAATGTACCGTTTCGAGAAACTTTCTGTGGACTTGAACAGGACGGGTAATAACTTCAAACTAGTCTAAATAGTGATGTAAGCGTGTCTCGAATCGGTCATGTTCATTGAAACTGGATCAATTCAAAAAGTGCAAACTCCTCACGCATGTGCAAATTTCTTAACAATCCATGAGCACATGTGAAGGGGGAGTCCTTAAAAAAGAAATCAAAACTCTCAAAGTGTTAACAAAATATGTTTCATGATCATAAACACTTTGAGAAGATTTTCAAATATTTGGTTTGATGGTAACAATAGGATAGTCACGAAGATATAAGGTGACTAAGGTTAGGAAAAACCGTCCTATGATCCGCCAGAGCCGGAGGGATCTACCCAAGGACAAATCCATTAGATTAGAATTAGAAGTCCTTAGGTATGATTGAAAAAAAAAGAGAAAATGAGAAAGGAGAAAGAATGGGTTGAAGAATTAAAAAGAAAAGCAAATGAAATGGTGAAAAGAAATAGCCCTCCATATGTTCAACCTTAGGGCAGACACCGGGTTTAACTCATATGCTACTGGTTGTTACTAAGGTGACACCAGTATTGAAGATAAAGACGTCATGGACCCATTGACGCACTGCACTTAACCTTCTAGCTACTCGAGTATCTCTCAAAAGGTACTTGTTTCATTCTCACGGGGAACTGGTGTAATTTATCAACTTATCTCTTAGAGATGATTGATATTGAAACAGGAGACCTCTCCCTAATCTCTGCATAGGAAACCAAATTATGCACTTATCGAGTCTAGAGCCCTGAGATTCATCAAAAGATCTCTTAGGATACACTTTCCTATGAATACACTTGTGTTCGCCATAAAGGACACAAGTTGTAAGAGTCTTTATGAGTGATGAGTGTGTAAATACTCATCATTTTTGTCTTATATGAACTGCCAAAACGTCCAAAAACACTCAGTAATGCATCAAAATACTAAAAATATTCCAAAATTGTGTTTTATACGTTTTATATGCAAAATGTTTAAAAACAAATGAAAAATGAACAAAGTTTGCATAATTGGCAGTTTCAGTCCCTGACCTTTGATAAATTGGCAAATCTAGTCCCTGGTTACTCAAAACTATCAAAATAGTCCAAAAAGGTTTTAAAATTGGAAAATAAACAAAATAAACCTTGTACTATTCATATTTGACATAAATGGTCCTTATGAGAAAAGTTTTGAGAAAATACAAGTTTGGTCCCTGGAGTTTCTAAATTGACAAATTTGGTCCTTAAGGTGTAAAATTGGATAATTATGCAATTATGGTCCTTGTACTAATGTTTAAATGCAGGTTTGGTCCTTATGTGAAGTTTGGAAAAGTTACAAATATGGTCCCTAAAAAATCAGAAATTACAAAGTGGTCCTTGTACTTATAAGAAACCAAACGGACCTTTTGTATTACCATTTCCAAATCCAATCCAAACTAAACCCAGTTACAATCATAGGCCCAAACATCCACCCTTATAACTCCAGGCCCAACCTTAACTAAGCCCACCCCGTCCCCTGGTTTGACCCCGGTCAAAACAAAACCAAAACCACCCCTTACCTCCGAAACCACCACCCCTGCTACTCCACCAAAACCACCATACCAGGTGGTATTCCCTCCCCCTTGCACCTCTGACAACCCTCACCCCATCCCTTATCCTTTCCACTTCCCAACACAAATCACATCACCCCCTCCTAGTCTAAGCTTCCACAGTCCCAATTGGCTTAAAATGCTCTTTCCCGCCAAAATTGTGTAAGGAGCAAAAGTGATCCAAGTGGTGTTTTTATTGATCAGATTTGACCCCTGGGACCCACAAACCCATTGGATGCTATAAAGTGAGGAAGAAGCAGAAGTGGAGCTTGTTAGTTTTTTTAGTTTTAGAGTAGTTCAATGTCGATTTAGTGTAAACTAGAATTTCAAGTCTCAACTTTAGCTTTCTAATTGTAATGTAATCATTTCCAGTGTAATTCAAGTTTAATTAATCTATATTTCAGACTTTATCAGTTCCAATTAAGTTTTTATTACTTTTCATTAAAATTTCATTTCACCTTGAATCCTGTTAGAAGTTGTGTTTTATGGTTCACTTAAGCTAAAATAAAATCAGTTTTATGTTTTGTGTAAGATCAGTAGGTGCCTAAATTAGTTTTACTCTAAAAATTGCAAAGTGGTGAGAAATAAGAAAATCAAAAAAATAAAATAAAAAAAAAGGAATAAAGAAGATGAAGATCAAAAAGAAGCAGTGAAGTTGGATTTGGTTTAGAGCTTTTGGGAAAGCATTAGGTTGAGGTTTTGTTCTTGGTTCATTAATCTACCATTGGAAGATTCTGTGAGCGTTTCTTTTTCCAAACCTTTACTCTTTACAGATCATATGCTCAAAGTCTGCTCATTTGTGTTGTCTTAAACTTATCAAGTACCTCTTAGTTAATATGTTGCTTTGTTTCTTATAATAGCTTAATGCTTTTCTTTATCACTCACTGTTTTACTTTCACTAGTACATGCCATGTTTAGGAATCTTCTGTTTAATGTTGTTGTCATTGTTGTTTTTGAGTTTACTTAGGTTTACATTAACTTATTATGTGTCTGTTAGTCAGTATTTTGGTTTAGATTTGTGGGTTGCTTCATAAAATCCAACACAGTCAACAAGATAAGGAGTGTTTGGCATTGCACTGTCTGTGGTATTTGAGTGAGTGTTTTATTGATTGTTTTGATCTGAGCAAACCACAATAGCCCAATTGATGATATTTAAGGTTTAGAATCTAGGTCTTTAGTATCTAAAGTCAAAATGACTTCTTATTACCCTTAATCTGTTAACTGTTAAGCTTTAGATACCCAATCCCTATCATTCTCATTCATAATTAGTTAAAATAGATTTAATTAGTTTCTATATAGCATAAAATTTCATTTTCAGTTAATTAAAACCAATCAAAACTCAAAAAAGTCAAATAAGCAAGTTTTTACAAAAGTCAAAATTGCTCTTTTTCAGAAAAAATCAAATCTGCCAAGAATTTTTGTGAATTTTCAGTGTGGATTCAGGCTTTGGGATTTTTAGGGTTTGTTGTGTCCCAGCTCACCCCCATTTTCCCCCCCTCAGTCCATTTTTGTGAATTTCCTAGTGGGCCCCACAACCCTCCAAAGAGGGCTGCAGGCTCACTGTTCTCCCCTGCACACCAGCAGACACCACCACCACCACCACTTGGTGGTGGTTTTCCAGCCACCTCAGTGGTCCCACAACCCCCCTCTTGGCCTATTTCAACCCCCCTCCTGGTAGGGTGCCTGATTTGACCATTGGGTTGACCTGAGAATCCCTTGGGCCCACCTGAATCAAGCTCATAACTTTGTCCCACTTTTCAGTCAAGTTCCAATAAGCCAAGTGCTTAATCTGAGCTAATTGGCTTATTCTGTGTACACTTTGTGCTTTTTCTAGCTTAACCTAGTTCACATAACTTATTGGAACTTGTTTCATCCATAGTGGGCCCCACATAAGTCAGTTTTAGCTTATTTTGCCCATTGGTCAACTTTGGTCAACTGTTGACCATTTAAGCTTATATTTTGCTTATTTTTGATTTTCAAAAAAGTTGTTTTTGTAAAAGTTTACTGTTTTTAGATGTAAAATAAGTTTCCAAAAGAAAATCCAAGAAAATCAAAGTTAATTTTAAGTGATAGTTTCTATTTAATTTTATTTAATTTTAATTTTCATTTTTATATTTTTATTAAGTACTTAGTTTTTTTTTATATTTTTATTAAATTCCTCATATATTAAAGTAGTTATAATAATTTTTTCAGATTTTTATCTTTTCATTTAGTATTTATTAGAATTAATTTTAGTTTTATTAATTATTAATTAATATTAAGTTTAAAATAGCATAATTAGTTTTTATTAAGTAAAATTTAGTTTTTATATTTTTTATAGCTTTTATATGTTGTAAAATAATTTTAGAAATTTTATTAGAATTTTTACTGTTCATTTAGTATTTTTCTTAATTTAAATTAGTTAATTAGGTAATTAGTAATTAATTAATAGAAAATCCACAAAAAGACAAAAACACTTATTTTTAATTTTAAAACTTATTTTTAGTCATTTTATAATTTTAGAAATTTTATTTTCATTTTTCTAGTATTTAATTAGTATTAAAGTATATTTAAGTATTTTAATTATTAAATTAGTAATAATTAGTATTTAATTAATATTAAATAATTAATTAGGGTTAAAATTTATTTTAATTTTCTAAAAATTTTCTTTTACCTTATAGTTTGTAAAAAAGTCATTTTCACCCCCTGGGTGTTTTCAGATTTCCGTTTTCACTTTTTATTTCGTACGCTTACGTTTTATTTAAACGTAAACGTACGCGTTTTAAGTTTTAAACGTTTCTGGTTTTCCTGACTTTCCAGTATTGTTAATATAGTGTATTTAAGCTGTTATCTTTCATATTCCAGTAGTATAATCATCACAACTCACTTATACCTTTCCCTGTCCAAATTCACCCGATCACAAACCCGTTTTAATACCATCCACACCTCGTCGGAACATAACGACCCGGGGAAACCCTACACTTCCACGGAGCATTGATCTAGGCTGTTTGACTTTGTTGACCATTCCTTGGTCAATTTAAGTTAGGTGGTTCGGGCTCAATCAATGAGATCTACGGATCTTGCCTTATCTATCATGATGGTTACTATGTCTCAAACGATCTACAGTTGTGGGGTGATCTCCAGCAACTCACATGAATCATTGATGTACTTCGGTGGATCTAGTAAGCCCTTTCAGGGGTATCCGATTCAGGAACGGCCTTGGTAAGGGTTAGAAGGAGTCTTCACACTACGCTGTTGACGATCTCTAATTCCGAACCTGTAAGTACCGGTTGATTTATTGCTAACTATTTTATGCATGTACTCATGAATGTTCCTTGGAGAAAGATCGTCACCATTACTCAAAGATCCACATGCTCATACCCTACAAAGCTCTCTTCAAAGATCAAAGCAAAGCAAACCTCAGAACGTTTCTAAGTTAAAGTCAAAGAATCTACAAACTAAAGAAACAAAGATTAAATTCAAAGAAAAGAGAACTTCACAAAGATTCAAAGTCAAACAAAGTATGAGCATGTTGGAAAAGACGAAAAGACATCCATATTTGAAGATGTTGATCAAAGGCAAGAAAGATCACAAAGCATGATTGGAACAAAGGAACTAGCAAAGCTATTACACAAAGACTCAAAGTTCAAAGAGAACAAGCTTCAAAGATCAAAGATCAAGGTCACAAAAGAGAGATCTCAATGATCACCCTTAGAGGGAGATTGTTAGCATTAGAAGTGTTGATCATTCATGTAATCAAAGAGAGATCTCAATGATTGTCCCTTAGGGGGAGATTGTTAGGATTAAAAGTGACGATCATTATTAAGTCAAATAGTTAGTTAAATATATTTATGTAATAGTTAGTGAAATGTTAGTTTATTAAGGTTATGTAAAAGCCTTAATAGCTTGGCCCAAAAGAAGGCCCAAGAGAAAGGCCATGGAGGCATATGTAAAAACTATAAATACCCTCCTAAGCTTGTTAGGAAGAGTGGGAGTTCATGCTAATACAAGGTCTTATTTCACATAGTGCTCTCCACCTCTCTCTCTACTTTCTCTCTCTAGCTCTTCTATCTCTCTCTAACATCATATTCTTATGTGATAAATGTAGATCTAAGGTCCTACACATCCCCAGTTTTTTAAGGCCGTGGGCGAAAATCCACAATTGCGCTATCAAATATTAATGTTATATAAAAAGAGTCACAATTATATCATACTACAATATAAAGCATGAACCCTTTTGTTAAAATGTTTAAATTTAAGCATATTAAAAGTAATTAAATGCCTTTAAAATTTTAAAATATAGAAATATATCAAGTCAGAGAATAATCTTGTTAAAAATGGAATGTTATAGAAGTTAAATAATTTCTCAATTTTCATAAATATGCATATGCCTTTATTGGTAAAACAAAACTTATAATATATCGTTTCTTTTGTGTATTTTATCATTTTTTTTTCTATTATTTTGAAGAAACGAAAATATGGTTCATCAAACTATTATTGTTACGAAAAACGAACAGTTGAAAAGCATTTCTTGCTAAAAAAATTAGTTGTTTTTTTGACATCGCTGCCTCGCGCGCATATGTTGCTAGCTATTTAAATGTTTAACATGCGACACACTTAAGATAATTTCTCACCTATTTGCCTATCTTTTTTCATGTATGAGTACGCGTGTATATGCTTATTAACGGGATAAATTTTGGGGCCTTTGAAATTTTGGGTCCGAGACGGTTGCTCACCTCGCCCGCCCTAAAAAGCAGCCACGACGATACATGTTCAATTACTTCAACTCAATATACAAATTAACAACCATCACGTAAATACATAGTGGTAAGTGACTTGACTTTCTCAATAGATACAAATTTGGGGTAATCAATAAGCGTTGGTACGTAACGGCCACGAGAATAACTCGATTAAGCCGCATATATCGATAACTTGGAAAAATAAAATATCATCCGTTTTCTAATATATATACGGGTTTTGCTAAAGAATGCCCACTAGGCAATATTTAGTACGAATATAAAAGGTAATTTTGACTTTGTTAAATTAAAAATGACATATATTTAAGTTGGTTTTTATGTTCATTTATTGTGCATTAAATGCATAATTTCTTTAAGGGTGCGTTTGGTATCCCATTATTGTAATGAGACTATGACTATGAAAGTGATTAAAGGTGTTTGTTTAAGATGTGGGGGCCCACCACTATGGTAATGAATGATAGATATAATCCATACTCCATATACATCAATAAGGCTATGTATGGATCTTTCATAGGTGAGGGACCCATCACTACTATCAAACTCATAGCCATTGTCATTCATGGTAGCATACCAAACGCACCCTAAATATAGAAACAACAGATTGTTTAATATGGCTTAAACATTACCCGGTGGACACTGTTTAGCAAAACCCTGTATATACACACACGAACATATCTGTTTCCCAAAATATTTAAACATTAATGATTTCTTAATGGGACCCCAACAGGTTATATGCTTTTATCTCAACATCCAACAGGTTACACACTTTTACTGTTTTACTTAATTTGACTGGCCTCGTGAACAATGTGGCCAGTTATAAAATTAGAGCCTCGTTGGCATGGAGCTAATTAAATATAAATTTGATGCTTTACTTAGATGTGTCAAAAGCAGCTTTTACTTTCACATAGTGTCTACTATTGGTCCTAAGCATTTAATTGTTTGTACATTGTACCTAAAAATACAAGATTTATGAAATACTAGATGCCTTATGTCAGCTAAGAGTCTAAGATACCTCGTCAAAGGAATACCAAGAGAACCAAAAAACTAGAGTTCTAAAATGGAAACACAAACTTGGGATGGATCGACTATGCAACAACTCAAAGCCTTAACGTACCGTAATAGATTGACCGGTTAGCGTAGCCAGTTATTAGCGTAAAAATAGAAACTGATGAAATTTAATGAACTTTCTATGATAGTGGTCTAGGACGTGTCAGTGAATTATAAGTATGCAATGTTCAATACGCTGCGGATGCTCTAATAGCTTGCTACATATGGAAGCTTGTCGTTATTCGAATTAACATCATAAAGTATAAACATATGCCTAGCTATCAAGTTATTTTTATCCCGGTAGAGAACCTTCAAATGTTGCTTCAACTTCAACGTTCTAGGTTCTAGCAACAAAGGTTTTCCGTGACTACATGCATTGTTAAGGAACTAGTACGTAAACCATTTTACAAGTTTTCAAGTTTGAAGGACCAAACAAAGAAAATCATAATAAATCGGTGGTTAATCATTGCCGAATACGGAGAATATTAATTAATCAATACTACTTTTTTACGTAGTATCATCTATTTGGGTGACCAAACCGGGAAGTCCTCTCTTGTGGACCACTGCCCTGTCGGTACGATTTCAAAGTCCTTCAATGAAGGTTTCAACCCACAAGGGTTCGAATCTGAAAAAGGCAGGGTTTACTTCAATTAAGTGTCGTGCCTTAGGGCGGCTTAAGTTGAAGGTTTTCCCCCATCGGATTTCAAATTAGACATAGATTTCCCTTGAAAGAAAGTAACCTTTCAAAAAAAAAAATCTATTTCAGGTGCTTTTTATATATGCCTTCCTCGTGGTCTCTTTAACTCACACACCCTAAATCTCCAATACACACAAACACATAAACAGAAAAATGGGAGTAATAATCATCGATGGAGCAACAGTTCGGTCCTTCGTGAACAACGATGTTCACTTCAAAACAAGCGTGGAGGAGCAATTTGTGTCCTTAGACACAAACAAAGATGGGGTGCTATCAAAATCCGAGATGAGAAAAGCCTTCGAGACCATGCGGTTTCTAGAGTCTGATTATGGTGTCGATAAGGCAACGTCTCCAGAGGAGCTAGCTGTGATTTTTGATTCCATTTTTCGTACTTTTGATGAAGACAAAAATGGTACTATTGATATAAACGAGTTTAGCTCCGAGGTTAAGAAGATCATGCTTGCTATTGCTGATGGGCTCGGAACGTCTCCTATCCAAATGATTGTAGATGATGAAGATCAAAGTTTACTCAAGAAGGCTGCTGATCTTGAGGCTGCTAGACTTGCTACGAGTGCTTGATAATTGATTATGTTTGTTGTATTTTTATGAATTAATTGTACGTTTGTTTTTCTTGATATTTGACTTGATCATGTGTTTATTTTTGGAGTTTGTAACATGTTGTTTTCGTAGATCGTGAATTCAAATTAATATTATGTTTCAATCGATGCTGAAAAAATAAACATATAAAAGCCGTATGATCCCACTGTTTAAAACTATGACTGAACCAACCAATACCAGTGTAAAAGGTAAGATGAAATTTTATTGTTAACAGAGTAATATGGAACAACTAAATTACTATTCCGTGAAATTCACGGGCTTTGAGTAACTCATTTAAATAATTTATCTAATATCATAAATGGAACACAAGAATAAGAGAGGAAGAGAATTCTTATTATTGAGATAAAACCAAAGAGTTACAAACGTGTTGTATTTATAAGGTAAACAAGTATATTGTTAAACCCTAATGGGCTAGTAACATAATAGTGAATATACAAAAGCTCGTAATAAATATTTGCAACACTCCTCCTTAGATATTCACTGTTTATAATACGCTAGAAACTGTCTCATTAAAAACCTTATCAAGAAAAACCCAATGGGAAAAAACTTGATAAAGGGAAAAAGAGTGCAGTGCGCATAATACTCCTCCTCAATTAAATGTATATCTTTCAAGCATCGCATGCTAATCTTCTAAACAAGTTTCTTGTATACTTTTGTTGGCAACAACTTTACAATGAAGTCTATCAAATTGACGATGTTATGAATAAATCCTTCAAAAATGACAAATTGTATGTGTAGGTTCCAACCCAATATCAAATCAATTGGTTGAAAAGTATACAATGCATGTACAAATATTAAAGAGAAAAATACACTCTCGTGACATGTATTAGTTACAAAAATTTACATCAAAGCCTCAATTTCACTTATTTATGATATTCAAAGACCAGTCATTTTCTTAGAGACATGTGTAAAAGCAATTCGTATAAAATATGTCCAAATGATTTTAGATCCATATAAGGATTCATTAAGTTTGATCAAGTAGAGTTCTTCAGAACTTTATTAACTGCTTCAAGAATTTGAAGTTACTAGACACGCTTGAGGCATTACAGATCATTCATGGAATATAAGAGCTCTAATAAAACTCATTTAGAGCGAATTAAATACTTCAATATTGATTATCTCGTAGAATATCAATAAGATATTTACATCCACGACAATATGCCTTTTAATAATCAACTTTGTGTTTTTGTGAATTTATTTATTCACAATTCATGTCTTAAAAGACATAAATTTAGAGCTTTTATTTCGTATTCACACAAAAATTGATGTATATCCAATAAATTTTACACATTCATGTGTATTTACTTCATGTCCCAATACTTATCGTATTTTTACGAGATTGCGTCTTTCCATATTGGTCAATCGTTTCCTTGAGCGCACTTTTGATTTATGATCCTCATTATTCATAATAGCAAGCGCTATATTGTATGTAAACAAATTTATCGACGTCGTGTATGTTTCGATTCCATATAATTTTAGACATGATATAATTTATTGAGATCTCATTAGCTATTTGAGGTTGTTTGGAACCTTCATGTCTAGTGTCTCTTTATGAGACTATCATGGGGCCTTTTATACTTTGAACAACCATTTTATTTTCATGCTCCATATTTTTCATCGAGGATTTTGTTTGGAATCGATTTGTCTACCATGCTTGAGGCATATCATAATAAAATAGTGTCCTTGATGACAACTTCTAGTTAGAGCATGAATAGCTGAAATTTTGTTTTTAGCCAATGTTTATTTATGGCTATTAGATTATCCATTGAATAATCAATTCATAAAAAATTTCTTTCGAGAATCAACAGAATATGATAATTCATTTTGAATTTGCGGCTACTTCTCTCCTCTTGAAGGAATTATCCATCTTCTATATCCCATATGTGCATTTAGGTGGAGTAATTTGCACACAAAAAACAAAAATGGGATATGTTTGATTTATAACCAAAACCATTTATAAAAGAGAGGATTTATAATAACATATTGGCATGATGCTAATTTTGTTGTTGTGCATATTATAATATGGCCCCACAACAACACAAGTTTCTCTCTCAGTTTCATTTGATAATCTAGAAGTAATTCATCGCATTTCATGATGAAATACTTACTCCGGAATGTTAGGCTCGCATTGAGCTATTAATCATGCGAACTTGAGGTTGCGATTTAATGACCATTTAGATGATGCATTGATTTTAAACTCTAAATGATTCATACAATGAATTTATATGCTTACATATATCCATTTGTTTTCTTTCCTATTAAAATTGAGGAATTTAATCCCCATTCTAGTTGATAGAATAATAATCAACTTTCTTTGAGAGATAATAACATTAGATTGAAGAATTTTATTCTTCTATAGTTTTCGCATCATTAACGACGCAGGATGTTGTAACTGGTCATGCCAAAAATATTATAATTATTATTGCTCATAAACTTAAGTTTTTGGTATTGATTAGCTTTTACTAATCTTTAGATAATGCATGTCGAGAAAGATATAAAAGAACTTAACTTTGTTTCCCATGACACTTTTATATTTCTTTTGTGGAGCAAAATGCGCTAGCACAGATTTTTAAATCTATGAATATAGTGTGTAATATCTTTGAATAATGTTTTAATCACTCCTCACATTGTCAAAAATCTAATTTTTGTGCGTCAATTTGTTCGTGATAATTATTGCACCGTTGAATATGATCCTTTTGGTTTTTCTGTGAAGGACTTCCTAACTCGACGGGTACTCCTCCGTTGTGATAGCACGGGTGATCTCTATCCTGTTACGAAGCCTTCTCCCATTCCTCAAGCATATCTTACCAGTCAATATACGTGGCATCAACGACTTGGACATCCAGGGAGTGAAGTGTTGCGGCGTCTTGTGTCTCGTGATTCTATTTCTTGTAATAAAGAGAAGCTTCCCGTTCTTTGTCATGCTTGTCAGCTTGGTAAACATGTGAAGCTTCCGTTTGTTAGTTCGTCTAGTTCTGTTACTTCTTGTTTAACATTGTTCACTCGGATTTGTAGACATCCCCAATTTCGAGTCTTTCTGGTTTCAAGTATTATGTTTTGTTTTTGGATCATTATTCTTAGTATGTTTGGGTTTATCCGTTAATGGATAAATTTGATGTTTTGTCTAAATATCAGTTGTTTCGTAGTTATGTTCGTACTTAGTTTAAGTGTGAAATTAAATCGTTTCAGTGTGATCATGGTGGTGAGTTTGATAATACTGCCTTTCATAAATTATTTTTCACCCATGGCATCCAATTTAGATTTTCTTGCCCTCGCACATCTCAACAAAATGGAAAATCTGAACGCATGATTCGTACCATAAGTAATCTTATTCGTACTTTGTTGTTTCAAGCACACCTACCACCAAACTATCGGACCGAGGCTCTTAATATAGCTGTTTATTTATTGAATATATTACCTTCTCGGGCCATTAGTAATGAGACCCCCTTTACTCCACTTTTTGGTGCTACACCTGATTATAGTGTTCTTCGTGTTTTTGGATGCCTTTGTTACCCACATATCAATAGCAATCATAAATTAGGACCCCGTGCCACACCTGCAATCTTTCTGGGACACGCAGCCAATCATTTTGCTTATCGTTGTCTTGATCTTAACACCAATAAAATTATCATCTATCGCCATGTTACCTTTGATGAAACGGTTTTTCCTTTTCAATCCCATCCTTCCAAGCCCACCACCTCATATGATTTTTTGGAAGATTCTTCTAATCTCATTTCCACCATTATTCGTACCACCCCAGTTGCTCCTGAACCAACACCAACCGATATCCCTGCACCACCTACACCTCCACCAAATGATCTTGTTCCTGCACCAACACCTCATTTACCACATTCGCCTCCACTTGTTGTATCTACTCATCCCATGGTCACACGTTCTCGTGCAGGGATTACTCGTCCCAATCCTAAGTATGATGGTCATGTGTCTACTATTTCTCCTTTGCCTCGATCATATAAAGATGCTTTTAATGATCCCAATTGGCGAAATGCTATGTATGATGAGTATAATGCACTTCTTAAGAATAAAACTTGAACTCGTGTACCTAGACTTGAAGGTGTCAATGTTGCTAGTTGTATGTGGTTATTTTGTCATAAATATTTGGCTGATGGCATTCTTAGTAGGTATAAGGCACGTCTTGTTGCCAATGGTAGCACACATATTGACGGGGTTGATGTTGATGAGACCTTTAGTCCGGTTGTTAAGCCGGGCACCATTCAGACTGTTCTTAGCCTCGCTATTTCTCGACATTGGCCTGTTCATCAGCTTGATGTCAAGAATGTTTTTTTACATGGTGATTTAGTTGAAACTATTTATATGCATCAACCTCCCGGTTTTCGGGATCCAGAGCATCCGGATTATGTTTGTTTATTACAAAGGTCTCTTTATGGTCTTAAGCAAGCACCTCAGGCATGGTTTCAGCAGTTTTCTGCTTACATTACTACTGTTGGGTTTACTCCTAGTCGTTGTGACTCTTCTTTGTTTATTTATAGACAGGGTGATGATACTGCTTTTCTGTTACTATATGTGGATGATATTGTGCTCACTGCTTCCTCTGATAGTTTATTACAGCGGATTATTGCTTCTTTGCATAAGGACTTCTCTATGACTGATTTAGGTGCTCTTAACTATTTTTTGGGTGTGTCGGTTATGCATGACTCTTCTGGGATGTTTTTGTCACAGCGTAAGTATGCTATGGAGATTTTGGAGCATGCACATATGATTGGTCGTAACCCTTCTCGGACTCCTGTTAACATTGAGTCTAAATTGGGTGATGATGGTGATCCGGTTTCTTACCCTAAGTTATATCGGAGTCTTGCAGGTTCTCTTCAGTATCTCACCTTCACTAGACCTGATATTACATATGATGTGCAGCAGGTTTGTTTATATATGCGTGATCCTCGAGAGCCTCATTTCAATACTCTCAAGCGGATTTTACGGTATGTTCAAGGGACTCTGGCTTATGGTTTACAGTTATTTTCTTATACTACTGTGTCCTTGGTTGCTTATTCGGATGCTGACTGGGCTGGTTGCCCTACTACTCGATGGTCTACATAAGGTTATTGTGTTTTTCTTGGCAACAACTTACTGTCATGGTCCTCTAAGCGTCAGCCAACGCTTTTTCGTTCCAGTGCTAAGGCTGAGTATCGTGGTGTTGCCAATGTTGTAGCTAAGACATGTTGGCTTCGGAATTTACTACGTGAGCTTCATACACCTTTGTCCTCTGCTACTATTTTTTATTGTGATAATGTGAGTGCAGTGTGCTTGTCCTCTAATCCTGTTCAATATCAGCGGACAAAGCACATTGAGATTGATATTCATTTTGTTCGTGATTTGTTGCAACTGGTCAAGTTCGAGTTCTACATGTTCCTTCTCGGTTTCAGTATGCTGATATTTTTACCAAAGGGTTGCCGTCTGCCTTGTTTGCTGAGTTTCGTGACAGCTTAAGTGTTCGGTCTCCTCCCGCTCAAACTGCGAGGGAGTGTTCGACGATAAGTGTTGGACTTAGGCCCGTATGTATTTGGCCCATGTGTATTGTACTTTATATATTCTGTCATATGTATATCGAACCTGATTCATTCAATATACGATCATTATATTATCCTATAAACAAATCTATTAATTTAAACCCATTATTATATGATTCATGAAGTGTAAAATAAATCACGTGGCCGTAACTCTTGTTCAAAGAATCAAAGAAATTGTAATATAATTTTACATCTTGTAATTGAGCCACGATTATCAATGAACATCATATCAATATCATCATTGCTTACAACTAATCTTTTCTTCATCTCTTCGTAGAGCTTTCGTGCTGATAACGTATTATAAATGGAACACAAAAATGAGAGAGGAAGAGAATTCTTATTATTGAGATAAAACCAAAGAGTTACAACTTACAAACGTGTTTTATTTATAGGGTAAACAAGTATATGTTAAACTTTAATGGGCTAATGGGCTAATAACATAATGGTGAATATACATAAGTCCGTAATAAATATTTTTTAGAATGATATACGTATGAAAAAACACATATAAGATATTTATTTATTTCAATTGTTTTTTATTAAACGATATGCATGTTAAACAACGCATATTTTAGAATAAAAAATTAGTTGAATAAATTATTGCCGTCCAGAAAAGGTTAATGAGATTATGCAACTTTTAGTGTGTGAAGAAATTCATTAAACGTTTTATAGCCACTTACATGTTAGATGATGGGAAAATCTTATAAGTTTCAGTAATAACATATGGAGGTTAGATGAGACATAAATAAAATTTTAATGGACCATAAGCTCACAAACCGGGCTTACATTGACTAATTATACTATATATCTAAAACCCAGGCGCTACGGGACAAAAAACGTGCTACAGTAATGCTACAGTAATGCTACAGTTCAAACATATTTTTTTACTCCTTTGCCAGTGCTTCACTTGGCCTAGAAGGCTAGAACCTTCCCACACACTCATAATCCCCTCTCCCATCTCTGATAAATCACCCACCCATTTTCTTCCTGAATGTTCTTCCCACCAAAATAATCAAAAAAACACACTCTCTTTTGTGAAAACTGGAAGTTTTTTATATCTTCTGTTGACAATCAACCTGTGATTCGATCAAACCCACAAAAAATCATATAAAAAATGGAAATAGTGAGATGAGTGGAGGGTTGTTAAAATCTTGAATTGCCGTCGTGTTTGTTCGTAGGCGACGGCTGTGTAGCAAGGATTCCGGTGGGGTCAAGAAGGGCGATTCACCCTATATCTGATGAGCAACTTGGCTGATTCAACAACCAGGTATGAAAAAAAAAAAATGTTTTCGTAAATGATTTGTCCTATCAATTATTTCCAGTGGATTTAGGTTAAATTTTGTTAACAGGTATGGGTTTTGCTTAGAAGTGATTATTGGGGAAGTAGCTTTGTCAAGATGGTGATGATCGCAGTTGACTTTTCTACTCCGGTAAAAAACCCCTTCTTTTTTTCAAACACTCAGGCAAACTTTTCTCGATTTACTTTCTTTCTTTCTTCATTTTTTTTTTCAAAATAATAGAATTAATTATATTATTTAGGTGTTATTTTGATTGAATCGATTGCGTTTTAGATTAAATCTGTTAGGTTTGGAGTTTTTTTTTATTGGTGTAAACTATTAGACCTGTAAATATTAGTTGTGTCGTACAAGTCGTAATGCGTAGTTTGAGGACATTTGGAAAATGTGTACAGATTTGTATTCATTTGCTTAGAGTTGAATGTTTTTCGTTTGTAAATATTAGACCTGTAAATCTATATACAGATTTGTATTCATTTGGAAAACAAATCTTACCATTTTTTTTATCTACCATTTTGTATTCAAGTGTAAACAAATGAGATTTGGAAATAACTTTAAAACTTACAAGGCGTGAATTCCGTGAAATAACTTTAGGATTAAAAAAATGTATACAGATTTGTATTCATGGTTTTTATATGTTTTAATTTTTTATCTCTTTGTAAGCTTATAACTTTAAGTTTATGTCATGTATCGCAGGGATAAAAAATGGTATCAATGTCATTGACTTTGTTGTTTTCGCTACAGAAACACGGGCTTCTTTCCTTCTCTTCCTGCAGTTATTGATGAAGCTAAAGTTTTGGAAACTCAGCCTGTGGAAACTCTTTTAGATGGTATGTGGTACTCTTTTTTTTTAGTAGAGGTCTCGGAAAATTCTGCAATAATTTGTAGTCGAAGTTAGTAATTAAGGACAAAGGGTACACCGTACACGTTTAACGTGTGTTTGTAGTTTTTCTGAGGCACTGTTTGTATGTTGTATGTAGCGAGTAGATGTAGATGTTGAAAGAGAGTGTGGGAGTTATCATTAGAATACTTAAGTATCGTTAAGATCTCTAAAATTGGTGACAGGATGAAATAGGATGCCCAATTAAGAATGCGGAATGGTGTTTGGGCCTGGGCCAAAATGCGAATGCTTATTGGTTTTCCAGATTATGTAATATATGCATTCAACTGATGATGGGGGTTATAATCGAAGCCTGAAATTGGAATTTAGTATTGTATGATTTTGTAATTTATGTACAATTTAAGCTTCTTATATATACTATTTAGTAATAGTAATTACTATTCTTTAGTACTAAAATAGTAATTTAGACTTCTGAAATATAATGTATGATTTGTAGGTTCTATTCAATTGAAATATACTATATGTGACTTTCGACCCGTTTTTTACCCTTTCTCCCCATTTGACCCGTTCCTTTTATAGCTAATTTTTTACTTAAACTGAGTTGTCGGTATTGAATAGGGATGCAAAACACTTGACAACCTCGGTTTTCAGGTTATAAATTTAAACGCTCGATCACTTGACAGCCTCTTAACTGATTTTCCTATTATTTTTTGTAAATGCCAATATTGACTTTAAGTACTAATGCTTATTGCTATTTACGTTACTATCAATAAGCTGAATAATAGGCTTTTGATTTTGGCATCTTCTATATTTTGATTAGGACGGAAATGGTGGACTCAATCTCGCTCTACAAGTATGGCTGTCACACCCCCAATTTACCTGACTTGCAGCGGAATGGAATACCTGGGGGTGTCTGTCATAGCACCACAGTTACAGTTACATTGAACGACCTAAAGTGTCGTTTGGAAAATACTGCATTTGATCATTGAAATAATTCAGAGTTTACAAAATGAGGTCCCCAAAATGTGTTGCATGTTTATGAAAAACAAGTCGTACTAGATCAAATGTTTACATAAGTGCATGAAATAATGATGAGACGCGTCGACTCCGCGACTCCATGAAGGTCCAAATGCATGTCTCATGAGCTACCTTAATAACCTGAAATACATTGCTAAAACGTCAACACGAATGTTGGTGAATTCCATAGGTTTGTAAAATGTACTGATGTACGGCCACCACAAGTAAAAGTGCAAGATAAAAATCTCATGAAAATTGTACAATAGCCTTAAGCTCATGACACCGAAGCTATGACTGATGAAATTCTGTGCCCCTCCCGAATGTTCTGCCGAAACATTCAAATGTAAAAGACATGACATGCATCCGCTTACTGTTGGTATCCACTACCACGGATGGAGGCGTCACCCTCGATAGATCTATCCACTCACTCTCGCTTAACGGTAAATTAACGGTTCATGATGTTACAGGGGACTTTTCACATGGCAAGGTAACTTAAGCTATGTACATGTTTGAATACTTGGGCTCGTACTGAAAAGATTGATGCAATGTATTCCCCCCGTGGGATTTGAAAACAATCAAAAATGTTGAATTGAAAACGGGGCTATGAAAACTCACCTCAACTGGTGAAACTGTGATGAAATGAAATGAACACCAATGAACCATTTGCTGTCGCAACCCAATATGATGGTACCATGAACATGTAATGAGCTGAAAAACAAGGCGCGCACACTAGCCGCAACCTAATGTGAATGATGAACGATCTACTTTAGATCATGAAATGATGTTATGAATGTCCATGCACATGTTTCCTATACCACTCTACTCTTTGAAAAACACTTGTTGTTATCAAAAGTATATATTCCAAGAATTTGGAAAATATTGC
This sequence comes from Artemisia argyi, assembly GCA_030686995.1. Lineage (NCBI taxonomy): Eukaryota > Viridiplantae > Streptophyta > Magnoliopsida > Asterales > Asteraceae > Artemisia > Artemisia argyi. The sequence continues at coordinate 69,299,150 of CM060683.1, forward strand.
TATTAGAAAATATAAATAGCTAGTTATAATATATATATACTTATATATATATGACGTAAGTTTCCATGTTAGCGTTGAAATACTCGGGTTGTAATCTTTGAAATGATGAAAACATACTCATAATAACTAATACTACGTTAGTTATAAAGCTCGGTACTTGATACTACTTCTAGCTTGAAAATGTACTTCGTAGTTTTTGCGCCAAATTATATTAAAAGCTGTCAATTATAAAAGGGTTTTAGCCGATATTCAAACGAGTATATCTTTGTCGTTACTTGTCCGTTTTACTTGTTCTTTATATCCACGGTTACGTCTTAGTATGTAGTAATATATTTTGGAAAGTTCGGCTCCTCCGGGTTACGTCTAAAGTCTCTTTTTGTCCAATGAAAAACGTCCAACAGCAACTAATTTCCAGAAAATACATTTCGTCAACAATCTTGCAAAAATCATAACTTCTTCGTTATAAGCTCTTTTTAATCCGTTCTTTCGCCTACGGATTCGTTTTTGAAAGTATTTTCTAAAAATTTTGCCAAAGTTTCCTTGGTGTTTACTGATTTTCCAGATTTTTACAAAACGAGACAGCATGTCTAAAATAGGTTCCAAATCAAGTTTCCAAGGTTAAAAACCAATTTCTACCATCACCAAACCTCTTGTAAACTTCACAAAGCTAATCTAATCCTACCATACACCTTCTTAGGGTGCCATGGACTCCTAACCAAGTTATTATAGCAAGGGGATTCATAAATAAAAAGTTAGGGTTTGTATGTTTCTTTTTAGCCAAAATAAAGTGTGGTATAGCTACTTGTACATGGTTTTTAGCATGATACTTATGTAATACATGTAAAAATAGGATGATCCATGAAAAAATAAAGATGAAAACTTACTTGATAAAATGAGATGATTATAGGATGATTATGCTTGATGTTCTTGTGTTTTTGTTGCTTGATTCTTGATTAGGCATGTAAAAGGAACAACTTTGGTACTTTAGCTTTTGAAAAACCATGGATGAATCATATGGTTTGGTTTTGGTCGTGGGTTTGAAGAGAGAAAAGGGAAGGATGAGACCTTTTTGTTCTTGAACTTTTCATGTTATGATTTGTGATTTTTGGTTAAGTATTGTTTTTGGAGGTTTATTAGTATTATAAAAGAAATCAATGCACATGGTTAAAGGGTGTGATCTTGGGCCGGTTTTGGGTGTGAAAAGGAGTAGCCAAAACGGTTTTGATCACTTAGAAAATATAGTGTAGCGTTAAGTGTTATTACGCGTTATTCGTTAAAATCGGGTACCGGGTTTAATAGCAATAAACGTTCACGAAGTTAACCGGGATGAAATAAAGTTATAATAATGTTGAAAATATGTTAAAAATATGTTGGGTACATTTACTGAGTGATCGGGCGATTATTGTTTAGTTTTCACGAAAACCGTCGTTATATTCATACGCGTACGTTATAAATAAAATAAATTTCCAAAATACTGGGTAACTGAATGTTATAACTTTTATGATGTTAAAATGGATATAAAAATATGTCGGGACCATTGTGGGAATATTTAGATATATTCGTCGTGTATAAACCGGGTGTTAACGTTTTACTATAAATACTTATACGTAAAAACGTTAAATGTACTGAATATAGAAATTTGAAAATCCTGAGAGTGGTATAACATGAAAATGCTGTTATGATGATATGCAGACTATCTCCAGTCCGTATGCAGTGTTCTTAACACTAATGAAATGAATTCGCACCTAACCCAATCCGGTTACGCGAATTTGAATACCCGTAAACTAAATTTTACGATGAAATGTGTAATGCGCGTGAATGATGAAATCTTTTCCCGCAATGAATAGTGTTTCGTGAATAGTAAATTTTCCCAAAAGTTTCTCAGAATATCAAATTGACCTCGAAAACGATGAATAGTAAACTGATGAATAGTGTTTTGATGAATAGTGTTTGATGAATAGTGTTTTTCCAAAGTTCGTGAAATGACCTGAAATGGTGAGTTGTGACAGTCTTCCCCCCTAAAAGGAACTTCGTCCCGAAGTTCAGTTTATGTTGGTCTCTGAGAATATATTGGTGAAAAGGTGATGATATTCGAGAATTCCAGCGAACTCTAACGATAGGAATTCGACTCTGCTTCAACTGTTCGACCACACGGTCCATGATTTCTGTTGGTTCTCTTACAAGGTTTATGTTTGACTTTGGGTTGGATCCCTTCCAATGGAATCATGAGTGACTCATCTGAAAGTCATTTCTGGGGATTTGAAAATGTGAAATATGTTCGTGTAATCCTGTTGTTCTCTGACAATGTTCAAGTCTGACGGCCACTATGCCTTCTCTGTCAAAATATAAATGGTCCAGTGTATATTGGTGTAACTTTCCAAGTTTTCTGAACGATAACATGCCTTTCCTAGGCAAAACTTTCTGCTAACTCTGCAGAACTTGAAGTTTTAATGGTTTACGACTTATTGAACTTGTAACTTATTCTTGACTTGTAGAAAATTTCTGGTTATCTCATGAATGCCTACTGAACTAGTGAGTTGAGCTTTTTCTGAGTTTGGCCCATCAATCGATGGTCTGCGCTTCTTAATGTTTTAAATGTGGTACTGGTAATATATACTGCTGAATTCTGCCAGAACTCAAGTTTGTATGCTAGTTGGTCGATTCTAAAATGAATCTTAAATAGTCCAATATGCTAAAGGTTCAACCTTTCTTGTTATCCAATTTGTATCATGCCAATCCAAGGCAAAGCTTTTAACTTAGTTTGTTCTCCCACTTGAATCCGGATGGTTTGTAATTCAGGATACCCAATCCAAATGATGTGTGTTATGTACCAACCTAACTTCTGCCAGTTTCTCGCTGTTGGTGTGATAACTATTGTTGTAGATGAATTTGATTTATGTTAAGTGCTTAGTCCAACCATTTATAGGGTCAATCACTCATACTCTGAGCATACCTTCCTATGTTTGAATTGTTCTCTCGCTTTGACCATCGTTCTGAGGGTGATAGGTGATGTTCACATCTAAATGGGTTTCTGAAGGAAATCCTGAAATGATTACCTGAAGTCCAAGTTGAATCGGTTTCCTTAACAGGAAAAACTGAAATGGGTACAATAAACCTTTGTGACTAATTTCCTAACGTTCGGTCCTTCGAACTTGGCGTTATATGAAGGGATAGAATATAGGTAACAATTTGATTCCTTGTGTTTTGTTCCAACGGATGATAAGACATAAGTCCTTCTTTGTCTATTGGGTTTGGTCTCCACTACTGAAGTTCGTGATTAATTTGTGATGTCCTTCCTAATCCCTTCATCACATATTCCAAATATTCTTTATTGTCCAGTCACAAATCCTAAATGCATAAGCGATGTTGTAGAGAAGTTGGTTTTGGAAATTTGTCTCGCGATTGTGAGTTTTGGTTGAAATCTTTTTCTGAATAAACGAACTTAGAAAAATGGAGCAAATGATTTACTAAGTAATATTTTCCTGAGGATTCAAAATTTCAGTAGTTATGAAGTAGAAAAATGTTTTCAAACATGTTGTGATTAAGACTGCTTACCAAAGTTTGATGTTTATGTATATTTCTCATTGTACAATAGTGTTGCTAAAGATTGACCAAAAAGAATCGTACTTGTTCAAAATAGGAATTTCAGAAATCATTTTTCCACAAGGTATGTGATTTATGTAAACGCATCAACTTTATTTAAAAGTGAAAACACTAACAAGGATAAAATAGTAGAATAGGAAATGTTCGCTTAAATGCATAGATGTCTAATACTTAGTTCCTGAAGTTGGATAATGTCTATTGATGGTTATCTGGCATAACTACAAGCATGGGTATTTAGACTAACTTAAGTCCTGAAATAGTTTATCGTTGTAATTGGCAAGACGAAGGTATCACTTGATGTTGTGTCGATGAATATCTATTCTGTTTTCCCATGTAGATGAGGAGATATGTTCCGGTTTGATCCCTTGCTTGGTATGAAGGTGAGGTTATCTGAAATTTCTAGACATAATGCCTTAGAGGAATCTACATTGATATTCTTGTTTCAAACAATTGTACTTTGTGAAAACTTATTGCAGGAAAGTTCATGTATGGATGAGGCCATGTTTAAATGAAATGCTCTACGGTCTCAATTTGAAGCTTGGTGTATTTCTATTGTGTTGTCCAGCGGACATCTATATTGAGTTCAATCCTGTAGCTCAGTCTAGCTAGTACCCTTGAATAATAACATTGGACAACTAGGTTAAAGATGGTAATTCGGATGGTCTCGCAGTATCTTAGAATTTGTTGTTGAGTTATGAATTCTCTCACTATATGTTTCTAGTCCTGGTTAGTAGTTCTGTAATCCTTTCATTGCTTCTATTGTATAGAGGAATCATGCATGTAATTGATATGGAAAGTCTCTTCTAGGGAAGTCAATGGGAAAATATCCAACTTAATGGCTAAGTGAGTGACAGGTAGGGTAAGTATCCAGGGATAGTTCGGCAAAAGGGATGTTTATGAAAGAGTTCCTTTGTTTACAAAGCTTTCGAATGAAGATTGTTATTAACAATCCTTTGAAAAGGTAATTATTTCCTTCATGGCATAATCCTTCCTGAATTTTACATAGTTGATCAGGCTATGTATAATTGAGGACTAATGATGCGATGTTAGATTTTTGTCAAAATATCATAACTTTCCTCAAAAGTTTTAGATGGTGTTCAACGCATTGTTATTAAAATGGTATCCTGATGTTTTCTTTCAAATAACATAAAAATTGCCTCGTGTATTAATAGTAAATACTTGGTGTAATGACAGAAAAATCAATTTATAGGATGGAAATAAAATAGCTTACTTCAGAAATTTTTCTGTAAAACAATTTCCCCATATGATAGTAAAATAGCTTGAATGGTGTGTTGGATACATGGGTGAATCTTGTCGAATGGTAATAGTCTACTAATTCGTCAAAAACGAAATCAACCTAATTCCTGATGAGACAATGCTAAAATATTGCGAAACGATTGAAGTCTGAGCAAATGGGAATGGAAAAGGAAATGACAATGATGGTACTAGTGAATGGAATACTACCCTTTTTCGCGCTACCTCGCGACATCCAAAAGGTAAAACTAAAGTACACACTGTGGGAAGGCCAATAGTGTAATGAGTAACTGATGGTGGTGATAGTACCTGAGTAGTAAGTGCCCTACTAGTGATGGAAAGAAAACACACTATCTTCCTTGTAATAAGCATCCTAATAAGTCCATTAAGATTAATTCTGAATACACTACCAAAAGGCATTCTATGTACGGGCTGAATGATAGGAAAACCCTGTTCCTATGGCAAATCAATAGTACTAATGGTGGTGTAAATGCAACTGGTGGTATAATGGTAGTGGAAGATGACAAGGCATCTTCAATGTCGGTATCCGATAAAAGGATGTCAGGGTGAGTATCTGAAGACATGTCACTTGTGAACCAGGTCAATAAAATGATATACATATACGGATATGAGTATAAATAACTCGCACAGGGTATGTATGAAACAACATGTATCATGATTATGCACTTATGATGAAATGATGAGATGCTATGATGATGTGGTTATAGTCTAGGGTCCAAGATACATCCTAGTTCTCTATAACCTTAGCTCTGATGCCAATCTGTCACACCCCCAATTTACCTGACTTGCAGCGGAATAGAATACCTGGGGGTGTCTGTCATAGCACCACAGTTACAGTTACATTGAACGACCTAAAGTGTCGTTTGGAAAATACTGCATTTGATCATTGAAATAATTCAGAGTTTACAAAATGAGGTCCCCAAAATGTGTTGCATGTTTATGAAAAACAAGTCGTACTAGATCAAATGTTTACATAAGTGCATGAAATAATGATGAGACACGTCGACTCCGCGACTCCATGAAGGTCCAAATGCATGTCTCATGAGCTACCTTAATAACCTGAAATACATTGCTAAAACGTCAACACGAATGTTGGTGAATTCCATAGGTTTGTAAAATGTACTGATGTACGGCCACCACAAGTAAAAGTGCAAGATAAAAATCTCATGAAAATTGTACAATAGCCTTAAGCTCATGACACCGAAGCTATGACTGATGAAATTCTATGCCCCTCCCGAATGTTCTGCCGAAACATTCAAATGTAAAAGACATGACATGCATCCGCTTACTGTTGGTATCCACTACCACGGATGGAGGCGTCACCCTCGATAGATCTATCCACTCACTCTCGCTTAACGGTAAATTAACGGTTCATGATGTTACAGGGGACTTTTCACATGGCAAGGTAACTTAAGCTATGTACATGTTTGAATACTTGGGCTCGTACTGAAAAGATTGATGCAATGTATTCCCCCCGTGGGATTTGAAAACAATCAAAAATGTTGAATTGAAAACGGGGCTATGAAAACTCACCTCAACTGGTGAAACTGTGATGAAATGAAATGAACACCAATGAACCATTTGCTGTCGCAACCCAATATGATGGTACCATGAACATGTAATGAGCTGAAAAACAAGGCGCGCACACTAGCCGCAACCTAATGTGAATGATGAACGATCTACTTTAGATCATGAAATGATGTTATGAATGTCCATGCACATGTTTCCTATACCACTCTACTCTTTGAAAAACACTTGTTGTTATCAAAAGTATATATTCCAAGAATTTGGAAAATATTGCTATTAGAAAATATAAATAGCTAGTTATAATATATATATACTTATATATATATATGACGTAAGTTTCCATGTTAGCGTTGAAATACTCGGGTTGTAATCTTTGAAATGATGAAAACATACTCATAATAACTAATACTACGTTAGTTATAAAGCTCGGTACTTGATACTACTTCTAGCTTGAAAATGTACTTCGTAGTTTTTGCGCCAAATTATATTAAAAGCTGTCAATTATAAAAGGGTTTTAGCCGATATTCAAACGAGTATATCTTTGTCGTTACTTGTCCGTTTTACTTGTTCTTTATATCCACGGTTACGTCTTAGTATGTAGTAATATATTTTGGAAAGTTCGGCTCCTCCGGGTTACGTCTAAAGTCTCTTTTTGTCCAATGAAAAACGTCCAACAGCAACTAATTTCCAGAAAATACATTTCGTCAACAATCTTGCAAAAATCATAACTTCTTCGTTATAAGCTCTTTTTAATCCGTTCTTTCGCCTACGGATTCGTTTTTGAAAGTATTTTCTAAAAATTTTGCCAAAGTTTCCTTGGTGTTTACTGATTTTCCAGATTTTTACAAAACGGGACAGCATGTCTAAAATAGGTTCCAAATCAAGTTTCCAAGGTTAAAAACCAATTTCTACCATCACCAAACCTCTTGTAAACTTCACAAAGCTAATCTAATCCTACCATACACCTTCTTAGGGTGCCATGGACTCCTAACCAAGTTATTATAGCAAGGGGATTCATAAATAAAAAGTTAGGGTTTGTATGTTTCTTTTTAGCCAAAATAAAGTGTGGTATAGCTACTTGTACATGGTTTTTAGCATGATACTTATGTAATACATGTAAAAATAGGATGATCCATGAAAAAATAAAGATGAAAACTTACTTGATAAAATGAGATGATTATAGGATGATTATGCTTGATGTTCTTGTGTTTTTGTTGCTTGATTCTTGATTAGGCATGTAAAAGGAACAACTTTGGTACTTTAGCTTTTGAAAAACCATGGATGGATCATATGGTTTGGTTTTGGTCGTGGGTTTGAAGAGAGAAAAGGGAAGGATGAGACCTTTTTGTTCTTGAACTTTTCATGTTATGATTTGTGATTTTTGGTTAAGTATTGTTTTTGGAGGTTTATTAGTATTATAAAAGAAATCAATGCACATGGTTAAAGGGTGTGATCTTGGGCCGGTTTTGGGTGTGAAAAGGAGTAGCCAAAACGGTTTTGATCACTTAGAAAATATAGTGTAGCGTTAAGTGTTATTACGCGTTATTCGTTAAAATCGGGTACCGGGTTTAATAGCAATAAACGTTCACGAAGTTAACCGGGATGAAATAAAGTTATAATAATGTTGAAAATATGTTAAAAATATGTTGGGTACATTTACTGAGTGATCGGGCGATTATTGTTTAGTTTTCACGAAAACCGTCGTTATATTCATACGCGTACGTTATAAATAAAATAAATTTCCAAAATACTGGGTAACTGAATGTTATAACTTTTATGATGTTAAAATGGATATAAAAATATGTCGGGACCATTGTGGGAATATTTAGATATATTCGTCGTGTATAAACCGGGTGTTAACGTTTTACTATAAATACTTATACGTAAAAACGTTAAATGTACTGAATATAGAAATTTGAAAATCCTGAGAGTGGTATAACATGAAAATGCTGTTATGATGATATGCAGACTATCTCCAGTCCGTATGCAGTGTTCTTAACACTAATGAAATGAATTCGCACCTAACCCAATCCGGTTACGCGAATTTGAATATCCGTAAACTAAATTTTACGATGAAATGTGTAATGCGCGTGAATGATGAAATCTTTTCCCGCAATGAATAGTGTTTCGTGAATAGAAATTTTCCCAAAAGTTTCTCAGAATATCAAATTGACCTCGAAAACGATGAATAGTAAACTGATGAATAGTGTTTTGATGAATAGTGTTTGATGAATAGTGTTTTTCCAAAGTTCGTGAAATGACCTGAAATGGTGAGTTGTGACAGTCTTCCCCCCTAAAAGGAACTTCGTCCCGAAGTTCAGTTTATGTTGGTCTCTGAGAATATATTGGTGAAAAGGTGATGATATTCGAGAATTCCAGCGAACTCTAACGATAGGAATTCGACTCTGCTTCAACTGTTCGACCACACGGTCCATGATTTCTGTTGGTTCTCTTACAAGGTTTATGTTTGACTTTGGGTTGGATCCCTTCCAATGGAATCATGAGTGACTCATCTGAAAGTCATTTCTGGGGATTTGAAAATGTGAAATATGTTCGTGTAATCCTGTTGTTCTCTGACAATGTTCAAGTCTGACGGCCACTATGCCTTCTCTGTCAAAATATAAATGGTCCAGTGTATATTGGTGTAACTTTCCAAGTTTTCTGAACGATAACATGCCTTTCCTAGGCAAAACTTTCTGCTAACTCTGCAGAACTTGAAGTTTTAATGGTTTACAACTTATTGAACTTGTAACTTATTCTTGACTTGTAGAAAATTTCTGGTTATCTCATGAATGCCTACTGAACTAGTGAGTTGAGCTTTTTCTGAGTTTGGCCCATCAATCGATGGTCTGCGCTTCTTAATGTTTTAAATGTGGTACTGGTAATATATACTGCTGAATTCTGCCAGAACTCAAGTTTGTATGCTAGTTGGTCGATTCTAAAATGAATCTTAAATAGTCCAATATGCTAAAGGTTCAACCTTTCTTGTTATCCAATTTGTATCATGCCAATCCAAGGCAAAGCTTTTAACTTAGTTTGTTCTCCCACTTGAATCCGGATGGTTTGTAATTCAGGATACCCAATCCAAATGATGTGTGTTATGTACCAACCTAACTTCTGCCAGTTTCTCGCTGTTGGTGTGATAACTATTGTTGTAGATGAATTTGATTTATGTTAAGTGCTTAGTCCAACCATTTATAGGGTCAATCACTCATACTCTGAGCATACCTTCCTATGTTTGAATTGTTCTCTCGCTTTGACCATCGTTCTGAGGGTGATAGGTGATGTTCACATCTAAATGGGTTTCTGAAGGAAATCCTGAAATGATTACCTGAAGTCCAAGTTGAATCGGTTTCCTTAACAGGAAAAACTGAAATGGGTACAATATATCAGGAAGTGAAATTTGGTATGAGCTTATTATGTATGTGTATGGAAATACATATTTGGTATGACCTTATTATGTATGTGTTTGGATATGCATATAACCACTTTCACTTAAGGATGCCAATTTGGTATGAGCTTATTATGGTTTATCGTAGTTATGACAGAGGCCTGAGCTCAGTATCTGTAAAGGGCTTGCCGGAAAAAAGGAAAATATTATAAAGAAGGAATGGTAAGCTGGCTTTTATGTCGTAATTTCATTGTTTGTCTTAAGAAATCGATAGCCTAAAATCATAACTCGCTGATGCAGATAAGAGAGCAAATGCACTGCTGAAGCAGTAAGAGAGCAGGTACATAGTAGGAATTTGAAACTCTACAGAGATGGATAAATGGTGATTTATTGCTATGGCTAATTGGTTTGATTTTGTGTCGTGTTAGGTTACCAATGGAATTGAGTGCATTGATGACAATGTTGTCGTTGCATGCTGCTATTGCATAGTCTCTGTATGAAACTGATTATTTGAATGTCAGTGGGCTAGGATAGTTTGAGAATCACTTTTGTTGTCAAAGGTATGAAACTGATTATTTGAATTTGATCATATAATTAGAAAAAGCTGTTCATTCAAACATCTACAACTGATAATTGCAGCTTACCGTTTAGTGTTAATAATAATCATTGGATATTTGGTTCCAAAATGCACATCAGCTACCTCCTAAGTTAAATTTGTTGTTAACCTTATCATTTTTTTTTCCAGTATTACAGCTCTCAGATTTTGGTCTCGCTAAATGGGCTACGGCTGCCGGACTGCATATAACCTGCACTGATGTTGCTGGCACATTCAGGTTCGTATCTTTACTATAACATTTGATTTTATTTGTTGAGTAAAAAGATTGTAATAACCAACAATCTTACTTCTTTCCAATCAGAAGATCCATATGAAACTGAAAGTTTTAATCAATCATGACCTTATATGATGCATTTACTAAATGCAAGTTGCTTACTAATTCAATGAATCATGACCTTATTTGATGCAGTTACCTGGCTCCGGAATATTTTTTGCATTGAAAAGTTACTAAGAAAATCGATGTCTATGCTTTTGGTGTTGTGCTTCTTGAACTTCTTATGGGAAGGAAACCAATAAGTAGCGCATATCCTAAGGGTGAAGACAACTTGGTTGTGTGGGTATGTCTGTTTACAATTCTAAAATATGTCTACGTTGCAAGATGGTTGGGTTAGGTCATAAGTCAAAATCAGTTCAGGTTGAAATGGGTTACTTTAATATGGGTTAAAATGGACCGGTTTAGGTGCAGGTCTGGTTGGGATGACATGCAACCACTTCTTTGCCCATTTCTTTAAATTTTATGTTGTTGCTTAATGATTAATTTTGGTTATCAAAACAGTAGCACTACAATAATAATGTTAAGTATGGTTATAGAGACAATAGAATTACAATAATAACAGTCGAAAACTCGAAATCATGGATTAAAACTATTTACATGGATGTATGCAATTATGTATAGAAAATCAGACTTCGGACGGACCTCAACCCGTTTGACCTGTTGGACTGAATGAATTATTTAAACCGCATCCCATTTTTATTTTTATTTTTTAAAAAAGCAACCCAAATTGGCCAATTCATTAATAAATGGGTCGAAATTGTAAGAATTCGTTATGTTTAGTTTCTGATTTGTCGGCAATTGGTTCAGTTTAAGACAAAAAAATTGTCGTGTCCAGCCAAGGCCGATTTTGAGCAGTGGAAAATTTGCGCGATTGTTGGACCAAAGCTTGGGTAATGACTATGATGCCGACCAGATGGAGAAGATGACTCTTGCTTCTATGCTCTGTATCCGATGTGCACCACGTGCTCGGCCCCAAATGAGCACTGTAAGTCCCTCATTTAGATGAGTTGCTAGGCTAAAAGTTTTGTTCTTCTTTAGAATACTAATTTATCTACTTTACATAGGTTCTAAAACTGCTTCATGTTGTCGGAGAGGTGACAAAATGGCCTCGGCTAGAAGTTGATTGTATAGGAGGCTCAGATTCAAGACTTCTTTGATAGTGTCTTTCGCCTTCGTCTCATAAGGTTCAACCTCCTACTACTTTGATTCTTATTGTTTTTATATAACTTACAAATATCTCATTAGGATCGAACAAATTATATTATTTTTTGTCGATAATCTTATTAAAACATGGATTCCACAGCCTGGTAGAAATGTTTCGTGGATTTGAATTGAGATAGTTTTGCGGATGTTTGTGATTTCTTATTGAACTTCTTATTTGTTTTCTATGTAATTTGGGTGAATAAAGCTATTTTTGTAACCAATCTCATACAAGTCTTTTGCCATTTGTTGCTCAGATTGTGTAAAGAAACTTTCTGCCTACAAAGACATTGGTTCCTTGAACCATGGAGAGTGAAACAAGGGTGATGAAACTGAACAAGCACAACCCCATCGTCAATTTTCAAGGTTTATCAAAGCGTGTGGCTATTCAATTAATTGACACATATATGGTATCTTTATTTTAGGTGATAATATCTTGATATGTTGTAGTCAAGATCTTTTATGTTAGTCTTTCTTTTTGTTTTGTTTTCCCCGGCAACCGAAAAATCGACTTCCTCTTTGATTTCCTTCTTGATCAATGACAACAACCAAAACAACTTTCAAACGCATGCCATCTTAGGTATTCAAAATAATTGTCCACACAAACTCACCCGCCGCAACGCGCGGGCTACCCAGCTCGTTATCTCTAATTGTTAGGAGACTAAGTTAGTTGGCTCAAACCTAACTGTGAGTTTGGGTCCATTAGGTTTAGGGTTTGCATTGCATGTTTATTAAACTATGTATTTATTATAAATACATACGCAATCTTGATTATGTAGTCACACAAAAATACAATTCAATATTATTACTCTTTTGTTATTTTACAAGGTATCCGAGCTTTAGGTAAGATCCACAAACAAAATTTTCTATCCTCCGGTCTCGGCTATTCGTCGGTGATCCGGAGGGATCTAAGTTATTTTCGCTTTATTGTTTTATTCTTATTAGGATTTTGTTTTTTTCCTATTCAATGCATAAACCCTAAACCCAATCCGGCATAACAAATCCCATATTATGTTGATTTAGACATTAATCAACAAAATTTGTGTCATTCATTTTTTGTACGTTTCTCCGTTTTTTGTAAGTTTTCTCCATTTTTTGTACGTTTTTATCCGTCTTTTGTACGTTATATCCGTTTTTTTTACGTTTTGTACGTTTTATCCATTTTAATGTTTTTTATTCATTTTTTTACGTTTTATCCGTTTTTTTACGTTTTACGCGTTGTTATCCGCTTTATGTACGTTTTATCCGTTTTTTTACGTTTTTGTACATTTTAACCGTTTTTAACGTTTATATCCGTTCTTTTACGTTTTATCTGTTTTTGTATGCTTTTATTCATTTTTTGTACGTTTTATCATCTTTTTACGTTTTTTGTAAGTTTCAACCGTTTTTTATACGTTTTATCGATTTTTAGCATTCTTATCCGTTTTTTTTACGTTTTATCCGTTTTTGGGCGTTTTTATCCGTTTTTTTTACATTTTTTGTACGTTTTATCTGTTTCATTTTTACGTTTTATCCGTTTTTCAATGTTTTATCCATTTCTTGTATGTTTTATCCACTTTTTTTTTTCTTTTTACATTTTTTGTACGTTTTATGCGGTTTTAATGTTTTATCCGTTTTAGTACGGTTTTTCGGTTTTTATCCGTTTTCAATGTTTTTATCCGTTTTTTTTCCCGTTTTATCCATTTTTTTGCCTTTTTTTTACCTTTTTTTCCCGTTTTTTAAGTTTTATCCATTTTTTATCCGTTTTTATACTTTTATCCGTTTTTTATGTTTTTATCCGTTTTTTTTACATTTTTATCCGTTTTCAACTGTTTTATCCATTTTTCCGTTTTATCCGTTTTTGTGTATTTTTTAACGTTTCTATCCGTTTTATAAGTTTTATCCATTTTTTCTACTTTTATCCGTTTTTATGTGTTAATCCATTTTTTTCGTTTTTGTACATTTTATCCGTTTTTTTACGTTTTATCCGTTTTTTCGTTTTTGTACATTTTATCAGTTTTTTTTACATTCTATCTGTTTTTGTACGGATAAAAAGATATAAAAAACTGTTAAAACGTAAATAAAATGGATAAAACGTTCAAAACGTACAAAAAACGGATAGAAACGTAAAAAACAGACAAAAGCATACAAAAAACATAAAAAACGGATAAAACGTACAAAAAATGGATAAAAAACGGATAAAAATTGATAAAGCGTACAAAAACATAAAAATGAATAAAACGTACAATAAATGGATAAAATACGAATAAAAATGTAGAAAAAATGTAAAAGAATGGATAAAAATGTTAAACGGATAAAGATGTTGAAAAAACGGATAAAACTTACAGAAAGAGGATAAAACGTAAAAAAACAGATATAAACAGATAAAGCGTACAAAAAACGTAAAAAAACAGATAAAAACACACAAAAAACGGATAAAATGGATAAAAACGTTGAAAATTGATAAAAGGTAAAAAAAAAAACATCAAAAGAGGATAAAACGTACAAAAACGGATAAAACGTAAAAAAAAAACGGATATAAACATTAAAAACGGATAAAACGTACATAAAGCGGATAAAAACGAAAAAAAAAATGTAATAAAAACGGATAAGCCGTACAAAAAACGGATAAAAGGTAAAAAATGATAAAAACCATTAAAAACGGATAAACGTAAAAAAAAAAGGGAATAAAATGTACAAAAAACGGATAAAAACGTACAAAAAACGAAGGAAAAAAAAAACAGAGAAACGTACAAAAAATGGAGAAAACATAAAAAATGACTAACGGTGCAAATAATGTCAGTCCCGAAGGCTAACGGTGTAATATTATCTATCTCGTTAAGAGATAACGGAGAAATTATTTTCACCGTTAGTCCTTATTGTAAACGAGGGATGTAGGGTGGCAAATGTTTGGCTAACGAGTGATGTAACTTGCAAATAGTTTCTGACAAAGATGTAAGGTGGCAAAAGGTGTAAACCACATGCATGTATTTTGCAGTTTACTCTATTATTAGTTATATATTGCAAGAACTAATTTATATTTTTCTATGTTTACACGTTATATAATATTTTTGGCGAGTATTACACAACATTTATTGATTAGCAAGTAGCAATCATCACAACCTTGTAATACCACTGACTTCCGTTTTCGTATCATTATTTCATCGTGATGCATAGGTACTTGACATTTTAATATGAAATAATGTGTGATAAAATTATTTCCAAAATCCTCGTCATGCATAAAGTCTTTACTACAAAAAACATACAATTATTGTTCGCTAAAATCTTTGATTACATGGTACCCGCTGCAACGCATAGATACCCTGCTAGTTCCTAATAAACTACGAAACACCAAATCATATTAGGTGTAGTTTTGATGGTTAAGAGTGTTCAAATGGGTTATGATGTGATTAAGTATGAAGTGCATTGCATCTCTAAATGCACTCATAGTCTCACAGGTATTTTTGCAACATGGGCAAAAATACTCATGTGAGTCGGGATAAGTAGGTGGTCCATTGATCCAAAGAGATGAATCTAGATGGGGAAAAGTTGGGAAGTTTAGGGAGTGTTGTGTAGGTGGTTTTATATCCGTGGGTTGTGTATGGAAGATTGGTTATGGTGGTTGACGAGCAATTTTCTCTAGTGTTGAAGTATGGAAGTGGTGGTGGATTGGAAGGCCTAGGTGGTAAGTAATCCATATTCTCAACAAGCGGATGAAGTGAAGATCGTAATGGTATGTTGAGAGTTAGAGGATGAGAGGTAGGTTGTGGTAGTGGTGGTAATGAGTTGTTAGTTGTATGTTGTAGTGGTGATGGTGAGTTGATAGTTTGTTGTTGTAGTAGTGGAGAAGGATTCATGTTGATAGGTGGTGGAGTTGTTGGTTGTGGTTATGACTCGATTGATGATTTGAGATTAAGTTAATGCTTCATTTCACCCATTTGCAAATATTTATCTAGAGCATCAGGAACGGTGTCGTACGCCAATTGACGAATTTCAAAGGTACACTTCATCAATGTGAAAATGCCAACTCTTCCCGTACAATCACTATTTTGTTGAAAATATGGAGAATTCTTAGTTATTTCCTGAAACAATGCGTGTGAATAATGACTGGCTCATTCAGAATAGCTTATAGAATAATTTATCGTCAATGTTGAGTTTTTAAAGAACTAAGCGGCCACTAGACAATCATGAGTATTGTAACGATCTTTAGCTATGGTGTTTCTTAGTGTCGGGTTTTTGGAATTCTATCAATAGAAGCTTGATAATTCATATAGTACGTGGTCACCTCTTTTAAAAATTCTAGCTCCATACAATTAACTTCTTCTTCATCCGAGTATGTAAAAAAAAAAAAAAAAAAAAAAAAAAAAAAAAAGATGGAATCCATTAGTTTTAGATCAGATGTGTAGAGTGTATAATAAAATGTATTTGAAAGTGTGAATAAAAATAAAAAAGTACTCGTGTATTTAATTAGATGGATAAAATTAATATAAATTTTAAAAGAACTTTTTATTATTATTAAATATGCCTAACGGATATTTTTTTTGACTGTTGGGGCTTGTCTTTTTTGCGAGCCAATTTTCTAAATAGTCCAGTGGCTCAAGATCTATACTTTTTTTAGACAAAAAATAGTGTTTTCTCAAAATAGACCGAGTGACTTGCAACTTTTTTACTTTCGATTAGAAGTCGTCAAGTGGCAAAAAAAATCGCGACAATTCTTTTTTTAATTATCATGTGTAAGGGTGCTTTTGTCATTTCACAAAAGCACCCTTACACATGAGAAATATAAAAAGAATGTGCACGAACTTTTTGGTGACACTTGGCATCTTCTTATCAAAAGTAAAAGAAAAAATCGCAAGTTGTTCGGTCTATTTTGGGAAAAGCACTTTTTATGGTCTAGAAAATGTATA
This sequence comes from Artemisia argyi, assembly GCA_030686995.1. NCBI lineage: Eukaryota > Viridiplantae > Streptophyta > Magnoliopsida > Asterales > Asteraceae > Artemisia > Artemisia argyi. Next base: position 69,315,922 of record CM060683.1, read on the forward strand.
GACCTTGAGCAACTGAGCTATTTTGAGAATTGGCTCTTTTTTGCCAACCTTTCCCACGACCCAGTCAATTGCAAAACCGAGTCCTCCATTTTTCTGGTTATAGATGCGTCACCTGGGGTGACCGTAATAGACTCGGTCATTTGTCACTTATTACGGCCGGTCTAAACTCATAACGCCATAAATGTCGAGGGTTAAACAAATGTTAGACAAACAACATTTTAATAAATCGAATTCTTAGTGATACAATCCAAGTAACAAAATTCAATGATTAGAAGGAGATGTGAAACTAGAGTGGAAATAAGCATATCCAAACATAACCCAGATGGAATGAGAACGAGTGGGATTAGACAAAACCATAATAAAATCAGATGGAATGAGAACGAGACGGTATCGGAGTGCATAACTAGGAAAAAATAGATTAAAATTAAACATAGAATACTATCTTTTATATAATAAAAGAATTACATCATTTAGGAGTGTTTTTTAAATCCCTTCTTATATAAAAAAAAAAATGGACCAATAGTAGAGCTATATTTTGCCACGCAGGCGAAATCGAGCAACTTGATTAGTTAATAAAAAGTCAAAATTAAATTGATTTTTGTCAAACTTAATAAATTTGGTGGAGAAATTAAGTTAAGAAAAAAAAACGCATAAAAATATAGGTGTTAAATTTATGAAAATAAAAACTTCAAAAAAGAGGAAGTAATTAATAAAACTTTGGTGGTTGAATTTTAAATAAATTATATAGAGCTAAGTGTAAAATTATAACTTTCCATGTTTTTAAAAACTTTAGAAAAAAAACAAATAACCCCTTACACTTATAAGTAAGGATCCAGTGAGAAGAAAACTTAAGATGAGAAGGATGAGAAATAATTATAACCACACATTTGAGATGCATCGACTTGATTTAGATGCATCTCTATTCACTTAGATGCATCCCAATTAGTTTCAAAAGTGATTTTGAAGTGAAAACGATGCAAAGTAGTACTAAAAACAAATTTGACCCGTAGAGGACGAAAAATATATAGGATCCGTCTAACTTGATGAAATGCATCTAATATATGTATATGCATCTAATTTTTTGCTAGAAAATATATTATGGTGCATCTAAAAGACTAAGGATGCATCTAATTCAAGTCGATGCATCTCAAATGTCTAGTTATAATTATTTCTCATCCTTCTCATTTTAAGTTTTCTTCTTATTTGATCCTTGGTCTACACTTTATACCTCTTATACTTTATAATATTAACTTTGTTTAAAATTACATGAATATTAGTATTAATTTTTTTACTTTCATCCATTAAAATTACAAAATTTGATAAATATGTGAATTAGTTTTAATACAAATTAAATATTTTTTAAACTAATGTTAGTTTTAGACTTTTCTAGAATATTTTTTTAAATAAGGACTCATGTTATTCTATTTAAAAGTTTAATTTATGCATAAATGGGTTTGAATATTAAATACGGCTAAATTATTAGTAACGAGAATATAAATATCAAATGGTAAGCACGAGTTAGTGTGATATGAAAATAAATAAACACGATTCTACTTATAACAACGATTCATGAAATTGTTATTTGAAATTTATATATGGATATCTATAAAAAAAAAATTTAAAAACTTTATTGAGCATATTTAACTTTATCAACGCTCATTATGTGCTACTAAACTCGCACATTTTGTACAACATGATATCAATAGTTAAAGTTAAACAACAACAACAACCTCAACCTCAATATGTCTGTCAGTTAAAAACGTTGTACAAAGATAATTATTAAAAAAAATGCACGTCTTACAATCCTTATGTGATAACAATCACCTCCTAAAAAAAAAACTACGTAGGTGATAACCTAACTTTATTCATTGACTTGATTTAAAAAAAAACGTAATAGTTGGTTGTTGTAAAGGAATTAAAAGTATGCACATGAGAATTATTAAGCAAGTATATATATAGTTTTTAATCAGGTTATTACGTTAGTATACTGCGATAATGTTATTGAGTTGGTAATCACGGATGTGAAATACAACCATTCTTTTATACTTATGATTTATGTGTTAACCTCTTTTTGCTTCTGAATAGTATCCGATAGGGACCTTAACAGAACTTTAACTTATATGTTATCTAGCTGATAGTTTTTAGTAATTTTTTTTATGGTTTAACTTATATATATATATATATATATATATATATATATATATATATATATATATATATATATATATATATATATATATATATATATATATATATAAGTTAATACAAATATTGCCTAAAAAACGTTATTTATATTTTACGATCTTTGCTAAGTTTTGTTAATGACAAAGTGTAAACTTTGGTTTCTAGTAAAACATAATTTTAGTTTAAAGACTTGCATAATTAGACATTTGCTACATTTACATTTTATATAAATCACAACACTTTTTATATTTCTTAAAATAGAAAAATGTTAACCTCACATCATACATTTATGGTAACTTTATGTGTTTGACTTACCATAACCTCTTACACATTTTTGGAAGCATTCCACTTTAGATTCAATGTGTTTGACTAGAATTTAGTTGATGTGACTTTGGTTGGTTTGGGAAGATTTATTGCAAAACCTTCTGTCAGCCCGGCGGAACCCTGGAGATACACGAGCGGAACCCATCTGAGGGTTCCGCCGTATCCGCCAGGCCTGCAGAATGTTTTGCAATAAATACCAAGCCATTTGTTTGAATTGTGATTTTCATCACTTCACATTATATTTCATACACATACATTCATTTCATTCGTCTAACCCCTTAACATTTCATCTTGATGTGAAGTTTTTTTTGTAGCAAAAAAGTTCACAAGTTCATATAAAGTTACAAGTATTCAACACAACGTTGCAAGACTTGTTAGCTTAGCATTGCATAGACTTTGTGTAGTTTACACTTCATTTGATTGTGTGTTTTCAGTTGTGATCGGTTAGTATTTTAGGTCTTAAAATACATAGAGTGACGGGAGTTGTTGTACCCTTGTAAAAGAACTAACGGGAGTGGTTGTACCCTTGTAAAAGAACTCGACATCTAGCTTAGTGTCGGTAATCGTGTAAGCGACGTGTAAGGTTTTCTCCGCCGGTGAAAGGAGCTTGTTGACTAGTGAAAGAAACTCTCGAGTTGGATACTCGTGGCGTGGACGTAGGGCAAGGAAATAGAGTCCTTGTAGCCGAACCATGATAAATACTCGTGTTGTGGTTTGATCGTTTCTTTCTTTATACTTGCATGTTATATATTGTCTTTGTGTTCATATCTTTGATTAAACGGAAAGTTTCAAAAGATAATTAAACGAAAACCGGTAAAACTATTCAACCCACCTTCTAGTTTTCCACAATTGGCATCAAGAGCTATGTTACTCAAGCTTTTAAAATATATTGTGTTTTAAAACTTGAAACGATCCATGGATTTTAAAAATTACAAAGAAGAGCAATCTATGCAAAGACCACCACTTTTTGAAGCAAATGGTTTTATATATTGGAGAAACCGATTTGAAACTTACGTGAAATCTAAAAATATAGATTTATGGTATATAATCATTGATGGTGATAATATAGTTACGAATAGTAAAGATGAATATCAAAAGAAATTAATTGCTAAAAATAATGAAGCTAAAATGATGCTTTACAATGTTTTGCCTAAGAAAGAATATGAAAGAGTCTTTATGTGTAAAACCGCCAAAGAAATTTGGCAATGTTTAATAGTCACTCATCAAGGAAACTCACAAGTTAAGGATAACAAAATTGATCTTCTTGTTCAACAATATGAACAATTTGCTATTCCCGAAGATGAGACTATTGATAGTGCATTTGCTAGGTTTAACACTATTATTACTTCACTTAAAGCACTTGATGAATCTTTTTGTAGCAAGAATTTTGTCAGGAAATTACTTAGAGCACTCCATCCGAAGTGGAGAGCAAAAGTGATGGCAATTGAAGAATCCAAGGATCTTTCAAGCATGTCACTTGACGAGCTAATTGAAAACCTCAAAGTTCATGAAATGGTAATGGAAAAAGATTCGGAAATAGTTAAAGGCAAGAAAGAAAAGGTTAAGTCCATTGCCTTGAAAGCTAGAGTCCAATCAAGTGATGATGAAGAATCTAGTTCAGATAGTGATGATGAAGAATATGTCATGGCCGTTAGAGACTTCAAGAAGTTCTTTCGTAGACGAGGGAAGTTTGTAAGGTAACCTAAAGATGACAAGAAAACCTTCCTAAAAGATCGTGATGATAGGAAAGGAAAGGTTGAAAGGAAATGCTTTAGGTGTGGAGACACAAGTCATCTCATAGGAGAATGTCCAAAACCATCTAAAAGCAAGTCTCAACAAGCGTTTGTGGGTGGTGCTTGGAGTGACTATGAAGAAGATGACGATGAGCCGACAAAAGGTGAAATTGCTCTCATGGCTCACGGCTCAAAAGAGGTACTCTCCGACTCATCTTACTCTTCTATTGATGATGACACCTTATAAAAAGAATATAACAAACTTTGTGTATTAAGCTTAAAAATCATAAACAAAAATAAATTTTTGAAAACTATAAAGGAGTTTTTAGAAAATGAAGTTTATGAGTTAAAAGAAAAAGCTAAGAGATTAGAAAAGAGTAAAGGTATTGACACATCGTGCAAATCGTGTGAAGAGCTTAAACTCGAAATTGAGAAATTTAGAATTACTCAAGATGATCTAATAAAAGAAACCACAAAGTTTAAGAAGTTCGATAAAAGTATTTCTTGTGCGGATGAAATTATGAAACTTCAAAAGTCACCATTTGATAAAACAGGACTAGGTTTCATGAAACTAGAAACTTCGAAGACTCAAACAAAACAAGAAAAGAAAGCACAAGAAACTAACAAAAATGCTACAGCAGCCCGCGGAACAGACGGGACCCAAAATAGGGTTCTGCCCGTTGAACCCAAAGGTTCCGCCGGGTCTGCAGCATCAGTGACAACTTCCACGTCGGATCGTTCAAAATTTGTTAAAGTCACATATAAAAATGAAACAAAACCTGCTATTAAAACTGAAGTAGGACTTAGTAAAAACGAATTTAGAACTAGAACTACTCAACCAAGACCTTAGACTCCAATTCCCAAACGCCCCTTTCCAAAGAGTAACTACAACACACGACCAAACAACCAACATGTTTAGAACCAAAACACTCCTGGACATTACCAAACTCCAAATTACATGTCATGGAACCCTTATGTTCTATTTTCATACTTGGATCAAGTTAATGGTATGCTTAACCAAAATGGACCCATGAGAAATTGGGGACCAAATGTTTGAGTGTTTTTCGTAAAATAGGTGTGCCTCAAAGTATGTTTAGAACTGGATGAATGGATTAAAGATAGCGGTTGTTCAAGGCACATGACGGGTAACAAAAGCCTCTTCTCAACTTATCACAAATGTGATGGAGGTAACGTTACGTTTGGTAGTAAAGCTAAGAGCAAAATCATCGGAAAAGGTACAATCTCTCATGACTCCCTTTTTAGAAATGATGTAGCTCATGTTGATAACTTAGGTTTTAATCTCCTTAGTATTAGTCAACTTTTCCGTAATAAGTACAATGTCCTTTTTAGTAAAAATGGAAGTAAAATACTTAAAGATGGCATAACCATAGCCAAGGGTGTCCTTAAGAACAACGTGTATGTCATGAAGATGGATCAAACATCTAGAGACAAACTTTGTCTTACTACATTAGATGAATCTTCAACTTTATGGCATAGACATTTAGGACACGCTAACATGAGACTTATACAAAACCTCTCCTCCAAAGACCTAGTTCGAAACCTACCTAAGTTGAAATATGACCAACACTTTTGTGACACTTGCAAAGTCGGTAAACAAGTCCATAGTAGCCATAAGGCTAAAAACTTGGTTTCTACATCTAGGTGTCTAGAACTTTTGCATATGGATTTGTTCGGTCCATCCGCTATACAAAGTTATGGGGGTAACTTCTATACTTTGGTCATAGTAGATGATTACTCAAGATATACTTGGACAAAATTTTTGAAAAGTAAAAATGATGCTTTTGATAAATTTGAGATTTTAAGTAAGAAAATTCAAAATCAAGTAGGGTCTAGTATTGTGTCTATTAGAACGGATCACAGTCGTGAATTTGATAATGAATTTCAATTTGGAAACTTTTGTGATAAAAATGGTATTACTCATAACTTTTTGGCTCCACGTACTCCTCAATCTAATGGTGTAGTAGAACGCAAAAACTGGACCTTGCAAGAGATGAGTAGAACAATGCTTAATGAACAAAACATTCCACAAAAGTTTTGGTGTAACGCCGTTGACACATCAACGTACATTTTAAATCGAGTCTTAATTAGACCATTTTTGAATAAAACTCCTTATGAACTATATAAAGGTAAAAAGCCTACATTAGGATACTTTAGAGTGTTTGGGAGTAAATGCTTTATTCTTAACACCAAGGACTATCTCACCAAATTTGACCGAAAGTCTTATGAAGGTGTATTTCTTGGATATTCACAAAATTGTAAAGCTTACATCGTTTTAAACAAAGAAACCTTAAGAGTCGAGGAATCGTTGAACGTAACATTCGACGAGAGTCCACCTCCCTCTAAGACATCACCTTTGGTAGATGATGACTTAGTTGAAAGCCAAGATATTGAAAACCAAATAATCTTAGAAAACGACAAGGAAGATGAACCATTAAGCAAAGAAATTGTTAATGTTAAACAATCCAAAATTCATCCGTTAGATAATGTCATAGGAAAAATTAATGAGAGAACACTAAGATCTAAAGCCCAAAATGAAAGTAACGACTTTTGTTTCGTGTCAACCATTGAACCGAAAAACATTAATGAAGCCATAAATGATGAGTCTTGGGTAATAGCCATGCAAGAAGAGTTAAACCAATTTGTTAGAAATAATGTATGGACATTAGTTCCTCAACCAAGGAGTCAAACAATAATTGGAACAAAATGGGTTTTTCGTAATAAAATGGATGAAAATGGAATTGTGTCTAGAAACAAAGCTAGGCTAGTAGCACAAGGATATAATCAACAAGAAGGCATTGACTACGATGAAACTTTTGCTCCGGTTGCTAGGCTCGAGTCAATTAGAATCTTACTTGCATATGCATGTGCTCACAATTTTAAACTCTTTCAAATGGACGTCAAAAGTGCTTCTTAAACGGGGTCATAAATGAAGAAGTATATGTTGCTCAACCACCGGGCTTCATCGATTTTGAAAAACTAATCATGTTTACAAACTTGAAAAGGCTCTTTACGGACTTAAGCAAGCTCCAAAAGCATGGTATGATCGACTTAAAACCTTCCTAGTTGACCATAAGTATACCATGGGCTTAGTTGATAATACTCTCTTTACTAAGAAGAAAGATTCACATATTATCATAGTCCAAATCTATGTTGATGACATTATATTCGGATCAACTTGTCAAGAGTTATGCGTGGATTTCTCAAAAATCATGCATGACGAGTTTGAAATGAGTATGATGGGAGAACTCAACTTTTTCCTAGGACTCCAAATTAAAAAACTAGAAGATGGTATATTCTTTAACCAATCTAAATATATTAAGGATATGCTTAAGAAATTTGGATTAGAAGATTCGAAATCAATCAAAACTCCCATGTCCACGGAAACAAAACTCACCAAGGATGAGGAAAGTGAATCCGTAGATAGCACTAAATATAGAGGTATGATTGGAAGTCTACTTTACCTAACGGCTAGTAGACCCGACATTATGTTTAGTGTTTGTCTATGTGCTCGTTTCAAGAAGATCCTAAGACAACTCATCTCGAATCCATTAAAAGGATTTTTGGATATATTAAGGGCACTACACATTTAGGTTTATGGTATCCCAAAGGAACGGGAATAGACACCATAGTGTATGCCGACTCGGATCATGCCGGTGACTATGCTGATAGAAAAAGCACAAGTGGTACTTATACTTTTGTTGGACATTGTCTCACCTCATGGTTCTCTAAGAAGCAAACGGCTCTCGCTATCTCTACAACGGAAGCCGAATACGTTTCGGCCGGAAAGGCATGTCAACAAGCTCTTGTGGACTATGGAATTCAACTTAATGACATCACCATCCTTTGTGACAACAAAGAAGCCATTGATCTTAGCAAAAATCCAGTTCAACATGCTCGTACCAAACATATTGAAATCCGTCATCATTTCCTTCGTTATAACGTTCAAAAGGGAAACATCTCAATTGAGAAAGTTTCTTCCGAAGACAACATAGCCGACATTCTCACAAAACCTCTTAAACGAGAACCTTTTATCCTTCTTAGGCTAGGCTTAGGACTCATAGAACCTACATTGTAGTTCTAGACATTAGACAAAAGTCACAAAAATCAAAACAAATCAATAAGCCTTTTTCTCAGCAGAGTCGGCGGAACCCTCTTTTCGGTTCCACCGTATCCGCCGACCTACAGAACCTTTTTCTTAGTTTATATTAACCAAACACTCATTATCTCATACCACCACTTCCAAGCTACTACTATTCACTTTACCATTCATCCATACCTACGAATTTTTGGTCCTCCCTTCATTCACATTGCTCATCAATCATCATTGACTCATCATGCCTCCTCTAACCCATTACGACCACAAAGACACCATTAAGTACCTACCCAAACACCACAAAACCGAAGGTCTAACTCCAACTCAAATCAAAGTTTTCAAAGCCCTAGAAAAGCGTTATGTCCACGAGGGTAGAACTATTGACCCATCCTTCATAGAAGGTACAAACCTACCCATGGAACTAGCAACCATCAACTTTGATTGTCTCCTAGAAATCAATGAGCCTATTTGTCCTAGGTTTATTTTAGAGTTCTATGCATCCGTCACTCTCTCCACGGATGAGTATTGTCGCATGTCTATTAACTTTAGGGCTAGTAGTCATCAATACTCCTTTACTCTTGAGGAATTTGCTCAAATCCTAGGTGTCCCAAACCGTGGTACTTGCATCTACTCCGACAAGCACTCCCTCTCAACTCTTGACACACTCTTTGACCGCATCCATCCCTATGACACCCCTCTTTTGTCCAAAGATGAACTTCGTGACCACCTCTTCATTAGGACAACCAACACTAGGAGAACCCGTTTGGGAAATGAGGTCGATAAGGACCCATATGGAATGGAACTAAATGAACTCAAGCCCTAATTCAAGAAATGGGAGGAACGCCTTAGAGCCAATGTCATTAGCACCATAGGAAACCGGGATCATATCAATCTTTGCCTTTGCTACATGTTGTACTCCTTGTCTGTTAGGCAACCTTTCAACCTTGCCTACTACATGGCAAAGAGAATGGCCGACATTCCCGTGCAAGGCACAACGGCTATGCCATATGGAATGCTCTTGACCCGTCTCTTTAGGTTCATCTTTCCCATTCCACCAACTCCTAACGGTCTTCGCCTAGACTACTCTCTCATTCCACACACCTTTGTCCCACTAAGTGATAAGAGAGTTTACAAAGCCCAAGGAAAACGTCCTCATCCTCCTACCTCCTCATCATCATCCTCAATGAGTGAAGATGAGACTTTGCCCAACTCTAGGCTCCCACCTCTAGAATACCTTTCCCAACTTCCGGATATTCCGAATGAGTCGGCGGAGTTCAAGCAAACAAAGGGGATGTTCAAGAATCTTGGGAGATTCCTTGGAAAGCTAAAGAAGAAGATTGACCGTCAATGAGAGCGGTTGTGTAGGAGTGTTTGGCACAAGGTGCTATTCGAACAATTTGGTCGTTTCAAACAATATGTTTTATGTATTTGTGTGTTGGTAGGATATTTGATACAATTTGGAACATGTTTGAACTAACCATGATGCAGGATGACAACATTTGGCATGTTGTCAAATTTTCAAGTTTATGAAAATTTCACTAAGTATAGTGAAATTCGCTAGCCCCCGGTCAAAGTCCAATGGTATGCGTGTTTACATGTCCAATTTTTGCATTTCCTAATCAGATATGAACTATATTTTTGTTTTTAGGAGTTTTCGAAAAATTTGAAAATCGTCTCGCGGGTCAAAAACAGGGACTGCCAACTTTTTCAGGTCTGGCGGATCTGGCGGCACCCTCAAATGGGTTCCGCCAGCGTATTTTTCTGGGATTCCAGAAATGGCCCAACGGATCAGACGGAACCCTCAGATGGGTTACGCCTGTGTAGTCTGAGGGTTCCGCCAGTGCACCTGCAATTTTTTTTTTTATTTTTCGATATTTCAACTTCCACTCAACAACAAACCATCCTTTTTAGATAGAAACCCATTCCCTACTATTTGCTAAGCACATTAGGGTCTTTCTCATCCTCTAGAACTCATAGAAACCTATTTCCCGCCAAATTTCAAACTTAGCCATAACCACCTCAAGGAACCTTCACCTATAAAGGAAGGAACCCTTCCAAAGGTTCCATGCAATACGTGAAACATATACCTTCAACAAATTTGCCAAAACCACTAAGCATTTAGTGCAAATATTTGTCTTCTTCCTTCATCATTTTCATTGGATTGACTTCCAATGATTTGACAACCCTCATTAATCTTCAAAATCATTAGCAACCTCCATATTTGTATGGCTACACATCAAATTCAAATACTCCTTTCCATAATTCTTCACCTCTATAAATTTAACCATCTTAGAACACCCTCAAATCACACCATCACCATCACCATCACAATCTCTGATTCTAAACCTCTAATCAACCATTTCTACAATGACAAAGTCAACAATAACCTCTCAACCATCTCGACCCATTCGGAGAACCGCACGTATAAGTGTCAAACCACTTTGGTCCAACCACACAATCAACTTGAGTTCCTCATCCTCGGATGAATTCTCCTTACCCATAAAAAATGAACATTTTCTAAACCTTGCATCTCCATCTCCATCACCTAAAGGACCTAATGAGCTCACTACTCTACCACCAACAAAATCACCCATTGCCCCAACTCCACCAAGTGCTCCAACCCAACCATCCAAAACTCCATCACCGCCACTACCACCTAAATTAGAACCAATGGAGTTATTTGGGTGTCCTCCAACATCACCACATCCTTTTGTACAAGATCTCAATGATCTTTCACCAAGATCAATAAATCCACCACCTTTGACAAACCAAAACCCAAAACCTTTGTTGTTTCACCCTATATTCAAAGATATCCACGGTCCTCTATATAGAGAACCAAACTTTGAACAAAATGATCACCCAACACCACCACATTCCCAATCCCAATTCTTTGAGTCTATCTTTCCTTCTTATGAGGAAATTCAAAGCATGGTAGAAAATCACCTTCATCAAGCAATGGAATTTCAAACCACCTTGCTTGACTCCATACCAATCCCATCCTCTAATCAAGAACCCAAAAACCAACCCACCACCACACCATCATCAAACGACCCGTTTCCACCCACTCATCACTATGCTTGCTCACAATGTGACCAAATGCTCAACCAAGGTGAAAGCATCAAGAAGTTGCTTCACCAATTTCAAAATGAAACCCGTTTTGCTATACAACACATCATAGAGCGTTTGGATGCTCTTTCCCACCCAAACCAATCCTAGACCAAGTTTGGTAGCCTTTTGCCCCATTTAGGAAATGTGTTGAAAAACTTCTACTTATAGGAGTAGGATTTGCTTTTTCTTTTTATTTCTTGGTTCTTTTTATCTTTTATTTTTATTTTTAGAAGTAGGAGGTTATTTTTTCATTTTCTTGTCTTTGACTTTTTAAAAGTCAAATTTTACTTGAAATGACATCTTTTACTTCTTTCTAACTAGCATTGTTGGTTGATCATATATGTGTTGTGATTGTGGTTGCTTATATTGTCATATAGTGTGGTAACTACAACCTTGATTATATGTCATTATCACCAACTAACCATATTTTTGTAGGTTCAAAATCCATGTTTCCTTTCTTGGCACTCCTTTTAGGGGGAGTATAGACCAAGGGGGAGCACGTACTTAGTTCCGCTTCGCTACTCTACTTTTTGTTTCGACAAAAAGGGGTAGAATGATATATAAACTTATAAACTTAAAATGATTTTCATGACTTAAGAAAAACAAGTTTAATATAACATTTTTTTTAAGTCTTAAACACTAAAATTTTGTGAGTTACTTAAAAACAAAGTTTATGTTTTGTTATCAACAAAAAGTAGGAGATTGTTAATACAAATATCGCCTAAAAACGTTATTTAAATTTTACGATCTTTACTAAGTTTTGTTAACGACAAAGTGTAAACTTTGGTTTCTAGTAAAACATAATTTTAGTTTAAAGACTTGCATAATTAGACATTTGCTACATTTACATTTCATATAAAACACAACACTTTTTATATTTCTTAAAATAGAAAAATGTTAACATCACATCATACATTTATGTTAACTTTGTGTGTTTGACTTACCATAACCTCTTACACATTTTTGGAAGCATTCCACTTTTGTTTCAATGTGTCTGACTAGAATTTAGTTGATGTGACTTTGGTTGGTTTGGAAAGATTTATTGCAAAACCTTATGTCAGCCCGGCGGAACCCTGGAGATATACGGGCTGAACCCATCTGAGGGTTTCGCCGTATCCGCCAGGCCTGCAGAATGTTTTGCTATAAATACCAAGCCATTTGTTTGAATTATGGTTTTCATCACTTCACATTATATTTCACAAACATACATTCATTTCATTCATCTAACCCCTTAACATTTCATCTTGATGTGAAGTTTCTTTTGTAGCAAAGAAGTTCACAAGTTCATATAAAGTTACAAGTATTCATCACAACGTTGCAAGACTTGTTAGCTTAGCATTGTGTAAATTTTGTGTAGTTTACACTTCATTTGATTGTGTGTTTTCAGTTGTGATGGGTTAGTATTTTAGGCCTTAAAATACATAGAGCGACGGGAGTTGTTGTACCCTTGTAAAAAAACTAACGCGAGTGGTTGTACCTTTGTAAAAGAACTCAACATCTAGCTTAGTGTCAGTAATCGTGTAAGCGACGTGTAAGGTTTTCTCTGCCGGTGAAAGGAGCTTGTTGACTAGTGAAAGAAGCTCTCGAGTTGGATACTCGAGGCGTGGACGTAGGGCAAGGAAATAGAGTCCTTATAGCCGAACCACGATAAATACTCGTGTTGTGGTTTGATCGTTTCTTTCTTTATACTTGCATGTTATATATTGTCTTTGTGTTCATATCTTTGATTAAACAGAAAGTTTCAAAAGATAATTAAACGAAAAACCGGTAAAACTATTCAACCCCCTTCTAGTTATCTACAATATATATATATATATATATATATATATATATATATATATATATATATATATATATATATATATATATATATATATATATATATATATATATGAGGCCATTCATGTGAGAAATCTAATTTTTGTGAGAACGCGAGAACTAATCATATCCAATTATTTTATCCTCCTTAAACTTTGATCTAATGGCTATTATTAGCTAACTATTTTTTTTGAAAAATTTCAATAAAATTTCGAAAAATTTTCAAAAAAATTTTAAAAATTTTTCGAAATTTTTTTTGAAAAATTTTAAAATTTTTTTTTTCACATTTGACGAATTTTTTTTTTTTCACATGTGATGAAATTTTTTTTTTCATATGTGACGAAAAAAAAATTTTACATGCGACAAATTTTTTTTTTCATACGTGACATAAAAAATTTCGTGAAAATTTCAAAATTTTTTTTCAAATATGACGAATTTTTTTTCACATGTGACGGAACTTTTTTTTTCACATGTGACGATTTTTTTTTTCACACATGAAAAAAAAATTTCGTGAAAATTTTCAAAATTTTTTTCACATGCGACGAATTTTTTTTCACATGTGACGGATTTTTTTTTCACATGTGACGAAAAAAAAATTACATGCGACGATATTTTTTTTTCACATGTGACGAATTTTTTTTTCACACGCGACAAAAAAAATTTCGTGAAAATTTCCAAATTTTTTTTCACATGTCACAAAAAAAAATTCGGAAAAAAAAATTTTGAAAAAATATTTTTCGGAAAAAATTTCGGAATTTTTTTTTTTTCGAAATTTTTTTTTTCAAAAAAGAAAAGTTTTTGGAAAAAAAAATTTCGAAATTTTTTTTTTTCGAAAAAACATATTTTCTAAAAATTTTTTTCTAAAAAAAAATTTCGAATTTTTTTTTTCGAAATTTTTTTGAAAATTTTCGAATTTTTTTTTAAAATTTTGCAAAATTTTTTTAGAAATTTTCAAAAAGTTGATTAACTAATATTAACCATTAGATTAAAGTTAAAGGAGGATAAAATGAGTGGGTAGGATTGCTTCTCGCGTTCTCATAGAATTTAGGCTTCTCATTTGAACGCTTCAATATATACACACACACACACACACACTTTTAGTAACTTGTTTTTAATGTTTTATTGAAAACTTCTACATTTAATATTTATGTTTTTACTATAAACACACTAAGCTATGATAAAATTAGTTGTGAGTTCAGGGGTTTTTTTTATTAAGCTTCTCAAAAAAGCTTATAGCTTTATCATAAACTTATTGTTTTCTTATTTGATGATTTAGGCAAATAAGCACCTTTAATAAGCATTACCAAACACCCCTTTAGTTCTAATCTGAAGTTTTCTTAATTGATGTTAGGACAAACTTTGTTGTTATCCTCACTATAATGCAACATGTTAGTGGTGTTTGCAGTTTTATGATCTTATCGCACACACTAAAATGTAATGCAATTTGTTGTGTGCGTTTTTTAAAGGAGGATTAAGTATTAACACATAATTGTCGTGGAATGATTTTCTACGCCTGCTCAAGGTATGAATGTATAATTAAGTTGAGTTGCTGATTTAGATAATACATGAATGTATTTTAATGTACCAAAGATGTGCTTTAATGCCTATATGGAGAATTTTATGGTTGGAATTATTAGCAGGTGTCTTTGAATGAGTTAATGAAGTCATTGATAACACTATGCATGTCAACCAACGGTCTAAAATATGGGTGTCTTTTTTCTTGATGATTTAGGCCAATTGTAAAGAAAGTTGCACTAAAGTGAAAGATCGGTAAGGATTCAAACAATTCTAAAAGACTTGCGAATGTACTCTTTGTCATTTTTTTCATGCATTTATGATTTGCTTATGCAAGTAAATTTTTCAAACAAAAATGTACATTGATAAACATGGTATGATGATTATTCATAATCAAGGAAATAAATCAATTTTCAAAACTATCTAAATATGCTATATATTTTAACGAAAATATAAGTAAAAGAAATACCGCACTTATAAAACACATCGTAAATTGATAGCATGAGTTTGCAAAATAAAATCATATATCACTAACATCTTATAAATGTCAAGTATCATCATCTGATTTGTCTCGAATAATAAAATATTATTTTTAATTCAAAAGCATTCTTCTAAAATAATAGGTAGATTATAATATATACATGTGGTTTTTTATTTTTAGTCTACAAAATAAAACCATTTGAAACATGCTAAGTGATTCATTTCTTAATCGATAATAATACATAATCAAAACGAAATTTTAAAAACCCTGTGCATGCACAAGTATTATAACTAGTTCAGATTACATGATATTAAATAAGAATTAAACATAAATAACCATAAGTGCTACATGGATCTAACCAAACGGCCTTAAGCTTTATTAAGCTAACAAATATAATTTCATGCGTGCAAGTTTTTTATGTTAAACTTGGAGAATGTAATTCTTGAGCTTCCATTGTTGATCCTATTTTCCTAAATGCAGCTACAAGGGGGTCAAAGCATGAAGCCAAATCATTCTTGAATGTAATTGAGCAGGACCCCTTATTGCCCTCTTCTTGTAAACTATTGACAGGACAGTAGGACACCCGACTCGAAGACCTTCCATATAAGCTTTATATGCCATTAAAATATCACGCATATGATTGCAAAAATGTCCTACCACGAAATCCTCAAAGTTCTGCATGCAACATCAAAGATGGTCTTCATTAGATAAGAAGCATTTACCCAACAAGTAGGAAAACAGAAAAACAATTTTTACCTTTGGTGGTTTGTTCATAATATACACCATTGTTTTGAGTGATTTTACAAGGGTATTCTCATTGTATAGTAAGGAGGCATGCTCTTTATACTCAGAGCATCTTATCGTATAGCTAACATCATTAAATATAGGTTCCTTGTTAAATAGATTCTGCATGAAATCAGAAATTGGAGCAGAGTCGAAGAGCCTGGCACCCAAATATTCTCCTCCTCTAGGCAGCCGCCACCTTTTTTGGGGAGGACTAAGCGTACTCTACCAGACCTAGCCAGATTTGGATTGATACATAGACCACGAGATTGATAGAGCACAAGCTGAAAGAAACAAAATTAGTGAATAAAACATGTTATTGGTTTCAGTATACTAGAATGATGCCTTATTTACATAATTGCATTTGAACAAGGATAAGAATCATAAGAAGAAGAAAAGGATGGCATACAGGTGGGCTGATTGGATAGTTTCTTGGAAAACACACATCAAAGAGGAAGAGACCATGATGATATGGAGTCCCCTCTTGTCCGACAATTATAACTCTTAAAAGTTCCATCCTCTCTTTATAGGCTCTAACAAATATTCTATCTGTACCGAGATAATAAAATATCAACTTTACTTAACATGTGAATGCAATATGCATGAATAAGTTGGAATTACATATTTACATCTACTTCGAATAACTTTCCATTAATGGAATGAATAGACATACCAGGCAAGTGTTGCTCAAGATTATTCCACTCTTTCTTTATGTTTTCAACCCAATCATCCGATGGCTGAAACGTAGTACAAGTATGTGTATGAAAGGAAGCAGATTAAAATGACGAATGTGATGTTGTTGTTATTTCAATAAATATAATATACACTTACCTCCTTCTTTAGTGTGGTATGTCTCGAAAAAGGATGATCCGAATGGTCTATTACGATATCAAACCTTTTGAAGTTTTTATACCTTTCGAAAACAACTTTATTACCAAATAATGCTAGTGGGCAATCTTAAACATCATCCGGGTCCTCTAACCCATCATCCATATGAAAAATACCTTTACGTAAATCTCGGTGCTCGTCCAGCAGATTTTTAATATTTTTTGCTGTTGAATCAGAAACTGTTTGAGTGCTAGTGATTTTGGCCTTAGTCCTTTCCTTCTGGATTACCATAGAACACGAAACAGAAACACAAAACACAAGTCACAAGAAATGTTTTATTGAAAATTAGACATTGAATGAAATTTGCCCAAAATGGTTTTATCTTGAACCTCATATTCCGTTGTTTCTAAAATGGCATTATTTTTAACCTCATATTCCATTGTTTCCAAGACAACCATAGGTTGTCCTTTCTTGATTCTCATTCCGTCCTTTACCAGAACTTCAACCACCTGACCATCCATCCATGGGTGCCACCACGTGCCCTGGACGATGATCATGGTCTTGGTATGAAGCATGTATTACGTCCTTGCGCTGCAAGTTGTATTAACAAAAGATATAGTGTGGGTGAAAGTAAAAAAGGACAATTTCTATATAGTTAAATATGGTGACAAAGCAAATGATTCTGGAAAAATAGAACTTCGGGTGTTGTTTACAAAGCCACATAATTAGTACTAGTGTTCACAAGTATCATGACATACTTGTTATCTCCGATTTTCCTCAAACCCACGGAGAGTGGCAAAACTTATATGTTTTAGACTACTTACTACATCTACATATGATTGTGTTACATTCAGGTCCATAAAACAAGATACATGAGAACATAAATTAATTGTTGTACAAACGCACAAGTAACAAGCTAAGGAACTCGATACCCACTTTCATAAATTCGAAGCATGGACAGGAAAAACAGGAATCCCTCTCCTTTCTTGTTACGTCATTGACCCCGAGCAGGCCTTCATCCATGTCATGGTCATCTTTTAAGACTACCTGGTATTGATTAAATAACCACAAAAAACACATCCAGCTGGCGGATATAAACAACAATTAATACAAGATAGTGTGCGTAAACTTCATCATTTGTTGTATGAAGCTTATATCAAAAAATACATGTTATGGGTTTACGTCAAACGCGCGCACAAGCCTACCACTATCAATTCAAGGTTAGGAATACCATTTCTCACCTCTAATTAATCTC
The DNA here is from genome assembly GCA_030686995.1 of Artemisia argyi. Lineage (NCBI taxonomy): Eukaryota > Viridiplantae > Streptophyta > Magnoliopsida > Asterales > Asteraceae > Artemisia > Artemisia argyi. The sequence goes on from CM060683.1 coordinate 69,334,065, forward strand.
GTCAAACAGCCAAATGAATTGAACATATAGTGAGATATTGATTTCGAACGCCCTAGTTGTTCACACTCGTTTTTAATGGTTTTTACTGATTTGTTTTTATTAATGTGATAATAGAAATTTTGATCCGTAATTATAGAATATCTTATGATTTAGCCAAATAAATGGTCAAAGTAAAGACTGTGAGCCATGATTTACAAACGATCAACAATTTGCCTGCTTCATCATTTTAGGTTTAACTTTTTCTATACCAGAAATAAATATTTTTATCTAAAAATGTTTTTGAAACCATATAGCATTTGTCTTAGAACCTTTCTTTATCTTTTTTCACTACAAGAAAAATTCCTTTTAGTCACTTTTTTTTTGCTACATAAATGTTCAAGTTGCAATTTGGTGACACGTTAGTTACTCAAATGTCATGCCTATTCCCGACACTACAATAAGCTTGATTCTTGTTTGAACATTGAAACCATGATTAACAACTTTAACCAAGCATTAGAAATTTAAAAGCTACATCATCAGCAAATGGTGGTTTTGAACAAGCTCATCCAGATGCATAGGCTTCGGCGTACAGCTCAGCTGGAGCTGGATTGATGTACATATTTATGTCCACTAATTGATGTACATGAAACCAAGGGCCAAGTGAAAGAGAGAGTATGCAAGCTATGACAAACTAATATTGGGGTGAGGAGGAAGGGAGAAATCGATATAAAAGTTTTCTATGATGCCGTCAAGGAGAAGTTTGGTTCCAAAGAAGCTCATATAAAGACTTCCGAGTTATGTACTTTGTGGCATGACAACCTTAAAGGCTCAGAAGCCTTTATCTGAGCTTTTTCGTGACCAAAATTCTCCTTGTAAGCATCATAGAAAACCCTTATATCGATTTCTCCCTTTCTCCTCACCCCAGTATTAGTTTTAAACTGTGTAATTGATTATATCATAAACATGACTCCTAGAACACTAACCAGGGTGTTTTGGCTTCTAGATTTTGGGTGGTGATTGTTTTGTTTCAGTTTTGTTGCACTTGTGTTTCTATTCCATTTTTTGTACAGTTCTTGCTTTTGACTCCTGTTTTCAGTCTTTGTTTCTATTAATATCTTACATGTTGACCCAAGTTTGCATCAACTTTTGCTTAGATCGTGCCGCAGTGCGCGGGCCTAAAGTCCTCGTTGAAACTATGTGTCAATTTTGTATATTGTGATAGAGAGCAACTCTTTTAACGTATGTACTAGAAAAACATTTGTTAAGTATACTAGCGTATATATTCAACAAAGAGCTCTCTTATCACTTGTTCTGGGTCCTTCTCCCATGTAAAAATAAACTTTGAAGTTCTGACGTCTTGTTTCGCGGAACTTATGGTCTAGGCAAAGTATATGTTAAAATAATTTCAACAGAGAAAATCGAGAAGGATATGAATCTGCTTTTATACAAACAAAAAAGTCAGATACCAACCTATTTGTCAAATCATTTTACTACTTGAGGAAAATGAACAAATAATTCGTAAATTCTTAGCTGATTGCAACGTCCTATCTTTTATTTTGAAGGATTGGATTATATAATTTGTTTCATGGGCTACATTTAATTTCTGAGTGGACAAGCCTATGAATGTAAAAGCCCAATGTTAGTTATAAAACAATGGCAGACCCAGCTTTTTCATCTTTACTTTCATAAATAAAGGATGTGTACTAAATTAAATTGTTATATATAAAAGTTTATAGGCAAAATTGCATATATATCCCTCTCAAAATGAATAATTGCATATATATCCTTTGTACAAGTTTTTTATGCATATAATACAATAGTTTTTATGCATGTTTTGGATATATATGCAATTATGCATTTTCGGAATGATATATATGCAAAAACCTCAAGTTTATATTAGCATCTTATTGGAGAGAGGCAAGCTTTAATACTCTCCCAATTAAGAACCATGAAAGGTTTTGAACCTAAGTTTCACTCCACTTAAAGAAACGTAAACACCTCTAAAAAATCTCTAGCCTTCAGAGAGAATAGTACAATAATATATATATTTATAAAAAAACGAAAACTCATGCATGCCAATTTATTTTAATGCCACCTTTGAGGATGGATGACTACCCGCCCTATTTACTTGGAGCTTCAAAATTATATCAATATTATGTATCAACTCAAAAATAAATATATAAAGACATTTTTATATAGCTTTTACTTGTAGAACCATATTTCAAGATTTATACTTAAAAAAAAAAAAAAAAAAAAAAAAAAAAAAAAAAAAACAACGGTATGAACAACTTGCATATCAAAGTAATTTAGCTGAGTCCGAGTCACATAAGTTTTTTTAATGACAAACATAATTTTTATGAGCAATTACATATATATCCACTAATATATTTATATTTATATATATATTTCCTCAAAATATGTTTAACTATCATTGTAAATTATGCATTAAAAACTTGTATTTTAAATAAATATGTAAATATACAAGTTTTATTTGGTATATATATAATTCCCCTTAATTTTTATTAAGTATACGCAATGAGTGATTACACATTAAGAACTACTCTGAACATATCTTAACTACATAAAAAAGAAAAATGGTCAAAACTTGAATCTTGACTTTGTTTAAAATGTTGAATGTTGAAAATGATGACTTTGTTGAATAAGTTAACGCAAAGTGAATATTTATAGCAACATGCATGGCAACATTAATGTGATAAATCTTTACTACATATAGTGTATTTACATACTTTTCTTGAATTCTCAAAAAATTTGAAAACTGAATCTATTAACGGAAATATTGAATCATTAATCTAGTACACGGCTGGACATTAATCTATTAACAGAAAGTATTGAATCATGAAAATGCAAGGGCTGACTTCTTTGAATCTTTGTACACGGCTGGAAAATTCAATTTGCACAAGGCAGGAAAATTCAATCTTTGATGTGAAATTGAGACTTATGAAAGTATACATGGCAAGGGTTTTTTCCATTGCCTATATAAACAACTATAGTGGGTTAATTCATTTCATAAATCAAGTCGTATAGAAAGGAAGAAATGGAAATGCAAACTCACATCTTGTTTCTAATGTATTTTATTATTTTTTTTTATAGGGAGTTAATCTGCCTCAGACTCTAGCTTGGATTTCATAAAGAGTTGGTAGAAGTGGAATGGTTGCTTGCACGCATCTTCTCTTGCAGGTAAACACCATAGCAATCGATAACATATTATTTATCTACTTAGATTTCAATTTTCTTAGTAAAGTTTATTGATTTGATATAGAACAGTGAAAGTAATGGTAGGAATTAGAGTAAGTGGTTCTCTATGAGGATGCATCGAAGAAACAACTTCAAGAGTTCATATTGGTTCTTAGTGGCTGAGAAATAATTATAAATACATGCTCTTCACTATGTGTCATTCTGGAACATACTGATTCTATTTTGCTGCATCGCTTACAAACACCTGGTATAATTATGATCGTTTACTTTATATATCTCTGACACGATCTACTATCTAACTTGAACCGTTGCTAATTGTATGCATGTAAAGATTTGCTGAATGCTAATGCAGCTCTTAGGCATTTCAAGAATGCTTTTGATTAGACGGAGGCAAAAAAATTAGGGCATATAATCCCTCGGGACGTGGTTGATGAAGTATATGACACAGTGTTACACCCCGTGCCCACTTTGACCAAAAACTTAAAACTTTTACGCGGAAACGCTTTGACCCGTTTATGACCTTGATGAGTGCTCAAACACTCATCATTTTTGGTCAAATCTGAACTGCAAAACATACAAAAACACTCAGAAATGCATCAAAATACTGAAAATATTTCAAAATTGTGTTTTATATGTTTTAGATGCAAAATGAGCAAAAACAGATGAAAAACGTATAAAGTTTGCAAAATTGGCAGTTTCAGTCCCCCAACTTTCATAAAATTACAAAACTAGTCCCTGGATATTCAAAATATGGAAAATTATCACCAAAGGTCCCTTTACAATCATAAGTTGTCATATTTAGTCCTTTGGTGAAAAATTGGAAAAGTTTTGGAAATTTACAATTTAGTCCCTGAAGTTTCAGATTTTGGCAGAATTGGTCCATGGTGGGATATTTTTGAAAAGAAAATCAATTTTTATCCTTGGAAAATCAAAACGTGTCAAAAATAGTCCTTGGAATGAAAGATTGGTGAAATTACAATTTTAGTCCCCGGATTTTGAAAATTGACATAAATGGTCCCCGGGAATTCTGAAAAGTGCAAAAAAATTGTAAAAATGGGTTTTGGATATTTAAACTATGCAAGTATGGTCCTTATTGATACTTTGTGAAAGTTACATTTTCAGTCCCCAAGTTTATGAAAATTACGAAGTTGGTCCTTGTGATTTATTCTAAATATACCAAATGGACCCTAAGCTAAATAAACCAAACTAACCTTTTGATATTTACCCAATCCAATCCCTTCCCTGATCCAATAACCCCTCAGCCCACCACCAAGCCCAAACCAATTCCCACCCTTTTTAATATTAGTCCTGGTCTTTGACCACAGTCAAACCCACCCCCCCCCTCACGCTACTGTTCATCTCCTCCAACCCCACACCCCCGTTTTCTGCAACTGGTTCCCTCCCCCCTCCTCCAAAGTCCTCACCAACTCACCAACTTTAATTAATACCTCTACCTACACCAAACCAACCCCCCCTCATTTAATTATCCCACCAGAAACACTCAACCCTGCCTAACTCCATTTCCCGCCATTTTTTATTTGAACGACTGGGATCAATCTAAAGCAATCCAAGGGTCCACAAAGGATGGGAAAGAAAGAGAAGACTTACAAGGCCTATAAAAGAAAAGAAAAAGAGAAGAAGAAAAGGCATTAGAGTAGTAGTAGTTTAGTTAGTGTAGTTTAGTTTCGTTTTAATTAATGTCTGTTTTCCAGTGTATCCTTTAGATTTCTAATATTGTAATAAGCAAATTCCTTGTATTTTAAATCTTTGTGAAGCTTTAATTTAAGTCTTTCAGTTCATTTCAGTTTATGCTCATTTTCATGGAAAATCTCATTTTTACTAAATTGTTGTAAAAAGTGCTTGTTATCTGTTTCATTAAGTTTCATTATGCTCATTCATAAGTTTCTTTAAGGTCACAAAGTTTTTTATCCAGTGTAGTTCATAAATACAGAAAGAAAAATAAATAAATAGAAAAAAAAATAATAATAAAAAAAAAAAAAAAAATTATGAAGGAAGAAGCAATGGACTCTGGTTATGTATACATGGATTCTGGTTTAGTAGCTCATGGGAGCATTAAGTTGTCAATTTGGGATTGATTCTCAGTTGGTTTTCAGATTTGGTGCCAAGTAAGCTTTTGGGTTACATTTTTTTTTTATAATCTGTATTTAGTGGTATTTGTTGTTTGTAACTGTCTCAGCTTGCTTATTGATACTTGTTTTAGTCTAGCGTAACTTAGTTTAGCAGGTTTGTGGTTTGCTTAGTTCATTTCTCTTAGAAATAGCAAAACAGCCCACTTAAAGGGGTGTTTGGTTCTGCATGTAATCATGTGCTCCTATTTATCTTTGTTGTTGTTTCTTGTTTAGACAGAGTTCACTAGGTCATTTTAGCTCATTCATATCTTAAAATCCATAGGTCTTTTATAAAAAGTCAAAATTGCACCAAATCATACCCATAGTCTAACTGTTGGTGTTTTGAAATGTAAAAATCTTGTAACCATCTCAAATTTGGGTAAGTTTGTTTGAAGTAGCTTCAATTGTGGTTTATAATCATAAATAAATCATCTAGGCTCAGTAGAAATCCACCAGAGTCAAAATAGCCAAGTTTTATCAAAAGTCAAAGTTCATGTTTTCAGTTTTTTCCCAAACTTCAAGGATTTAATTAGAATTTTGTGCATTGATTTAAGGGTTGAAATTTGTTCCTAATTGAAGTCTACAACCTCAGCTTCAAGTTCCTTACATCATTATATTTTTAGAAATTTTCTGCTGGGCCCCACTTTGCCCCAAACACACTTGCAGGGCAAGTATCTGCCCTGCTGCGCAACCCTCACCACCACACAGCCATCTTTATGGGTGGCTGCAGCCCACCATAGTGGTCCACAGCCCTTCCTTTTTGTACCTTTCCACCCCTCTCCTGGTAGGGTGTATGTTTTGACAAAAGCTTTGACCTGAGAACCCCTGGGTCCCACCTGATTTAGCCACAAACTCTTGTCCCATTTTCAGTCCTAACACAATAAGCCAAGTGCTTATTTGTTGGCTTATTGCTTATTCTGTGGGTCCCTTTTGGCTTATTCCATCTTATACAAGTTAACATAACTTATTGGAACCAGATTCAGCTATTGTGGGTCCCACCCAAGCTGATTTAAGCCCATTTTCCTCCTTGGTCAACTGTGGTCAACTGTCTCAATTTTTAGCTTGTTCTTAGCTTAATTTTAAGTTGTAGAAAACTTGTTTTCACAAAAAGTTTTCATTTTTAGGTATAAAACAAGTTTCCAAATAGAAAATCCAGAAAATCCAATTTATTGTTAAGTGATAGTTTCTATTTAATTTTATTTAATTTTAATTTTCATTTTTAAATTTTTATTAAGTACTTAGCTATTTTAAATTTTTCTTAAATTCCTCTTATATTAAAGTATATATAATAATTTTCTCAGATTTTTATTTTATCATTTAGTATTTATTAGAATTAATCTTAGTTTTATTAATTATTAATTAATAATTAGTTTTAAATAGCATAATTAGTTTTTATTAAGTAAAACCTAGTTTTTATATTTTTTATAGCTTTTATATGTTATAAAACATTTTTAGAAATTTTATTAGAATTTTTACTGTTCATTTACTATTTTTCTTAATTTAAAATAGTTTAATTAGGAAATTAATAATTAATTAGTAATTAATTAATAGAAAAATCATAAAAAGACAAAAATACTTATTTTTAATTTTAAAACTTATTTTAAGTTATTTTATAATTTTATAAATTTTATTTTTATTTTTCTAGTGTTTAAATATTATTATATTGTATTTAAGTTATTTAAATATTAATAATTAGTAATAATTAGTATTTAATTAATTATAAATAATTAGATAGTGTAAAAATTTATTTTCTTTTCCTAAAAATTTTCTTTCATCTTATAGTTTGTAAAAAAGTCATTTTCACCCCTAGGTGTTTTCAGATTTCAGTTTTTACGTTTTATTTTGTACGTTTACGTTTTATTTAAACGTGAACGTACGCGTTTTAAGTTTTAATCTTTTCTGGTTTTTTCTACTTTCAAGTCTTATTCATATAGCTTATTTAAGCTATTTCTTTGTAGATTCCTTAGCTTAATCACTCACAAACCCCTTTTCATCCCAATTCACCCGATCACATAACCGTTTTATAACCATTCACACCTCGTCGGGACATAACGACCCGGGGAAACACTATATTCCGCGGAGCATTGAGCCTTAGGAGTTTGACTTGTTTGACCACATCCGTGGTTGAATTTAGTTGACTGTTTTTGCCTCAATCAGACCTCCTGTAACTCATTTATAAACAGACTAAAATAAGTTACAAAACAAACATTGAGACTATTTTTAGAAGAATTAGACTCCAATACTTTTAAAATGAGTGGTGGCACCCTAAAGTGCACTATGACCCCTAAAATGCACTATTGTCTCAAAATGACCCGTAACGCTTTGTAACATAAAATCGACACTTTAAAACTATATTTAAACATATGTAATCCAAATTTAACTTTAAATATACATTATACATTGTTTCCCAAAATTCTTGACCCGTTAGACTCAAAATGGGTTAAAGTGGACCTTGTCCCAAACACCCTTTTTTCTGCATAACCCTTTAGTGCCTTTTTTTACCTATTTTCCGGAAAAACGACTTTTATAACATTGACATTACACCAAAACTTCCAGAAATCATTAGGACATTATAAACATCAAATATATGCATAAACTTGGTCATAATGACCCGCAAAAATGTACTTTACAAAGTAACGGGTGGAAACACCCATTTTGACCCATTTGCATACTACACTTAACCATATCACCTTTAACCATAAAATTAACACTTTAACAGTAAACCAAACACTCATTTAACATTAAAAACCATGACAACTTTGATCCATGACCATTGACCCGTTCACATCCCAAAATGGGTACAATTACACGTTATGTCAAACGCCCCTTTAACTTGACCGTAAACACAAGAACTATACTATAACTTGTCCATTGACCACCAATTTATACACTTGACACTTGACCATACTTTACATAACATTAATGACTCACGGGGGTACAAACATGACACTTGAGCTCGGTATACTACCTAGCTCCTACTTTCTTACCATACCTTCTACTTCACATGTCCAACCTTACTCCATATTCCACGCCATCCACAATCACAAGAACCTACAAAAAGGTTAGACAACTAAACCATAAGCTTTCGCTTAGTAAGTAAAACGATCATAACATACCATTATACTTCACAACAAACATATAAGCATCATATACATCATAACACTTACTTTACAAGCTTACTACTTCAAGTCCCACTTAAACACATAACACCATGTTATCACTTAGCTCACATTTATTACATCACATAAGCCTATCTATGGCCACTTGATACTTAGCACATAATCTCTATAACATACATAACACAAACATGTTAGTAGTCCATATAATACCATGCCATCATCATTTTACTTACCTTAGCTCCAAGCTAAGCGTATAAAAGCATCATCATCATCATCATCATCATACTTCCTAACCATCATCATCAAGACTTATTAACACAACATATCATGATCAAGGGTTATTAAAACCATCTAAACTTACCCAACATTATCTCTATATCATCATATGATCATATCAAGATCATATGATGAAAACCCACTTAACCCTTTACTGCAATACTCATTATAAACTCAAGATTAGAGTTACTTACTTGTGGGGATCATAACTAGGAAGGACTATGGACAATACATCTTCATCATCTTCTTTTTCTTCTTGAGCCATCATCTCACTTTTCCCTCTCTTTTTCATTCATCAAAACCAGACCTCAAACACCCCTAGGATAATATGGAAAATGCTAGAATCCTCCACATCCTAGATATTTACTTGCACATGTTTGTGCTAATGGCAAAAATCGCCCCTTAAGTCTCTTTTCTATTACATTGGCCACAAAACAACTTATAACACATTAAGCATATAACAAGTCAAGCCCTTAAACTCTATTTCCTTTTAATAATACTTTCATAACCTTATAACACATTCTTTGACCATAAGATTGACTATCGGGTTTGACCATTACGCAATATTCATTGACTAACCAATCATGTAAGGCCCTTAGTCCATTTCATCTAGGGTGGGGCCTATTTGTATCCGGGATATAGGTGTTACAATTCTATCCCCCTTATTTAGATTTCGTCCCCGAAATCTCTTGTCTATACTAACCAAAACTTAGTCCCATCTTACTCCCGTTATTAGCACTTTCCGTTCTTCATCCCTTTTTGGTTGCAACGATCTAAGTGATCTTGCAATTCAACGCCTTCTATACGCACTTCATACCCTTAACTCATTTCATTTCACGCTTAACTCTTCTAATCCTTCATTTCTCTTTCAACCATTTTGTCATTTAAGACACAATCCTTGCCACTAATGTATACCATTAAACCCTTTCTACGTCTATCATATAACCTAATAAATCGTTCCATTCTAACTTTCCCGTCAAGGACTATGTGGCACTTGAACATTTCGTACCATCTTAACTTTAATAAGTAAATTATTTATTAACTTTCTACTTTACCGTAACCCTTTTTACTATTCCGATAGCATTTTACTACACGTTATGTTTGCCTTTACTTCTTATCCCATGCCTTCATAGCTCGTTAAACCACATTAGCATTTGTTACCATTCATTACTTCACTTTATCATTATTTCGCATTGCAAACAATTATATCTTTTAAAACTTTAATCATTTCAACTTATACTTTAACACCTAAACTCTAGACTTTACACAATAACTCTTACTTCATGTCAAAAGTCTAACTCTTACTGTATCCACCTATCTTAGTTCTTTAAGACCTCTAACCATTCCTAGACTCCCATTTCTACCCTTTTACCCTTCTCATGCCATGTCGGAAACACATAAGCCCACTCATTTACACTTCCTCATTTACATGGAAAGGCGTCCCAATCGATGTAAATCAAGAAATATAAAGTCATGGTTCGGAAATTCATAACTTCTTTATTTAAATGCAAAGGCGTCTCAATCCATTTGAATAAAGAAATTATAAATCATCCTACTTACACACTTCCGGCATAACACTTGTACCCTTTCATTTCATTTTAGCTTTTAACTTCTTCATTCTTTTTACATTTTATGACACCCTTTTTACTTTTTAAACTTGGATCCATTCCGTTACGACATTCGCTTTGGGTTCATTTTTTATATGCCAAAGATGTAGGCAACCCCATTGCCGATGAAGGCAAAACGTTTCATCCCGAAGGATTATTAACCATTTATCCTGAAGGATCATTAACCATTTATCCCGAAGGATCCTTTAACATTCATTAGCTTGGTCATCCCGGAGGATACCACCTTTAACCTTACACATTTAACTTTGGATCCAAGTCCTTAACATTTAACACACACATCATCTTATCCATTTTATTTAGTTTAAGCAAGCGTCATAGGGCATATTAAACCTGCTTATCATACTCACACATTTCTATATAATTACGCTTCTCACTTTAACTTACATTCTTTAACCCACGTTCAACATTTTTGACACCCTTGCCATTACCCCTTTAGTCTACGCGACTCTTTCGATATTTAACCCTACATAGGTTATCAATTACAACATACTTATTATCATCCGCTTATCCTTCTTTCACGTTTTGAACATTTACACATTCATTAGCATCGTTCATTCATCTTTCACATTTTAAATAGGTTTCATTATTCCACACTTCCGTTACAACAATAATCACCGCTAATGGGGCACATTAGCCGTGACATAATATTCAAAGCAACACCTTAACCTCATACATACGCATCTCATTCTCAGTTACATTATTAACTTATCGCATTTAACTTTTAGCATTTAAGCTTTTCCGTTCAATTCCATCCTTTACATACCAACTCACTTTATCACTACTTCACGTTCACACTTAAATCTCAGGTACTTTACTTTACCGTTAACCCGTCTCTATACCACTTTAACATTAGTCTTTAGTCACTAAATATAATGAGACCATACGTTGGTCACGTTTCATGCCACCATTTCCTAACCTCATTCTTTAACCCTCAAGTCATTAAACACTTAATCATTAGTTCGTTAGTTTAATCTTGTCTTTTCATGCTATACCTTAGTGCGCTTAATATCATTACGATCCACACTTAAAGCGTCATTACATAATTCACTTGCTAGCCTATCTCTAATACCACTTATCATTCCTACTCATATTCCATTACCATTACTCTAACACACATTCGTATAATCACAATATAATCACCGGCACCAACCAAGGTGCACGGCTAACCAAATCATTTAAACAATTCAAGTCCTCCACGGACTTACATCACATATACATTAAAACTTTAAAACACATTCATTATACTTACTAACTTGAATTCACATAACGCATCACACATTTCTCCTTTTAACTTAAACTTTTACTTTCCCGTATTACTAACACTTACGTCTAACGCATCTACAGGTGGTTTAAGACTAGGCAACCTAGAGTGGAAACCTAATTCACTTAAACCGAAGCTCTGATACCAAGTTGTTACACCCCGTGCCCGCTTTGACCAAAAACTTAAAACTTTTTACGCGGAAAAGCTTTGACCCGTTACTGACTCCTGTCACTCATTTATAAACTAACTAAAATAAGTTACAAAACAAACATTCAGACTATTTTTAAAAGAATTAGACTCCAATACTTTTAAAATGAGTGGTGGCACCCTAAAGTGCACTATGACCCCTAAAGTGCACTATTGTCTCAAAATGACCCGTAATGCTTTGTAACATAAAATCAACACTTTAAAACTATATTTAAACATATGTAATCCAAAGTTAACTTTAAATATACATTATACCTTGTTTCCCAAAATTCTTGACCCGTTAGACCCAAAATGGGTTAAAGTGGACCTTGTCCCAAACACCCATTTTTCTGCATAACCCTTTAGTGCACTTTTGACCCATTTCCGGAAAAATGACTTTTATAACATTGACATTACACCAAAACTTCCAGAAATCATTAGGACATTATAAACATCAAATATATGCATAAACTTGGTCATAATGACCCGCAAAAATGTACTTTACAAAGTAACGGGTGGAAACACCCATTTTGACCCATTTGCATACTACACTTAACCATATCACCTTTAACCATAAAATTAACACTTTAACAGTAAACCAAACACTCATTTAACATTAAAAACCATGACAACTTTGATCCATGACCATTGACCCGTTTACATCCCAACATGGGTACAATTACACGTTATGCCAAACGCCCCTTTAACTTGACCGTAAACGCAAGAACTATACTATAACTTGTCCATTGACCACCAATTTATACACTTGACACTTGACCATAATTTACATAACATTAATGACTCACGGGGGTACAAACATGACACTTGAGCTTGGTATACTACCAAGCTCCTACTTTCTTACCATACCATCTACTTCACATGTCCAACCTTACTCCATATTCCACGCCATCCACAATCACAAGAACCTACAAAAAGGTTAGACAACTAAACCATAAGCTTTCGCTTAGTAAGTAAAACGATCATAACATACCATTATACTTCACAACAAACATATAAGCATCATATACATCATAACACTTACTTTACAAGCTTACTACTTCAAGTCCCACTTAAACACATAACACCATGTTATCACTTAGCTCACATTCATTACATCACATAAGCCTATCTATGGCCACTTGATACTTAGCACATAATCTCTATAACATACATAACACAAACATGTTAGTAGTCCATATAATACCATGCCATCATCATTTTACTTACCTTAGCTCCAAGCTAAGCATATAAAAGCATCATCATCCACCTCATCATCATCATCATCATCATCATCATCATCATCATCATCATCATCATCATCATACTTCCTAACCATCATCATCAAGACTTATTAACACAACATATCATGATCAAGGGTTATTAAACCCATCTAAACTTACCCAACATTATCTCTATATCATTATATGATCATATCAAGATCATATGATGAAAACCCACTTAACCCATTAACCCTTTACTACAATAATCATTATAAACTCAAGATTAGAGTTACTTACTTATGGGGATCATAACTAGGAAGGACTATGGACAATACATCTTCATCATCTTCTTTTTCTTCTTGAGCCATCATCTCACTTTTCCCTCTCTTTTTCATTCACCAAAACCGGACCTCAAACACCCCTAGGATAATATGGAAAATGCTAGAATCCTCCACATCCTAGATATTTACTTGCACATGTTTGTGCTAATGGCAAAAATCGCCCCTTAAGTCTCTTTTCTATTACTTTGGCCAGAAACAACTTATAACATATTAAGCATATAACAAGTCAAGCCCTTAAAGTCTATTTCCTTTTATTTGTGCCACATAATACTTTCATAACCTTATAACACATTCTTTGACCACAAGATTGACTATCGGGTTTGACCATTACGCAACATTCATTGACTAACCAATCACGTAAGGCCCTTAGTCCATTTCATCTAGGGTGGGGCCTATTTGTATCCGGGATATGGGTGTTACACACAGCTTGCGGAGTAGTTACAGATATTGAATTAAATTTGACAAAGCACTTTAAGCAACAAAGAAAACCTATTAGGGATTCATCAGTAAGCTTACTTTATTTAATTGTTATGATTTTTTTTCCTTCCAGTTTATGTACGTATGATGTTGTCTAGATCAATTATGTTACTACTAGAAAAGATTCGTATCTTTTTTTTAAGTGTACAAGATTCAAAGCAATATAGCATCATTCAAAGCATGATATTCTCCAATCATAAACGAATTTGTAATGTAGTTTTGGAAAGTATTTATAAATACGTGTGAATAAGTCCCGTGTTTATAATTTGTCAGTTTTGATCGTAGTTTTTGGAAGCATTGCTTAACCAATTTTTAATTTCATTAATTGCTACAACTCACTAATAAAGTCATTTAAGATTCCATTTACAGACGTTCGAAAACTACCACGAGTTTTGAATTCTTCGATTTGAAATTGTTGTTATATCCGATGAGGATGAATTATTTAAAACAAATTGTAGAATACATTTGATGATAATCACTTTACTTTTATAATGTATCATGTAATCATTTATAATCTAAGCTTGATTGGGGAGTTTAAACATACCAAGTATGAAGATTATCTAAAAACAATCCTCGTAGCAACGAGATTTTATTACGGCAAATATTATACTTGTGATATTTTAGTTATTCATTTCATCATCAATAAAATAACATAATATTAAAAAGAAAATTGTAATATGGTGTCTTCTATATATAAAAGTTTGTAGATGAAATTTTAAAAAATATTAATGTTAGGAATAAATACAAACAAAACATCGGCTTTTTTTTTTTTTTTTTTTTTTCTAAATAGAAACTCATTCAGAAAATATTGTCAAAAATTGTCATGCGTTTCATACAAACACGGTTTAACAGCATTTCAAAATTAAAAATGGAAACTAACATATGAAAACTTATCAAAACACGGTTCAACAACCTTTCAAAATTAAAAATGGAAACTAAAAAATGCATACACGGTTCAATACCTTTTTATTGTTTAAAAAAATATGTATTTAATAGTTTTCAAATAATTATCCTGTTCTCTATATAAACAACATAAGCTTTTTGTTATTTTTGTGGCCACTGATACTTAAGTTGTGGAAATGAATTAAAAAAAAATGTTGATATTAATATTGATGTTGAGGTTAGTACATTGTGGTAGGTGTTTATTTGCCGAACTTTGTTTTCTCGCTAGGCCAGCTTTATGTTGCGTTGTCTAGAGGGTAACTACAAACATATTATGAAAACCAGTCAAAGAGTTCGATGAAGAAGGACTCTACATCTCAAATGTCGTGTACCAAGAAGATTTACGTGACGAATAACGTGCATGGTTACTTATCTCATAATAGATGTAATGTTATATTTTTAGTTTCACTAATGTTTTTATATGTTTTTTGATACATGTTTAAGAATTTTTCTTAAAGTTGAATTATCTCATGTTACAAACTATTGCAATTATGTTTTGATATTCTCACGTTTTATGTATAAATGTTAAACGAAACACTTACAACAATATCGCAACTAAGTTGTTTGCCGCTAGAAAATTTCGTTGTTATGCACGTGTACTCGTCTAGTACGGTCTAATACATGCATCATTATACCTCAACTTAAACAATCCCTAATTGAGGCTTGATTGTAGGGTAATTGACTAAAATACTGAATTGGATATATAGCACTACATGGATTGAGCAATATACGACTATTGGTTTATGTTTCCAACAATGATTATTCAATTTCTCGTCTTTGTAAAGTGTTCTAGTATGCTTTCATTATAATCCACCGATAAACACCAAAAAGGAGCTTTTGAATCACTCGTATTCACCTTTCATTCAAATACTCGAATAGTGTAATTATTATTTCTAACATACTCAATTACAAGACACTTTAACTTTATTTTATTATCAATTCAAATCCTCAATGAATTATGAGTTACTGATTCTTAAATATTGGATGTACTCATGTAGATCCACTCGAAAATTTATAAATGGTTAATCATAAAATCAACTAGAGGACTACCACTCGCTACATTCTATTAATATGTTGTGCACACAGTATACCAATAATTGTCAAAATACTACTCATGAATTGTTAACGTAAAAAATATTATTTTTGTACAGATTAGGTTATCAGTTATACCAAAACTCGTGGTTAGACGTCTATTGAGACCAGCTGTTTTGTTCCTAGGTAAAATATATAACTTCATTATAGCAGAAGTTAGCTAATTAGTCATTGATGGACCAAAAGCCAAATAACTAGAGAAACAATTACGTGTATAAATATATATTAATTAAAAACTAAAGATACCTAAAACCAATTTGAACAAACACACTAGGAGCTTACCGAAATGGACATTCAACCCCTAGATAGCAAACTTGCCTAAAAACATTCAAGAAGCTATATCGTTGTTATCACCTTCTTGTCATATGTCACATCATATAGTTATTATAAGTTTTCTTGTTTGTTCTAAATGTAAGTGATGGATAACTTAAATTCCACTTGTTTGCATCGGTTATTCAAGACCAGGCCTCTTGGTCAAGAACAAAGAAAATTGTTTTGTGCAAAAATTACTGCATAATTCTTTTATCATTAAAAGATAAAACTAAGAGTTATTTGCATTTTTGGTCCCGGTGTTTTGGCCAAATTGCTGGTAAAATGCAGCGATAATCCTTATTTTGAAGTTTGAATTGCATTTTTGGCCCAACATAACAAACCTTATGTTTTAAGACCTAAACACATAAACTGTCTAAACTAATTTGGTGTTACAGTACGTTATGTGGTGATGATACATAGGTGTGTACAAAGTTGATCTAACACAAATGTGTCTAATGGATATAAAAGCCTAAGCCAAAACATCAAGATCACAAGCATGATGAGGTTAGTCTTTTGTGGATGAAGATGACAAGTTTACTAAGGGCCCGTTTGGTTTGTAGTTGGGTTTAGGAATTCGTACATCCCTAATAGCTAGTTTACAACACTTTTTGACAAGGGTCCGCAGATTTATAGGTAAGAATTCTGACAATGAGCCATAGATCTTTTTGACAAGGGTCTGCGGATTCGTACATCCCTAATAGCTAGTTTACAACACTTGGAGAGCAAGGAAAGCTAGATTTGGTGTGTAATTAAGCTAGTTAAAGAAAGATTATATTGCACTAGTTTAAAGTAATTAGGCTCTTTACCAAAAATATTTTTGTCTATAAGCCAAAAATGAAAGTAGTTTGTTTTACATTAAATATTACATTTGATCTTTATCTTAAGTGTATTATCTCATTAATTGAGGGGAAACTTGTTTTTTTAAGTGATGATTGGAAGCCGTTTCCTATTCAAAGGGCTAATATGAAAAACTGTGCAAGCATCTCAATTTCGTCCAATGTGTCTCCTCCTTATATTTCGAAGAGCACTCATAACATGGTTAAAGAAGGGGAAAAAAGGTAGGCAATCCATTTCCTAAGGTTGGTAATCCTGATATTTTGGATAGTGATGATGATAAAGTCCTTGATGACTTCAATGAAACTTCTAGTTTTATGGCTTTTGAAGGTTTTAAAGGTGATAGTGGAGTGGGCATCAGGAGCTTATTAGAGCAATAGAAGGAAGATACCTATAACTAAAACCCTTGTGATGATGGTGAGTTGAATGATTGTGGTCTGACTGATGCTCAATTAAAGTTTGCTAATGCTTATAACATTAGTCTCCGTGGTCAGATTAAATAGGTTGTTTTTACTTTGTTTTGCATAAGTATGGCATGTCATCTCTTATGCTTGGTTAGATTTTTAACACTGTAGGCGCTTTTTTTTCTTATTTATTTATTTATTTATTTATTTATTTTCCTGTTCTGTGTTGAGGTGTGAGATTAACCCACATCCGTTGTACTTAATTGTTTTTTTAAGTAATAATATTTTACTGGGATAACCATTTAAAAAAAAGTATTTATTACTTGAAATATTTTATTCTAATATTAATGTTAGATATTTTCTTAAAATAGAAGATTATATAGATTGATAGTTGTCATTAACAAAACATTTTCTTTAATTAAAAGTAAAGTTGTAAATTAAAAATAAAAGTAAACTTGAAAATGTAAGTTTAGAAAATATGAAATGTTATGCATTTAAAAACATTTTCTTTGATCATTTATGCAAGTTGTAAAATCATGTTCATACCTTGTATGAAATGTAAAAATGAGGTTCGAAAAAAAATAATTGAGATTATAAATACTTATGGCTACTAAGTATATTTTAAATATTTTTAATGGTTTGTTAATTTTTTTATTTTTTATTTTATTTTATTTTATTTTATTTTATTTTTTTTGTCATAATGCCTTAAAAAAGACATATTCGAACATGTGTTGGAGCATGAGAGGATTGGAGACGTCGAGAGATGTAAATTTATGTATGCTTTGACGATTTGTGTTTACGAGTAACTTGCACCTTTTGCAAGTTACATGTTTGTAATCATTATAACATAAAAGACCGTTAATTTATCGTAAAATTTACACTCGCATGTTAAGGTCATGGTTTCTTTATGCGTTGTAATATAAATAGTTATGAATGAAACACAAAGACCTACAAGGAATTCTATCATGTAATTAACGGCCAGCAAGTACCACATAACTCGAAGTCCCCTTTGAAACAACCCCATAACTTCATAACATGAGACCTAAAAACCTGAAATCAGACTTAAACTATAGCAACACAACACCTAAATAGATCAAAAGGCTACACCTGAACCAACACCAAACAGACTGAAAAACGCCTAAAATAACGAATCCACGGTCTCTATAAACTACAAGTCCAAATGACAGCAGCTCGAGAGTTTTAGACGACCGTAACCTCACATAATTTTTTATTTTATTTTTTCCTACTCTTTGATTAAGCCACTGCATAATGAATTTTCGTGATAGCTAAAATCTGGCATGCATCGTCTTATTAGAAATTTATCCTGGTATGTATACATTACGACTATTAAATACATAGAAAAATTCAAACAATCCCAATCCTGTATTAAATAAAACCACTCGTATTATACACAATCAATCCTTCTATTTACTTAATCCTCATCTTGAATTTCATATATATGGCTGCTCAAAACTTGACTTCCTTTCTTCGAGTGACGATGATGTCGCCTTGCAAAGTTCGGCCTCCCCGTGTCTTTAAACCGTTGGCGTAATAACGGATCAATCACACATTCTGGTGGTGGAATAGGGTACCTCAAAGTATCATAACAATATGAATAATACATGTACTTTTCCCTAAACCTTTTCATGGCACCCCGTTGTCTAGGTGTGATGTTATTGTAACGAATTGTTTCGAGTTGTTTGTCAACTTGCTCACAGTTTTCAGTTTGGAGTTCTTGAATTGGGTCCGAAACACAACCATGAAGTACAAGGTCTGTCATCTCAGTTACAAAAGGAGCGTATTTGTAGTTCACTTTATATTTGCCCCCGTTCGTAGCCCAATTCGAAGCATCCCATATGGTGGCATATAAAGCCATAGGTTTCGATGGGAAGTCACCTCCCATCTCATCGCTACGTAATATTTCTCTTATCGGGACCTCGTCGATATAGAATCTGCACGAATAGCTTAAATATGTTAGTATTTTTCATTACTAAAGCAATCTCTAAAGAATAAAACACATATGAAGTCTTTTTATTTAGTACAAGTTCCATTAAATTAAACAACGAACTAAAAGTATCCAAATGTTCATTGAATTGTCTTGATGAAACTTATATTCAACTTTATTGCTGTCTTTTCTTTATGGTTCATTTTCTTCTAGTCCAAGTTTCAAATTATGATACGTAATTGACTTTTTCAAGATAATATCAATATCAATCTCCGCCCCCCATTAGGCCATTACCATATATGATCACGCGTAAATAACTTTTAATATATTTAATTATAGTAACTGTGATCAATTTAACTAATAAAATAAAGGAAAGAATGTTACATGATTTTGGAAGATGTCCATAGAATTGTATATCTATGGTAAGCTTTCGTAGGATCAAACCACAAAGTGTATCTTTCTTCTCTACCTCTACTCGTACTTCCATTGCCGTATAAATTGGTTTGAAACCTCCATGGCTTCCCTTTAATATTCCCTAAAAACTCGAAATCGAGTTCGTCATGTGTCTTTTCAAACACATCCCCGTTTGAAGTCTGCATGCACACATACACAATTTTATAAATATAAGATAAGTATGTTAGATATCAAAAACTAATCAAAATTACTTATGGTTTGTGTATCTAAAGTTATAAGAATAAGTGTGACATACATAAAATGCCACAACGATTCCAGCAGTGTAGTCGGATGGTAACTTGATTTTAGCACTGAATAATCCATGGTTGTATAAGTCTGATGATCTAAATCCAGCGCCTGACAATATATTAAAAAACAGATATAAGCCACCAAATATATTTTTCCAAAAACATTGATAACCGGTAACACAGACATATATTCACTCAACTAAAAGAACCTAATTCCCAAAAAAAATAGCAACAACCATAAACATGTAGTAAATCTTCAAAAAAAATATTTTATATCCACTAAAACGTTTTGTCTTAAGCAGGACTTGAACCCGCAACCATTTGATTGAGGAGCTTTTCACACGCAAAAAAAATACCATCGGTACACAAGCCCTTTGGTAAAAAGTTTCTATTATCAGGCTTCAAAAAATACCATCGGTACACAAGCCCTTTGGTAAAAAGTTTCTATTACCAGGCTTCTGAATAAAAATGTTCAAGTTCCGCCACTTTACCTGTATATTGATCTAGATGTAGATGGACAGTATTGTCATCATCAGAACGGAGGAGATTAGTATCGCCACCAAATAACTGAGTGAAGCCGTTCTCGAAAGAGACAATTCGCGGTAAAGATCTAGTGGCACTGCCGGCTAACGGCTGCAAAAGAAGGATGATAGATATAAAGATGGTGGTTTTAGAGAGAGAATTTAGAATATGGTCGTTCATTTTCGTGTAGCGTTTTTCAACACTATATTTTGCGTGTTCTTTCTCCTTATGCTTCTATATATATGCAAGAAAAAGACAGAGGTGTGTTGTAGTTTTTTGTAAATTTGTTATTGGTTCTATTTTTATAAATTGATGTATTGGTTGACTCTTTGATATTATAGCATGGTACCCGCGCGATGCGGCGGTAGGTACCCTATGACTAAGTTTTCCGGCGAACAAATGTTATTTTGTTTTGGGCTACTGAATTTCATATTTATATTTTGGAAGCTTAATTAGATTGTACATTGTGGTTAAATAGTTGTATATTTTGGTGAATGAGTGAATTAAATTGTGTATTAATTGTATGTGTTGAATAATGTGTATTTAGTATTTTAGTTTAAATTGTATTTGTACATTATGCTTAGGTAGTTGTATATATTGATGATGGGGTGTTTTAAATTATGTATTAATTGTATGTAAGAAATAGTATTTGCTTAAAATCAATTATGTTTTACATAATTGTACATTATGTTTTATAAGTATTAATTACTTAAATTTTAATTTAAGAAATCTTAAAATAATAAATAAGAGAGAAGTCTTATATGCTTTATAAGTAGTATAGATTATTTGGAAACGATACTTTTATATAAACACTGACAAACTAGTACCTTGTATTTCGGTGCAGTAAATATTTAGTTGTTTACCAACAAAATTGGTTCTCTAGATATTTAAGGTCCATTTTACATGCAAATAATTCGTAAATAGTTTAAAGTTGTAAAAAAACCAATATTTTGAAAATTGCAACTCATTTTGTTCCACTTAATAACATGGAAACTTGATATATATATATATATATATATATATATATATATATATATATATATATATATGCCTAAAAAGTAGACTAAAGTCAGACATAATTCATTTATTTCATGACAAATTTACATTTATTCTTTTTCATAATTTTACACCAACCAATATTTTTAATTGCAACAATCAAATCTTTAGATCTAAATTTAGGTTAATGTTTTAGACATACAAATTATTACGAAGTATTTTTTTTTTACCGAAATTACCTCGATCATATGGAGTAATATATATGCTCATTAATGTTTTGCTTGTTTTAGAAGAAGTATAAGTCTATGAAAGCTGGAACATGAATTATTAGATTAAAACCACTTAATTATTATACATAGACCAATTAATTCGCTACTTACTCTCTCCAAAATTATTGACCATGTTTAATTATTTGGATTAGGACACAATATAGATATTTTAATTTCTTATGAGCATTACAATTTCCTTTGTTTCAACTTATCAAATTGCCATAATAACAGCTTAATAACAATTCATTTCGTTACTAAAAATATAGCATCTCACAAAAAGAATATTATTTTCACAAATTTGGAATGATTAGCATTGGGTTGGGTGGTACGTGTAGAAATCATGTGGAATGAAAACAACAAAGAATTTTTTTTATATGGTGGCCGGTGAAATATGCATCTTGTTTGGTTGGGGAGAAATATGTTGAGACCAAAAAGGGTATTTTAGTAATTTACATACTAGGGAAAAAGGTCAAAAATGTGTGACGCGTACCGAGCAAAACCCCTTTGCGTAGAACTTTGATAAACCTTACAAAGTGTGCTTAGAAAGCTACAAAACCATTATCAAATAGAATATTATATCTTTTTAACCATAAAGTAATGAGTGGTTTTTAAATATATAATTAGAGTATTCGTGTTAAATATGTTGCAACAAGTGACTAACAGAATATCATGAGCTTTGGCAGCTAGTAGGAGTATTTACTAAATATCGGCGGCTTTGAGTTTAACTATTTTCATTTGGCATGAGTTAACCGGACCTCCTTGTAGGGAGGGTTTGTGGAAGACAGTGTTGCCGCCGTCTGTACTGTCTGCATTAAAACTTGTACATTTTGATTAAAGTAGGTGGACCCCCCATGGTAGGGAAGGTCAGGTTAACACATCCCTTTTCATTTACGGTGTTTTGGTTCGTACACCTGCAACACATGATCAATACGTACACTAGCATAATCATGCATGGTTACCCTATATTAATTGTATAAGAGAATATATTAGCTAATTTTTTATTTTATTATTATTATTATTATTTTTAGCTAATTGGTTACATTTTTATGCTATAAATATGGGTCTTATTTTTTTTGTGAGTACTGGTTCATTTTTGTGAGTCATTGATTCAATGATAGTGTATTTTTTGAAAAAAATTGTAACCAATTGACTACAAAAATTGTAATTAAACTATCACCGAATTATAAATTTTGCTTTCCTTTTGTTTAAAACCTTATAGGTAAAATGTAGTTTATTACAAGTATTAAATAATTACTTTTGTTCTTTCTGTCAAAAACCAACAACGATTTTTAATTCATTTTATTTCTTCCATCTTTTCTTTCAATTAATTTTGTTTTATTTTCGAGAGAAAAAAGACAACTTTCACAAATTAGAAATTCAAAGCTTTAGTAAAATCATAATCAATGTGGCTAATAGAAAATTAAAAAGGTAACTTTTATATTTAATCAAAAGAAGGTGTTAAGTGAAAAAGATGATCAATTATGGTTAAATCAAAATAAAAAATATAGTTATGAGTTTGTTTTCGTGCATCAAAAAATAGTGGTTTGGTGGTACAGTGCGGTGATAGTCTGATGGTGTCGCCAACAGTCGCTTGGCCAGAGGTGCAGCTGCAGTAATTGTGGTTGATGGTTGATCAATCTTAAATGGTGAAGAAACATCAAAAATGAAAAGTAAAAGAGTGATGTAACAAAAAGAAGACATACGATAAATTGTGTGAAAGAGAAATATATCTTAGAGAAATACTGAAATGTAAGTATGAGGATTGAGGTCTACTATAAAAGATAGACTGTGTGTAATAAGGAAACGTCAAGACCGCATTCATCACCGCTACTTCAGTATCACATTAGCTTTCTATCTCTACACCCACGACTTAGTATATAAGACAACCAACTTTACCACCAAACTATACTGCACTTAAACACATATATACCTAACCGAAACACACATAAAAAAACACACACTCATTACTCGATTGTCCACATACCGAATCTTCATTTTTCTTGCTTGAAGACGTGTGCTTCATGTCCTCCGTAATAAGGAAGACGCGTTCTCTTTGCCAAGCTGGCATCTTAGACGCATGCTCTCGCAAACTATTGCGCTCAGTCTTATAGTAATTGCTTTTATCAAAATCAAGATTTTATCAAAATATTAATAGAGTGTATTAATGATATGTCTCAATTAAAAATTTTGTCAAATATCATGAGTGGAATGAAAAAAGTTATACATGTGTTTTGCTCATTTTGATATAAATCATTGGGTAAATTGCAAAAATGGTCCTTAACGTTCTATGAATTTGCAAAAACGGGACCGAGATAAAAAGTAGCGCAAAAAAGACACCAACGTTCCACATTTTCGCAAAATCGCCACCGATAGGCCTTTTCCGTTAATTTTTCCGTTAAGTGCCACGTAATTGAGGGTAGTATCGTCATTTCATGTCCTTTTTTATCTCCCGCCAATTTTCGGGGGACTATTTTTGCAAACAACGTAAACTATGTATTTAAAGTTGTGTGCTTTTTCAAGGTACAATAAATCCCCAAAACCAACCAACCATTGTGTACTGTGTAGATAATCAACCGTCAAACCCTAACATAAAAAAAATCAAATTGCAACAACTAAACCCAGCTATGGCGAATAATGATAAGAATGAAAAGGGAAAGTGCTTGTTGATGGGGGGAGGAATCATCCGAAATGTCGTGGGGCAAGGTTTTATTAAATGATGAAGTCTTTGAGGATGTTTTGGATGAATTTGGTGATAAAGTTATTGCCAAGTATGGTTCGTATGCAAACATAGGGAAGGAGATGATTGAAGAAATTCTTCAATGGATGTGGAATAAAACCTTCAACAAACCAAATGTGGGTGCTAGCGGTGCCATATCTATTCCTACCATTGGAAGTGGTAGCCGTTGCTCCAATGAGGTAGTTGCAGAGAAAAAAAGGAAGAGGGGAAGGCTATTGGGAGTGGCAATAAGAAGACGGAGGGGAGTTCTATTCCGACTACAGTCACAGAAAAAAGAAAGAGGGTAAGGCCTGTTGGGAGTGGCAAGAAAAAGAATGAGAGGAGTCCTAATCCGAGTACAGTTACAGAAAAAAAAAAGGAAGAGGGGAAGGCCTGTTGGGACTGGCAAGAAGAAGGAGGCTGGCAAGAAGAAGAAGGAGGGGAGTTCTAATCCGAGTACAGTTACTGAAAAAATGAAGAGGGGAATGGCAAATGGGACTGGCAAGAAGAGGAAGGTGAAGGAAGAGCATACGGATCTTGGTATGTTAATGTGGTATACTTCATTTATGTGCCATTTTAAATTTGTTTACGTAGGATGCTATGATATGTTTGATAGACTTTTATATGC
Organism: Artemisia argyi; assembly: GCA_030686995.1. Taxonomy (NCBI): domain Eukaryota; kingdom Viridiplantae; phylum Streptophyta; class Magnoliopsida; order Asterales; family Asteraceae; genus Artemisia; species Artemisia argyi. The sequence continues at coordinate 69,359,258 of CM060683.1, forward strand.
ATCCCCTTTCCTAGGTTTAGGATAAACAGAGTATTTGCATTAAGTAGGGTGTTAGAATATCATAAGTGAGAGTGTTTAGCATTACTAAAGTACTGCTATAGAGAGTGTTTTGCATTACGAAAGTACTGCGTGTTCACATTGGTTATAAGTAAGTCTTCACATTGGTTGTAAGTAAGTCTTCACATTGTGTCTCTTGAGTGTATCAGGAACAAAATAGATTGGTTTCTATATCACCACATTAACTTATTAACTAAACTACAACTATGTGGTGAGATATACAACATTGCATTGCTCTGCTTCACTTGAACCTGCATAATTGTTTCATTGACTACTTCTGCATTGACTTTAGCATGTATACCATTAGTTTCGTAGGTGCTGGTATGTCTTGACAGTTTGAATTTAAAATTGTGGCAGATTTACTTGGTTATGGGGGTGAAGTTCTGTTCCGCATGCACAATAATGGAGTCTTTGAATTTGGTCCATTAAGGTATGTACAAGGGAATGTTTCTGCAATGTGTGGCTTTGTCTGTGATAGACATGTCTTTTTCCTAGGTCTGGATGATATGTTTTCACGCATTAGGGGAGAAAAATGGGCTGTGTTCTTTTGTGTGCCTGGCAAATCATTAAAAGAAGGTTTGAAGCTGATTCACATAGACAATGATGTGCATACAATGATTGAGCTAGGTTTTTGTGCCGGTTTTGTAGACTTGTTTGTTGCTCACACAAATCAGGTGTTATCTCCCTACTATTTAAACAACATTGATGCAGAGGGTGATGGTGGGGAGGTTGTCGGGTGGGTAGAAGAAGATGCTAGTTTGCGGTGCTCTATTACTTCAACTCCTTTTAGGACTAGCACTTCAAAAACTTATAGGAAAGTGGATGATGTTGATGCTTCACAACCAGAATTCGGGAAGCATAAAAAGAGGGTGAATAGGGTGAAGAGGTCTGTGGATAAGGGAAAAGGAAAGATGGTTGATGAGGTTGATGAGGCTGATGTTGTTAACAAGAACAAAACGGCTGGTATTGTCATTAGAGACGGTGGTTCTATTAAGAACCCACCAGGTGTTGGTTCAGTGAATGTGGGAGCAAAGGTTGGTGGTATTTTGAAACCAAGAATAACTAATTGTGTACTGGGTCTACGGGCACCAAGATCAATGGGTAACAATGTGGTGTTATTTTGACTAGGTGAGTCTAATGAACTGTTTAGCAAATATTTTGGACACATTGCATTGCCTATTATAGTAACCTCATTTCATTGCATATATTGACTGTGCAGGTGTTGTTGATCACATGTTGGTTCATCCAGTAGAAGGTTTGAATATTCATCCAGTAGAAGGTTTGAAGATTGACATATGGGTCCATCTATTGGGAATATGTAATGTGTAGAAACTAAAACACTTTAATTTGGTTGTATTTAGTAATGTAATTTGACTAATGTAACTTGAATTATTCTACCTCTGTTTCGAATACACCAAAGGGTGTGGGCAGGCATTGTGATGGGTTAAACTTTTTTGGTACATGCCGAACAATATTATGTAAATTGAAGTATTTCATATGGGGTTAAATGTTTAGTCAAGCTTGACTCCTATGCATAATATGTTTTTCTTTGTTTTGTGGTTCTGTTATTTGCTTCGATTAGTAGCATTTAAACGTATGTGTTTGTGTATTGTATTATGGTTTCAATTATGTCAGTTTCATGTTTGTGAATGTGTTTGTGATACGGATCGAACAATATATATCAAGACAAACGGGATCAAACGACCCCTTCCATTCATAAACTATAGGGATACATTTACAACCTTAAGGGGAAACCACAACCCCTAACTACATCATCACATACATCTACCTAGATTACGACACTACGACAGTGGCACTAAAATGAACAAAAGAAACCACAACTCCACAAGTGCCCAACCACCTACTACCTACATTTATCATACACAACAAAACACAACAAAACAACCCACCCCCAGCATCCAGCACCCAACCCCTTCACATGTAAGTTTGCCTCACAGCAAACTCAATCTTGGAAACAATGTTGTCGTTTGTTTGCCTAAGCATCCTCATCAACCCCCTCATCTTTCTCATATCAGCTGACTGAATCCTTCTAAGCTTGTTCACATTGGCCCTTGCAGTTCTCGAGCCACTTATGTTTTGGAGCTCCAAAATCAGGTCCCCCTAAGACGGAGCATATCAAACAGCTTTTGGCACCTACTCATCAACTCTTGTGCATGATGAATGTCCTCCTCAACCTCTCGCCGGTAATGGGTTAGCATCATTTCCGATATGACAAACAAGTTGCAAGCAACCACGAGATCAAGACAGCGAGACATGTTACTGGAAAAGGGAATGATAATTATTTGATTACGGGTGTGTGTGTGTGTGTGTTTTTCTGCTTGTGTGTGTGTGTGTGAAGGCGTTGACAATTTAATATGAACCTGAAAATAACTATGCAAATTAGCCATTGAGAGGCCTTTTCACAAAAAATAGTCCCCCGAAAGTTGGCGGGAGATAAAAAAGGACATGAAATGACAATACTACCCTCAACTACGTGGCACTTAACGGGAAAATTAACGAAAAAGGCCTCTCGGTGACGATTTTACGAAAATATGGAACGTTGGTGTTTTTTTTTGCGCTACTTTTTGTCTCGGTCCCGTTTTTGCAAATTCGTAGAACGTTAAGGACCATTTTTGCAATTTATCCTAAATCATTTGTGTGAAAAATTGTTGACATTGGTTATGTTTAGAAGGGCTATCTTTAACTTTAATTTGAATTGTTAGAAAGAATATTGTTATTTATCAAAAAAAGTGAAGTAACCTGCGAAAGAAAATTTGTATGTGTTAGAAATTATTATCCTTTGATTATTAGCATGAATCATTCCGAAACACTAAAAAACTAACGAAAAATCATCCCAATGAGCGATAGTATTCGCCTAACTTTTTTTACATTAAACACCATAGAGAAGATTCTTTTCGCCAAACTTTTCACATGAGTCACCCGTAAGTCATGAGAAATCTTTTTCTTAGACTTTTGGCCTTTTATGAATATGTCATGATAATAGTTTCTAACAATGCCAAAATAAACAGACCACATGAACGAATTTTATAGTCTACTGTACTTTTTTTATATTACAATTTTTTTTATTTTTATTACTATTTTAGAAAGGCAATAATATATAAAACCCACAAAAACTACATATATTACATATGATTGTGAGTATGATATTTTTGTGAACGTATGTTAAAATATACGGAGTTGTTGGAAAGAGTACATGTTTATCACCAAGGATAAAAAAATAGGTTTGCCCGACCTTGACGAGTATCTCTAAAAGAAGAAATTATTTAGACAATATTAACATGAGCTACAAGTTGTATATATATTTTTTTTAAGTGTTTAGTAAGTTAACTGTTAAATGTAATTATAAGATGTAAAATGACATAAAATAATATATTTATAATTGTAAACAAATGTTTGGAGGATATATCAGCAATTTAAAGTTTTAACAGCGCCAAGATGTTTGGAGAATATATCAGTAATTTAAAGTTAGAAACTATTTGTTTGAAATAAAAGCTTCAAGTTAATATATCCAAACGGAACTACTTATTTTAGAAGATATTATTTTTGTGACAAAAAGCTAACAGCCCCTCAAAAAGCCTTTACCAAACAGGCCTTTAGAAATCATAAAAACATAACCTTCAATTATATATTAAAAAAAAAAAAAAAAAAAAAAAAAAAAAAAAAAAAAAAAGTTAAATGAAAAAGAAATATAATATCGTCGATGTCTTATACATAAGCCGAGAATGACTAATTAGATAATAAGTCTTATGCTCAAATTTATTTTCCTTCTTAGCTACACAAAGAATTTGGAATTCCTACTTTGATGTTCTTTTGAAATGATTGTGTGCATCTTTAGTTCTTTTTCTACTAAAGTATTCACATTCCATAAGAAGTATGGAATCAAATAATATAAGTATATCACAAATGGTCCCTTCTACAAATAAAGTTTTTGAATATATACAAAATTTATTCTTTCCAAATTAACCTTTTATTAAAAAATAATAATAATAAGTACATATTTCTAGCTATTTTAGAAATAAGAAGTTTCGGGAAAATTTTAATTAGACTAATAAGTCAACTCAATATCGTCATGTGTTAAAATAAAGTCACTTGATTAACCACTAGAAGTAAAAATTGCACATCAATTTATTAAAATTTGGCTCAATTTTTCTTTTTTCAACTTATAGAAAAGAAAAGTCGGAAAAGATACATGTATCTAATTTGCAAAAAGAAAAATTAAAATAAAAGCGTTTTGGTGTTATATAAGATCTTACTATAAGTGTAAAATAACTACAAACACATCTAAAATTTCTAGAAAACAGTTTTATCTCAAAATTTAGTTTTATTGATTTAAGTTTATTATTCTGAGTTCTCCACAATACTTTTATAATAAATCTAACAAAAATATTATTATACTTCGTATAGCTTCTATAGATAACCATTATTATTATTATTATTATTATTATTATTATTATTATTATTATTATTATTATTATTTTTGTGGCTATTGTTGTTATTTCTATTAATACCGTATTAAAGGATTAATTAATCATAATTTGCTAAACTTCATAAGTAAATGTGATTATAAATATAAATTTAAAAGCAGAGTTTACTGTGATATTCAAATGGAGAGTCGTGTAAAATATTATTTAGTAATCTAGTATTTAAAACTCTCATGTGTGCTTATAACAAGTCTTTAAAAACAACTTTTACGCGCAGTTATAATACGACTCATAATTAAGTAACGATGCCCAAAATGCTTTAATTTTAACAACCCGTGTTTTTATGTGAAGTTTATAACTAGTTAAGTTTTAAAGGAAAATACATTTTAGGTGGTAATCAAGAAAACCAAATGAGAACCGTCCGAGCACTATATTATGCAACGACACCAAATTGAGTAATCTGATTAGTCAAGTGAATTGTGCAAGTTCCGTGACAAAGAAAATACACAGAGAATTTATTTATTTATTTATTTATTTTTATTATTATTTTTTTCAAATAGCAAATATGAAAATATTGTGAGGCTTATATTTTAAACTTCTAAACTTTTTAAAAATAACTTTATATTATGCTTGATTAATACAATTCATAAGTTTGTTTATAATTTAATAAAAATATATTTACTTTTGATTTTTAAATATAAGTATAAAATTATTTAAAGGATCAAGTATGCGGAAGCCACCAAACTATTAATGTTTTGTCCTTTAGGCCACTCATTTATTTGGGTGACCTTCAAACACATAAATGGGTGACCTGTAAGTTAGCATTCATAAACGATAGTAAAAACATTAATATGTGGCTTATAATTTAGTTTTGATAAATATATAGGTTAAAATAAATATGTTAGATAGTTTGTTGGTTTCCAAATATATAATCCCTTACTTATACTATACTTCCTCCGTCTTAAAAAAAAAAAAAATCCATCTTACTATTTATGTTTGTTCCAAAATCAGTGTCCAATTTTTATATATGGAAAGTAATTATGACTGGTTTTCATACTTTACCTTTCTAATTAAAACTTGCATTAATTACTCATTTTTTATTTCTATATTAACTATGAGGGTAAAAATGATTTTTTTATCAACTATAACTAGCATTAATTACACATATCATAAGTTCTACATTTTTTGTTTGTGAACTCTCTTTTAGAGACGGAGGGAGTATAACTTTACATTTATTACCATTATATTTAAACTAATTAAGTTTTAGTACTAAAATAACTAGATACACTCACACTTTTAAAATAAATTAGTTTCAATAAATCAACTTGTGTATCTATTAATTGTCTCTCATTTTATAAGATTTATAAGAATTTAACAATGCTTTGTATATAAGTATAGCAGAATTTTCATTTTTATAGTGGATTAGGATGTTGCATTAATTATTATATATACTAATAGCCGTTTTTTAACGGGGTACAATGCATTGTTATTACGGGATATTTATGAATGAAATTTGTTACCTTATTGGTTGTTCACTGTTATTTTACTTTTAATCCTCCACGTGACATTGTATTATTGGACAGGTTTGCTAATGAGGCAGGGGTGCTACAGTGCCTTAGCAACAGTGCACCCCGTTTTCCGTTTAGATCGTTCACTGTTTTTGGTACTTTTGTCACTGTTTACATGTTATTTTTGTGTGTAAATAACGTACGACACAACTGTAGCACTTTATCTATTTCTCCTCCATTGTCTCTCCCAACTTCCCCATTCTTCTTGAAGCATCTTCCATCTAAATACTCAAAACACACACGCACTACCAGATCTATCCAAGAACAAGACGAACTGAAAGGTGAATTATTTCCATTGCAAGATGGCAAAAAAATAAATTAAAGTAGAATAAAGTGAAGGATGAAGAACCAACGATTTGTAATTGTGAGCTAGGTACCGCTTACTTTAATTTATATCCAATAATTTACAAGATTCTATTTTTTCTCAAAATTTTAGGTTTTTTTTAGCTTTCTATGTGGTGGACTTTTACAGGTGGTTGTTAGTGAATTGGCGGTGGTGGCTGCGAAAAAGGGTGCAACAATTGGTAAGTACTTTATGTTGAATTTATGGTTCATAGTGTGATATTGTTTAAGGGTTTTGCTGTATTAAAGTTTTGTTTTGAATTTATGGTTCATAGTGTGATATTGTTTACGAATCTTTAATGGTGTTTGGGTCTTTAATGTGTTTGGGACTGGTTTCTTGATTATTGTATAATAATGGGGTATTAATTTGTGGAGATAGGTGTATTCCAAATTGCTTCTGCTTAAGCGTCTTCATATTTTCAAACCTATCTACTTATATAAGCATTTTATATAGGTTTGGAGGTTGAAATGGGTAACTTTGGGTGCTTAAATGGGTGTGGGTTTGTAGGCTGAAATGGATGGGTTTGGGGACTGAAATCAGTATGTGTAAGTGCTAACCCAGGGTAGGGTACTGGAATGTTGCCTGAATTGGTGCATTTGGATGCCAAAATGAGACTGAAAAGAGTGTGTCTGGGGCTGAAGTGTGGGCTGTAATGGGTGGTTTATGTCTGAGAAACAAGGTGCTATAAGACGACTTTTGTGCAATGGTTTGGGAAGTGATGAGGTTTGTCACAGTAGTTTGCAAGAAGGAAGTTCTGAGTGTAAACAACCATGGCTTCAATATTTGTTGATGTGGGATTAAGTTGCATTTAAGTTCAAGTTCAGTTGTATCTTGCATCTTCTTTTTTTGTAACCGTTATATTTTGTTTGTTGTAGATTAGTATAATTAGTTTTTATAACTGAATGTTGCTGCATTTTTTATGGATTGCTTTGATGCAGATGGTTGCTTGCCATTAGCTATTGATCAAAAACTGATACTTGAGAAGCGACGTTTAACAAAGCGAGTTTTAGATATTGGAGGACGTTGTAAGGTTTAGGACCAGTGTTTTGTATCTAAAAGTGGTCGTGCAAGCAGGCGTGAAAATTCTCTAAATAGCGTTGGTATGGAAACCGAGCAATGTAAGATTATTCGGTGTTCAAGCTGAAGGTGTACATGAGGAAGTGAATTACATAATCCACCGCACCCACTTATCCTGATTCACAATGATATCTCAGCTATTAACAAATTGAGGAAGTGAAGATTTCGCTAAGAATTATTTTATTCTTATCAGGTAATAAGACCCCCTTTTTAATTATTGTTTGATTCGTGTTTGATTTTTTTTTTTCTTTTTTTTTAATTTCTTCTAAATTGTGATTTGTGATGTGGGTTTTTGATTTTGTTAGTTTGTGTTTGCGTATGAAAACTCCAAATGGGTTTTGGATCAGTAGGAGAACAATGGGTTGAGTACGATGGTTTCTTTACTCCTCAATCATAGAAATAACCTTGGTTAGAATTAATGAATTTATTTGCTTAGCCTGTTTTAGTTGTAACATTATTTTTCTTTATAAAGTTTCTATATAAATGAGAGATGGTGTCAAGTTTATTGCATTTGTAACAAGTATTTTAGTGTCAAAAAGATATGAGATTAACGCTCTATTGAAAAATCTTGGTAACCATACTCTGCACACTAATTACTGAAACATAAACAAAAAATCATGAATTTGCTGTAAATATTTAAAAGGTAAGAACTTTATCATAAAACTTGATCTGATGTCATGTTTCTTGATGAATGTACGATCATAGTGAAGCCTCGGTGAGGAATACCGTTAAAAAATGACCAATTTACCTCAACGGTAATACGGATTCAGAATATGAAGAATGCCTGCAAAAAGTAACATTGAGGAATACTTAGGTGAACAGGAGCTCAAGTATCTCTTAACTTATGGGTTATTTCCCAAAATTTCAACAACTTAATCTTGATTTTTTGGAGTGCAAGGTAACTCCTCGCAAAAAGTAACATTGAGGAATGCTATCTGCTTATTTTAGCGTCACGCAAATGACCCATGTGCAATATGTAAGGGGTTGGTGACTATCTGGTAGATAAAGATCGTGAGATTTTCAACTTCAGTTTATGCCTTAAGAAGGCCGTAAGTTACCAGGTAAATCCCACGTAACATAAAGTCACCAACTATTGAGTAACCGTTCCAATCTTTCCCTTTCTGATAGCCTTTTTTTATGTCTGTCCCGCTTGGAATACATAACAACTGTGATATGTTCTTTTCAGGTTATCACAAGCTAAAGCTAATCATCTTCGGTAACAAGTATGGATCAGGTGGTTCTTAAGGTAAAAAAAAAAATCTATATGTGTCGTTGCACAGTGTGCTTATGGTTGATATTGATATGTTCTTTTCTGATACATATCTTATTTGTAAAAACCAACAGACAGTTTCATATGAAAGCATCAATTTTGTAGATGATCTTGAGAATAGCAGGGAAAAAAAGTTGCTGACCACATTTTACCTTACTATTTTTTAGCTTACAAGGTATGGAAGGTTTAATTAACAGCGTATATTTTATGTTTGGCAAAAGGGATAGGTTGAGCAGATTGGGTAACAGGTTGAAATGGGTTCACATGAAAATGTGTAATTTTTAATTATGGGCCGGTCATCTTAGGTTCACATAATTGATCGCATTTTAGCTTCATTACGAGCTATTTATAGAATATAACACATACATATTGATTCTGCGTGTTGATGTAACAGGAAGCATAGGCTGTGCGAGGCCGATGTTATTGAAATTGGTAGTATCAGTTTGGAAGCTCATAGTATTTTGAGTTACAAAATTGGATTGAAAGCCTTGAGAGTATGCTTAGTTTCCTTAACAAAGACGTAAGTTTACTTCTTAAAATGTAATAATTGCACCTAATATTTAATTAACCGTAATCCTTTTTAGCCTTTATAATTTTCCTTTACCTACTGTCACAAAGATTTTTCTTCCTGAGCATACGCGTTCCTCATTTATCATAATGGCATCTTGATCATACTTTTAACAGGTTTTAACCTAGGTGGTTGGGGATCGGTACAGTTATTTATAAGGCAGTTGGTCGAATGCGCTCTACTTCAATTTTATCGGGTTTTTTGATTGGTTATTTGCATTTCAATAGTATAGTCTTATTTTAGTTTTTCACCCGTTAGAAATAAAAACACAACCATATAAACCCATTTGCACTTAAATGGGTTCAAATAGCCACCTTAAATTGCTGTGAATATCCCTCCCTTCAACTTACGATTTTAAATATATATATGAATAAATAAAAAATGACTAAATGCCAACTTGATTAGCTTTATACAGGTTAGTAATTAGGATCATAATATTTTAAACTTTTACTTCCCTGTATTGACTAATTTTTGACCCTTTTTGTTTATTTGGTGAAAGGTGTAAGCATTTATGGCATGTTGGACGTTTAGGTGGGGAGCAGGCACCAACACAACTACCGTGAGATTGGGTTTCGGTGGTTCTTAGCACTTTGGTATTCTTCTTTATGCAAACTGATCGACGATAACTTTTTTGGTTCATTTTTAAACTTCACGTTAGTCATGTATGATCAATCATGATTTTAGTCTATTTTTTTGAACTTGAAGTGACCGGATGGAGGCAAGAAGAGGATCCAAAGCAACTTTGACTATTATTGGATGGCATGTTGAGGCTGCATTGTCGTCCGAACCCGGAAGAAGGGAAAATATCAGTTATGAACATCTTGATCAAGGAAAAAGGAAGATAACTACTTTTTGCAGATAAGTAGTACTTTCTAATTAAAATGGCATTTAGTAGCCCATGTTTATTGTTATGAAATGGCATATAGTTAGAAGACGGTAATGGATTATGAATGTTAAAAGTTGGTTACATGTGACGAATAAGAGGAGGCCGTGTTTATATAGCAGACATGGTGCATTTTTGTAGAATATAAGCCAAAAGCTGCATAGGTCCTGAAACACCCGATAGGTATCGTTGCATTGGTTCCTAAGGTTGTTATGTTATTTTAATAAACTATTAGTTTTAATTTATATTAATGTGAAAGGGATGTTTAATTTGCAAAATTTTTCTACTCTACCTTAGGGATTTAATATGATTATCGACACGTTGGAAGGTGTTCACGCCTGTTGCACTTGAGAAATTGGGAAATTTAATTTATGTACAAGGAATTCCCGCTCCGTTTCACATATGAAATGTATTCTATTTTCGGGGTTTACATATGAAACGTGTTCTATTTCAAAGCATAACAAAAATAACGAATACTCAGAAATAATTCGAAACTCAGTATATATGACAAAAACAATCCCGCGACAACGCGCGGGCAACCATGCTCGTTTGGAAATAATCTTTGCATAGATATAGGCTATGTTTGGCGCGGAGCTTTTTTAAAGCTTTTTGAGGTAATGAGCGGTGAGAATGAGCTTTTTTATTTTTGTTGTTTGTTTGGCATGAGAGCTGTGGGCTTTGCTATTTTTTAGGAAAGCTCATTTTCCCAATGCTTCTTTATAAAGCTGTGAGCTTTTTTGGCTACTGCTCACAGCTCACAGCTACTGCCCACTGCTACTGCTACTGCTCAATGCTATTGCTCACAGCTACTTTTGCCAAACATAGCCATAGTCAGACAAAGGTAACTGACTTGTGTATTGTATTTGGTTATATTGCACATGCTTTGAATGGACCAACATGCGATCAATGCCAAAACTACCCTTTATTCCCATCTTTCTTATTTCTTTCTACTAAAAAATAGAGAAGATTGTCTAAAAAATGCGTTACCCATCTTAAGTTTTGCTGACAAAATTTTATTTTAATGTTTAGACAAGTGGTAATAAGCCATTTTAAACGCGTGCTAGGGCCTCCAAGACGCGTGTTACCTTATTAGCAACACCCCAACACAACACGTCAGTGCTTTGAAAAGAGAAGTCGGTCGTGGTGAAGATCGAGTTGTGGAAGTTGTGGTTCTGTATGTGTGTGTGATATTTTGGTTTTGATGGGGCATATTTGTTTTTAAGTGTGTTATGTTTTGGTGGTATATTGGTTGCGGAGAAAAAATTTACGCGACGTTAAATTAGATGTGATGATGTTTGTCACTATTACCACTAATCTTAGATGGTGTTGTATAAGTCATTATGCTAAAATTGAAATTTATACCTATTTAAATTATATATTTAGCTTATATTCTTCTTTATCAGATTAGTTTAAAAATGATAAAGTTTAGAGGAATTTTGTTTACTTTTTGCATCGATGATTGTTGAGAACATAAATAAAACAAAAGTTTAGGTCAAATTATTATTATTATTATTATTATTATTATTATTATTATTATTATTATTATTTAAGGTTAATAATTTTATAAGTGATAAATTAGAGCTTATAGGTGGCTAAACCCAATTGAACAACACTTTTAACTATCACAATAATTTAGTTTGTAACTTGGAGGGACATTTTTGTCATTAACATTGTATGAATTATTGTAGAAAGGGCTGACTTTGCATTTGAATGGACAGGAAAAGGTTTGCATGAGTCATGACTAAGGTATGGAAGTTGCGAAAATTACTGCAGAGGCCTCTGCAGTAATGTGTTGCCTTTTTTGAGGCGGGTTTTTTTTTTATTCTCAAAAAGGCCACATATTTCGCTGCAAAGTGTCCCAGAAATTTAATATCAACACGTGTCAGCATCTCGTAATTTTTAGAAAAAAAAATTATAAAAAAAATGTATTTCACATACCCTTTGCAGCGAAATACACTGCAAAGGGTCCCACCACTCACCACACTTCTTTTTTGGGCCCACCCGAATATTAAAAAAAAAAAATTTTGTATTTCTAGTTGCATATGCAGCGAAATACCTTTATTGGGGACCCACGTTAATAAAAAAAATTAAAATTTTGTATTTCTTATAAGCTTTGCAGCGAGATAGCTTTTGTTGGGCCCCACGACTGCAAAGAATAGTATTTCTGCTCTTAATTGCAGCGAGATAGAGGTTTGGGCGACACGTGTACCCACAAGGCTGCATTGCATTGCTTGTAAGCTTTTGATAAAATTAAAAAAAAAAAAAAAAAAAAAAAAACAAATGTATTTCTATGCTGCATTGCAGCGAAATACAAGTTTCAAAAAAAATAATGTATATAATTCTTCTATAAATTAATCCGAAATATGTTAAGTTTTTGTTAGGGTTATGTTTTAGTGTGTTGTTTGTAAGATTTTAGGGTTTAGGTTTATGGTTTAGGTTATAATTTTTTTAGGGTTTTTAGCTTGTAAGAGCAATTACAATGGTAAATTGTAGTACGACAGTATTTATATAATAATATTAAAAAAGAAGGAATTTATTACAGAATACGTAAATTACATTACATAGTAAATTGAAAATATTAAAAACACATAAATTGTTCTACCATCTTAAAAACCAAGGTGTGGCAGTCCAAAAGGGAAAGTCAAAAGGGAGTAGGTCTACCCAAAACTTTGGTTCCATACGATTACCCTTTGTGTGGCAGTCCAAAAAAATATATTCGGGTTTTAGCAAGAATATGTTTAAGTTAGGATAAGTATTAGGAAACCGCCTGACCTAAATTACAGAAAATAAAATACAATATCAATATCAAAACAAACTTGTTAATCACTTTAAATAATTTAATCAAGTAATGTTACAATTACCTTATTAGGGTCGACGTTATAAAACGTAATAAAGTTGCCGGTATATGCAGCATGTGTAACCACAACTTCGTTCTCATTAGGATCGTCAATATTTTTCCTCCGTCCAACCCGTTTCTTAGGCATGGGAGTAGTATCTGGCAAAGGCCCGTAAGGATCCTTATGCCAAGGTCCAGGACGGACATCCCGCTTCTCTCGATTCATGACAGCCTGGCACAAATAAATCATCATTTAATAGTTGCACGTGCTTATAATTATACAAGTAATTTTGAAAAAAGATATATATTTATAAACGTGTGAATTTACCGGGATGACATGGCTAGGTACAGTGCCACGTGGTGGACCATCTTCTTGCATATTCTTGCCCGACCACGGTGAAAATCCTTGTAGTGGGATAGGGGTGTACGAGGTCGCATTGTTATGCGAAGTCCGCTGATGAAAAGAAAGCGAATTAAACATTTGTTACTCGCACATAATTCAAAATATACAAGTAAGTTGGAAAAAGGTATATAATGACTTTACCGTGTTGACACGGCTACGTACAGGGGCCTCTGATGTACCTGCTTCATGCATATTAATACCTGACCACGGTGCAAATCCTTGTTGTTGCATAGGGGTAACAGAAGGCATAGTAAACTGTGAGGCCACCTGTGGCGACAAATGAGACATCCCGCGAAAGAAAGAACTATTCGGCGGACCATGACATGCTGAACTAGCCTGCGCAAAACACAACATAGAATATTATAATGTTTAGTAAGTTCTTTTATTCATTTTTTTATGTAACACAAAATTTATAATAAAACAAAATATACATGTGTATTCGGAAATGCTTCACTAGCCTGACCGAAGCCGTACATACAATGTTAGAATGTTTATTCAGTTATGAAACAAAAAAAAAATAATGTCATACAAAATATATAAAGTATAGTACAATAACAAAATTTATAATAAAACAAAATATACCTGTGTATTCGGAAACCCTGTAAATCCACTAACACCCATTTGCTTGGTCTGCATCTAATTTTATAACGGAATAATAAACAACTACTTGTGGAATAATAAACAACTATTATTTAATCTATGTATACGCTTCAAATTTAGAAAATAAAAAAATACCTGCATGTAACCTAATAGTTGTTGGATCAGCTTCTCGTGTTGTTCTACTTTATCGTTCAGAGCTTCAAAGTGCTTATGTTTTTCCTCGTATTCCGTTAGTTTTCGATATAACTCTTCCGGAACGTCGTCTCGGCTATAAGGGTCCGTGGGAGGGGGTAATGGCGGTGGTTGGGTACAACGACCCTCGAAGTATGCCAAGCTATGAACCCACCAATCCGCGTTACGCTCACGCTCATCGGGGAAAAGCCTAATAATAGGTTGCGTTACCTATAAAGTATATATATATATATATATATATATATATATATATATATATATATATATATATATATATATATATATATATATATATATATAAAAACAATATTGTTAGGGTATACATATAAAATATCGAACAATAAATTTCATTTCATATAAATTATATATAACGAGTAAAGGGCATGCTTAAATAACAACTCACCAAAAATTCATCGAGCACAATGCGTTTAAACCTCCTCTTAAAACCCCAAGCACACGCTCTAGGATAGCGGTCTTCACGAGTAAAATAATTAACAGCCCCGACTCTATAAGTTTCCAATATCCAAGTCTAAAAACAAAGTTAATTGATTAATTTCTTTAACATTATAAATAAACATAAATAACAAAAATATCAATAAGCGCACCTTAAAAGCCCATTGAAACCCCATCAACGTATACTTAGGGTTTTTTGCTTTACCCTTAGCATCAGGCGGTGGTCGCGGTTTCACATAAAAAGCTTCAAGACGTTTATCAACCGCGCCAGCTAACTGATCGTACAACGTTCTCCATACAACATTACCCCATGGATACATGTTCCATGCATCCAAATTGTCTACTAAACTCCATATCCAATTCTCAACTCTGTAGTTAAACTCCCACCCTAACAACACTAGCACCAACAGTCCAACTAAACTAAAGCGAACGGCATCAATATCACTAAGTTTATCAAAATCCTCGCTATAAAACTTATCATGCACCATTCCAACAGTTATGCTAGAACCATCATATACGGATGAAAAGACACGTCGCCTAAATGGAGTAGGACGACATTCTAAAAATTCTTTAAATTCAATCCCAAAACGTAAGCCCGTTACGAGGCAAAACTCCTGTCTACCGAATTTTAACTCGTACCCTCTTACATGATACGTCAAGGGAACGACATTCGTGTCTCCCTGGGCAAGTTCCTCTTGACATAAACTAATATAATGTAGAAGGATACATGTTTCTTGCATTTCTGCTAAATCAAACAACCATCCAAAACACGTTCGCCTAAACATGGCATCCTTATTTGTATTTCTAAAATTTCGCTTAATCTCATGAAGCAACTTTAGCTTACTTCTACATGTAAGATCAACGGCAAAATCCTAATAAAACATATAATAAACATATACGTATTAACTACACAAATAAGGATCAAAATAAAAAAAATTTAAAAGAACAAATGTTGATATTTACCGGAACATCATTATTTTGCGCCATAATAACAACACCTCACAACCACCAACACTAACAGCACCACAGCACAACCACCAACACCACAACAGTACAAACCCTAATATCCAATCTCCAAAACTCACGCCCCCTTCCTCTTTACTTCACCTGTCCCACTGTTTCTCTTGAAGTAACCGAATAAAAAACAAACCCTCCACACCCACCAACACAGCCACTACCACAGCACCAACAGACCACCAACAACAACACAACACCACTACCACCAACACAACACACCAGCCACTACCACGACAACACCACTACCACGACACCACTACCACGACACTCAAAATCACAGCAGCTGCACCAACACCACAACACCACTACCACGACAACAACACAAAAACAACAATACTCCACCAAAAACAACCACCAAAAAAACTAGTTTGCCTCGTATTTTTTTCGAGAGAGATTCAAGAAAACTTACCAAAATTTTTTTTTTAACGTATGAAAAAATTGTAAAGAAACGGATATTTACTCCGGTGAGTAATTGTGTTGTCAATCAACCGGATTTTCGTTGATTTTGCTAGTTACCGATGTAATCTCGCTGCAAACAATAATCGATATACGTTTTTTGTTTTTAGTGATTGTTGCGTGACACTTGTCGTAGCCCCATATATCTCGCTGCATCCTAAACTAGAAATACATAAATTTTTTTTTTTTTTTTATTAACATGGGCCCAGTAAAAGGTATTTCGCTGCATCGTAGACTAGAAATACAAAATTTAAATTTTTTTAATATTCGGGTGGGGCCCAAATGTCATATTTCGCTGCATATGCAACTAGAAATACAAATTTTTTTTTTTTTAATATTCGGGTGGGCCCAAAAAAGAAGTGTGGTGAGTGGTGGGACCCTTTGCAGTGTATTTCGCTGCAAAGGGTATGTGAAATACATTTTTTTTATAATTTTTTTTTCTAAAAATTACGAGATGCTGACACGTGTTGATATTAAATTTCTGGGACACTTTGCAGCGAAATATGTGGCCTTTTTGGGAATAAAAAAAAAAACCCGCCTCAAAAAAGGCAACACATTACTGCAGAGACCTCTGCAGTAATTTTCGCATGGAAGTTTCCAAACCATGTGTCCAGAGCGATCTCTTCATGTAAATTCTATCTTTTTTTTCTTTCTAATTGTTTAGCATTTGACCTTTTCAATTGTCTATTTGTATAAAATCCTTGAATTATTGTTCACAATAAAATTCTTTATATTTCCTAATTATACTGGTTAGTTTTGCGTACTTAACAAAATGAGCCATCTCGTCGTATATATTGTTTTCCTACATTCTAGCAATATTGAGTCACACACCCAAACAAATTATCTTTGTAGACTGCCTTGTTCTCAAGAAAAATATATGTTTTAAAATTTTTAAACAATCCGTGATTATTGACAAATCTTCGAAAAGAAATACAGATATATTATTATTTATATTTATAGACATGGTAAGAAAAAACATGTTGGTATGTTTTGCAAAATGAACACTAACTTAGCAGTAGCAGTGCGCCAGTGCGCAATAACTAGCTGTGAGCAGTAGGCGTGAGCAATAACTGTTTTTTTCTTGTAAAAACGTTTTGTGCCGTAGTTGTAACTGTAATCTTAATTTGTAAAATGACGTAAAAACTATATATTTAAACAGAAAACTTTTTAAATGAAAAACGTAAAAACATTCTTGAATGTATGTTAGTAATTAATTTGTATCATCACAGCTCTAGTTTTGTTTGAATGCTTCTTCATGAAGCGTTAAAAAACACTTTTCAAATTAATAGGTAAAGCTATGCAGTGCTTGTAAACGACATTCAAATCACAACTTAACGCTCATTTTCACTGTCAACCGCTTCAGTACGCTCCTAAATACTCTGCGCCAAATACATTTATTGTTTTTGATCGGCATTAAACATTGAATAAAAAGAACTAATAATAAACATAGACAATATCTAGAATACGAATTAAACAAGTACGAAGAAGTCAAAAAGAACGACTGTCGCTGATAGATTGGTTGGGAGAATTTACCTATACTCATTGCATGGGCTATCTAATCGTTATAGCCAATCGACTGACCTAACAAAAAGATAATGCTTCAGTTCGATCTAATATTCCTGTTGTGCCAAATAGTCCATAGAGTTGCTCGATTGTTTAGCGCGAAAACTCTTGACTTAGCTCCAAACCCAACATGTGTAAGACTTAGATTGCACGCAAAGGGCATTAGATCAAACAGAAAGTTAGAAACTAACCTAAAAAGGACAAGTTTTGATAAAATATAATTGTCTATGGAGATAACATTTGTTGCTTTATTGTATTTTTACAAAATGGTTTTTGACTTGAGGTTTCAGTGTTTCACTATACTTTGCACATTGATTATGTTAATAGAATAAAACCATTTTGAACGGTTCAGACAATAATGTAAATGAAAAAGACCTTGACCGCAATATGAATATTATTATGCGTGGTTGATGGGTTTCTTTGTTTTTAAAAGGTACAAGTTACAACCACTCTTTTCTCTTGGATTTTAAATCGATCGATTAGTCTTATTCGCGTTGCACAGAAGCTAAATAAAAATAATTACTAATTATTTTTCATATTACTTTATGTTTATATGACAGCTGGTTCATGCAACATTCCACATTAAAAATAATGTACATTAGCGACGCTCCTTTGTGTAATTATATAGAGAAAAGTTTTTCTATAGACTCTAAATTCTTCCTAAACTCAGTAAATCAATCACAGTTTCTATGTTTTTCTATTAAAATAGAAAAACTCACTTTAATCTTTTCTCTAAAACAAAAATATCTCACAACCGTTGATCGTTGCGCGAAAAAAAATCATACAATCACAACGGAAATTAAATTATCTTTCTATAGATGGGCACTTCTATATGCTCGACGAACCTTTTTCAACTTTTTTTGTGAGTGTTGAAATCGTGTGAGAAAATCACGTGTGATTTGTTATTTTAAAATCACATGTGATTTGTGAAATCACGCGTGATTCCTAAACATAAATCACATGTGATTTTTTCTGATGTAAGAAGATTGTCTTAAGAATGTAAGTTAAATTTTTGAAGAGGTATTTTGTGAAATCAACTTTACTCATTTTTAAAATATTTTAAGTGTTCAATAATAGGCAAATTTGTTTTATAGTAGTAAAGATACGTGCAAAGAAATTTTATACGTATGCGACCTATCATGAGATTAATACGGCAAATTAAATGTTGGTGATTTTGAGTGTTTGGATCAGCTTACCCAATAGGGTTAAGATAATCAATATAGTCGGATATTATTTAGAATTGTGTAATCACTTTCTTAAGGAAACTATCTGACCCTAATGCCTGATAATCACAAATATCTCTTTGGGATAAGACCAAGTGTTTGTTCTTGATTAAGACACAAATCAAAGAACCCTTACGCTTCTAAGTGTTTAGGTTTTCTATATCTTTTCCATGCAAATGTGTGTTTCTATTTATAGGATACTCAAAGCCCAATGAAATAATGATAATTAATCTGCTCATTAATCACATCATTCCTCCATTATAGGGATTAGTGGTTACACGATCAATTAAATGTGGTCATTAAATTGCAGTTATAACTGTTCTTAAATAGGTCAAAGCCGTTACAAGATAGTTTAAATTCAGTTCCAGCGTGGTTACTCGCTGATAAACATGCTCCTTGAAAGAGCTATTCTGTTCCTGTGTGTACTTACTGAGGATTTCACTCACTGAAGAAATGAACCTCCTAAATAAGCTACTCCCTGATGATTTCCTTCAGCGTCCACTCTGCGAATAGTATGAAGTTGAACTCATCAGCCTGATTAATACCATTCAGAGTGTTACTCACTGAAGAGTTAACCCGATGAACCTCATCAGGTACATGATTCCACTTTACCACTATCAGAGTCAGGGAGGTTCAGTGACCTAATGGGTCTACACTTCGTACCTTCAAAACCATTACCAGGAGTGACCTAAAACCCTTAATTGCACTAAATTTTCAACAATCCTCCTCAATTTAGTACACTTCCTTTTGCATGAAAATTAAACATTAAGACAAAACCAATGCATAAATGAAAATATCTTGAAGATTGAATTTCCATCTTATTACATTACACGTTCAAATATTCGAGAATCAGGGTGTTCTAAGAGTTGAACCTTTCAACCCATTTGAATAACTGAAGATAACATGCACACAAAGTTTTCAAACACTTAAATGCTCCTAATCCATGTATCCATATCCATTTCATGTATGTTTTAGAGAAACAAAGCCCAAAGCTCTCTGAAGCAGCAAAAGTTCACATTCACATTGGTAGTTCCTATATTCATGCACCTGCCCTTACACTTTTTCAAATGAACTATTAGAAATAACCTTCATCCTACCCTTCAGCAGGACCGAGCATAACTTTGAGATGAAATATAAAACATGTGCTCCATCCTTTGAACATTAAGCTTTCCACATTTAGTTGAGCTTCCAAGTTTCATAAGGAGGGAATTGGGTGTCTCAATATTCAACGACTATGGTGGACTTTAAACCATCCTTTTAGTAAACTCTAAATCAAGTCTCTAGCCAGACTCTTTGTCAAGTGGTCAACTAAATTTTGTTGAGATCTTATAAAAATCACCCCATTCTTGATCAGTTCACGAATCATGCTATGCTTGACACCTAAGCGTCTAGATTTCCCTTTATATATCTAGCTATAAGACTTTGCCAATGTAGTTGCACTATCACAATAGAAATATGTGTTATAGGATTAGGCCCTAATGGAATCTCAAGAAGCAAGTTTTTCAACCATTTAGCTTCTTTACCAGCAGCTGTTAAAGCCATAAATTCAAATTCATTGTGTCTGGTTAAAAGAGCTCGAGAAAGTGAAAGAATTATGTGCAAAAAACAACGTCTTTCACAACTGGCCTTTACGGAAATGTCGAAGGTGTCATACCGGTGCACACTAGACATATCACATTAGTTCGTAATGAGAAAAGAGTGACGAAATAAAATGAAAATGATGACGAAATGAGAATATGACATAATTCCCATAGAGGGGTAAAATGTAATTCTCCAAGGTTAATATATTTATCTGTGATAGATATATTTAAGAATATAAGGCAAAACCACAAACCCTAATGCTTATGTGTGGTTCAGCCAACCCCTAGGAAGGGGGAGTGATATTGGCATCATCATTAAGATGTTTGTAGAATAAAGTTGATGCCTTTAAAAAAATGTTGCTGATACTTTGTGCAGGCCATTAACTTGTCAAGATACTTATGTGCAAACCATAGACATATTAAGCAGGCAGACCATTAACATATTATGATAACTGAAAAACGGGCTAAATACAGAACAATGAGAAATAAACTATATTTAGGCTCACATTTGACTTGTCCTTTGAAGAATCTGCCATTGATTTAGGTTTTTAGCAAGAAAAAATATGGATATATTTAGAGTCAGACTTCTAAATCCGAACAATGCAACAATGGGCTAAACTAATACTACTCTAGGCACCACTAAATTTGTAATACACACAAATACAGAACAATGCAATAATGCAAAAGCATACACTAACTTTTCACCACCTCAGGTTCTTTGTATGCATAGTCCCATAAGTCCTCGAAAATCTCATCGGACAGTTCATCCATTTCCTTCCAACTATCCCCATTTTTAGCGAGAACAAACTTTACCATATCATCAGTTAGTACGAAATTGCTCCAGTCCTTATCTGCCATTGTACGGGTAGTGAGTTAGGGTTCTAGGTGGTTTTGGGGATTTAATTTTAGGTTTCGTTTGGTTTTAATGCGGGTTAAAAAGATATATCGTGTTATATACGAGTTTGGTTGTGTTGTGTTAACTTAAGGTGAAGGAAAAAAGTTGAATTGTCTATTATGCCATTTTGCCAAAAAGTAAAACGAGAGATGACCGAGAAATCACAGTTAAATGGACCTCTACTGATCAAAAATCATGAAATAAGGACCTCTAGTGATTAAAAATGTTTTTTCAACATTACATAATGTTTTGGGACTAGTTTAGGGACAAACGGTATATTTTACTCTTAAGTTATGTGTTGAAAGTTTTTTTCATAGCATTTGTTGTCGTACGTTTTTTTATTGTTTTTAGACAAATTTACACGGATGGTCCCTGTGGTTTACTCTGATTGCAAGTCCCTAAGTCAAAATAAGTACACCAGACATCCCTAATTTTGAAACCTGTATCCCTTTTAGTCCCTAATTTGGATGTCCCGTTAGTTTATCCGTTAAGTTATTGGCACCGTTATTCCTTCGTTAATATTTTTTGCACCGTTAGTTCTCATTTTCTAAAAAAGTCCTCACTTTTTGCACCGTTAGTCCCTCTGTTAATATTTTGCACCGTTATCAATCTTTTTACGTTATCGTCCATTTTTTAACGTTCTCGTCCGTTTTTTTAACGTTTTCGTCCATTTTTTTACGTTTTTGTCAATCTTTTTATGTTTTCGTCCATTTTCTTACGTTCTCGTCCATTTTTTTACGTTCTCATCCATTTTTAACGTTCTCGTCCGTTTTTTTAACATTTACGTCCATTTTTTATGTTTTTGTCCGCTTTTTTACGCTTTAGTTTGTTTTCTTATATTTTTATTCGTTTTTTTACGTTTTTGTCCGCTTTTTTACGTTTTAGTTTGTTTTCTTATAATTTTATCCATTTTTTTACGTTTTTGTCCGCTTTTTTACGTTTTTGTCTGTTTTCTTATATTTTTATCTATTTTCTCCCTTTTTTATGTTTTCACCTATTTTTTGTGATTAAGTAAGTATACTAAAAGAAAATTTGACATTTGATAAAAATGTTTCTGTGTCGATTTTAAATCACGATTTTGACCATTTTCTGGTCTGAATCATCAAAAGTGTAAAACACGAAAGTTGTCCGGAATGATGTTTTACATCAGGAAGTGCGAGATTTTAACCAGAAAATACAAAACAAGGACTGTCTACTACAAAAACTTAAGCCTTTTTTTTAAACCAAATTCATAACTTATAAACTTTTAAACTCTTGTAAATTTTTGTGCTTGAATAAATCATCAAACTTGTTTGAAGAAACAGAAAAGATAAAAATGGATTAAAATGTATGAAAATGTGAAAAAAAAACTGACGAAACATGTAAAAATGGACAAAAACATATAAAAACGTGAGAAAAACGAACGAAAATGACTTAAGTTTTGGTAGTAAACAGCCCTTGTTTTGCATTTTACATATTAAAATCTCATTAGTCTTGATGTAAAACATCATTCCGGACAACTTTCGTGTTTTATACTTTTGATGATTCGGACCAGAAAGGAGTCAAAATCGTGATTTATAATCGATACATAAACATTTTTATCAAATGTCAAGTTTTCTTTTAGTATACTTACTTAATAAAAAAAAACGAGCGAAAACGTAAAAAACGGACGAAAACGTTTAAAAACATAAGAAAATAGACGAAAATGTAAAAAAGCGGACGAAAACTTTAAAAAATGGATGAAAACGTTAAAAATTGATGAAAACGTAAAAAGATTGACAAAAACGTAAAAAAATGGACGAAAACGTTAAAAAAATGACGAGAACGTAAGAAAATGGACGAAAACGTAAAATGATTAACAAAAACGTAAAAAAAATGAACGAAAACGTTAAAAAAAACGGACGAGAATGTTAAAAAATGGACGAAAACGTAAAAAGATTGATAATGGTGCAAAATATTAACAGAGGGACTAACGGTGCAAAAAATGAGGACTTTTTTAGAAAATGAGGACTAACGGTGCAAAAAATATTAACGAATGACTAACTGTGCAAATAACTTAATGAATAAACTAACGGGACATCCAAATTAGGGACTAAAAGGGTGACAGGTTTCAAAATTAAGATGTCTGGTGTACTTATTTTGACTTAAGGACTAAACTTGCAATCTAAGTAAACCAGAGGGACCATCCGTGTAATTTTGTCTTGTTTTTAAAAGCAAAACTAACCTTTTTCATGGTAAATTAATGAAAGTCCAAAGTCATAGCTCCAACGGTATATTAATTACATGATAATTACGCCAATAAAAATGGTTGCTTGTAGACTTTTAGGAGGGCCCTTTTTACGCTCTTAATTTCATATGACATTCGTACAACTAAAACACTAACTGCAACCTTGACTTTAGATATGTGTAATTATGTCTATACATGTATACACACATTAAAGATCTCAATCCAAATCTTTAAAGAAAGACAAACTATTAGATACTGTATACTAGCGTAGTATGCAAGGAAAAAAATAAATGAATACATTTTGTATAAAAAAAATTAAGTAAAACTTTGTAATGCTAATACAAACATACCAATTAAACAAATAAAACCAATGTATGGATACGGCACAAACCTATATTAAATAAAAAATTTGTATGCTTGCATGTGTGTTGTTGAGAAATAGACGTTATGGATTAGTTGTTTAGAGGTGGTTACACCCACTAGTTAAGTGGCAGTAACATAAGCTACAACCACAACACTAATAATAAGAGGCTCTCAATCTATTGTATTATTAAATAGCATGAAAACAAATGTTTTTGTTTTTGTAGATAAGATTGGAGGTCACTTTCTTTCTTGTGATCATCAATCACATGTATTTGTTTAGTTCTAGTGTTATCCAATTGGTCTAAGAATCACATATGAAAAGGTCCAAAAAACTAAATGAGTTAATACATAATTTAAAAAGCCGAAATTGTAAGAATATATTGGTGGAAGGTTACTTTCTACGCCGGCCTTCCTTCATGGACCATCACTTTTTTCATTTAACTCTTTTTGTCTTCATGACTTTATGAGTTACATGCCACACAAATACAATCTCAAGTACTCCCCCACTATTTGTGGCATTCGTTTTGTTAAAATATATTTTCAATAGCAAAAATTTTATCAAAGCTAACAAAGATGCTCTGAAAGAGAAAATTACAAAGTTAATTATAAAGCAGAGATAGGATAGTGGATCCAATCTGGCTAAGTAATCCTAATTCCTAAACTCCTATTTGTGATAGTGATGATTTCTCGGGTGTCTTTTTTTCGGAGTTTTAATTGTTATATTACTTGTACGATATAATGTAATGGTACCTAACTGTGGTCCAAGTGGTGGCTAGGATGACCACAACAAAACAGCTTTGCGAAGAGTCATTGAGTTATTCAATATAGTCAATCAGCTCGTTAGAAAGGTAATTGACGCGATATCTACGGATTTATATAATTTTTACTTTAGGAGTTTAAGGTCGTGAAACTGTGACACGTATACATTGGAATTAATCTCCAATTATAGAAGTTGGTTTTAGTTAAAGAATTTAGATCACTTATCAAACATTCAAATCGAAACAAATCAAATTGTTATCGTTAATCTAGTTTGTTTTAGTGTTTGTATTTTGGTCGGTTCAAATTTGCTAGGTACTTCGTATAAAACTAAAACCGAACTAAAAGAAAATGATCCATACACCTATTCTCCCTTTACAATCAAATGGAATATATACTACAAGTTTGTTTCGGATAGTTAGGCCTATTGAGGTATGCCTTCATTACACGAAAAAGTTTAATTTTGTAGTGCATTATTACTTGACATGCAAATGCTTGAAGGGTTACTTAGGAAAACATAAAACACCGTACGTACTTTTAATGATTTGATAAATGTTCAAAAATTGCGGGAAGGGATCAGTAAGAAGAAGAAGAACAAAAACAAAATGAATAAAAAGAATTTCTAGCCATATATTTCAAATAAAATAAATAATTTTAAGGGGAGATGCATCTAGTTTTGTAGGTGCATCTGAAATAAGTGGTTGTGGTTTATTCTTATCATTGTTATTTTAATTTTTCTTTTTATTTGATCCTAATTCCATAAATTGAAACGCTAAAAGAAAACGATATTAGGAGTAGTAATTCTTCCTCTTAATATAATACAACACATCACCTTAATTTCACTTTTTAGCTGTAATTGTCACCACCTAATCAAGCACATAAAATAACTCAGTTGATATAAACATATCCCACAATATATCCCAGAAACTCATAAACAACAACAAAAATAACAAAAAGTGGGGATCGTACCCTTTTTTTTTTTTTTTTTTTTTTTTTTGTTAGGTGAAGTTCTTCACCGCACACCCATCCAATTCGAATTGGGTCCTTCGCTCGCCAACCTTGTAGACCCGTCATGGGTTTACCTCACCATAATCCCGCTTAAGAGCCACACTCTCATATATTCAACCAAATTTTGTGCCATTCCATGTAGTCTGACGTTATAAGTGAGACCTTTTATAAATTTTACGATTGAAATATTTCTAACATCATGTCATTTTATTGTTGGCTTGACAAAAATGGAAACCCAATATATATCATTGATGAACTTGGTCTAAGCTTAACTTTGCTAATTTCCAGCCCTAATCGATTTAAAGGACAAGAATGAAGGTGTTTGAACCAGACGATATTATATTTCTAAGAGTGCATGGTGCAAGTCCGTTATAGGGCTTTCGGGGCACCTATGGTGGCGCCATACTACACTAGTCACGCCATAGCGTTATAGGTAGTTTCGCCATCGAAATAGCAACCATTTTCCAAATTTTCTTTTTGAATTTGAATGTGCAACTGTCAAGAAAGCAATGACCAATATTTTAAATACTCTTTTTTTTTTCTTTTCTTTTTTTGTAATAAAAACCCACTTTATAAATAAACAACCAAGCACAATTACAATTTTACTTATTTCATACACTTTCACATACATTTAATCATCTCTTCCAAAATAAGCAACTGAAACAATGATTGACTAATGAATGATTCATCTCGCATTCTATGTTCACTAATTCGAGATCTTCACAACCGAATACACCATAATCCGCCAATTCTATTTCTTCAAAACATATACCAATGACCTTATTTTCAGAATATGCTTCCCAACAACCATATTTTCCACAACCCGTTTTCCCACAACAAAATTTCGAAATGAACCAATATGGTTTTAACCAAATGGTTTTATTACAACTTCAACAACAATACCAATTTCACAAGTTTGGAGCTTTCGGTAATACTTCACAAACAATACAACCACTACAAACAACACAACCACCATCACAATCACCACCAAAAATATCACAAATCGAGACTTCTCTTGTCATAAAAGGAAAAGGAAAGGCAAGAGTACAAAATCCGAGACAGAATAAAACCGACATCACACATACCCTTTCGAGTCAGGAAGAAGAAAAAGTTTTGGAGGAAACTTAAGACAAATATCCGAGGACCCAAGACTTGGTACAGACAAAAATTCAAAACCGTTTTGGCAAAAAAATTCAAAGTGAATACAAATGACATGCATCATTCCACCGTACCAAGGATATAATCATGGGAAAGTGAACAACGGTGACACGTGATTGCAACAAGTTTGCTGGAGTTGTTGCTGAATATGAACATCTTAGTGGTGAAAGCAATTCAATGTGGTTAACTGGTTATAAAAAATTTCAAGATATTTTGGGGTTTGTGTTTGTCCATTATGATGCATGTGATGTCTTCAAAGATCACCCGAAATGGCGTAATGCCAAAGCCATTGTTCCCGGAAGACGCCTATATATGGTTGATTATGATGAACTGCTGAAGACCCGAATGAGCTATTCTGATATGATCCAGAACCATGTCCTCCTGGCAAGCCAAGGTCTTCCAAGAGTAAAAAATCGGACTCTACAACAATGGCATGATCTTCGTCAAGTAGAGAAGCTTTCAAGGAAATGATCCTATAGGAAATGCGACAAGATCATGCAAAAAAGATGACCTCCTCATTGCTTAAAAAAATCAAGGAATTGAAGTTTCTTATTACTAGCATGAGGGGATGTCACAAAAAGATATGACTTTGATCAACAAAATAAAAGAAGAGATCCAAGTAATATATCGTATTTGAATTTTAGTTCAAATGAAATGTGTAAGATTTAAAGAAAATGAATAAGAAAATGAAAATTGAGATCTATTGGCGCTTACAACATATTGTAGTTGGGGAGGTTATTTTATGATATAAGAATATTATATCGTAAAAGCTGATGTAACGACGCCTATAACATACATTGCACATAACTCTATAACAGAAAAACGTTAGAGAATGGTAGTCATTGATCTATTTAAAATCCAAAGAAACGAAAATTGGCTGTAAAATGTTGCTTATTTGTTAGAAACGGCATTAACTATTGTTTTTTGACTTTTTCCTTTCTCTACAACTCCAGAAAAGAAAAGACTATATTTCTCTGTTTTTCTCGAACTGGATAACATATGTAATTCCTAAATGTTCATTGTTTCACTTTTTTTACCTTTCTTTTTCTTTCTTTCTTTTCTTTTTGTCTGAAACTCGAGAAAAATCAAACGTTAGAGGAAATTTTCAATCCGGAGTAGCCTTTGGATAAACAAATTTTTCTTAATTCAAATAACACGATTAATGGTAAATTATAACGCCCAACATGTCATACATTACTTGATCAAGATTTACGACATAGATACCAATCAAACATAAATAGAACCATCACAACACTTCAGGACATGCATGGCCGTGTTTCTCTCAATTCATACATTAAACAAACAGACGTTAATGTCAACATCTAGCCCGTTCAACAATATACCCCACACAGAGATAGAGTTGAGTTGTTCCTAAGAGTAAGAGATAACGAAATAGCCCCAGCAGTGGCGGAGTCAGGATATGTAATCACGGGGGGCATTGAGTAACAAAACATGTCGAAAACTGTTACTTTTTAACTTGAAATCGGGTCGGGTTTGATTAAAAGGTAAACAAAAATCAACTTTGATGATTAAGACTATTAGAGGTATTGGTGCCTATATATAAAATGAAAAGAGATTAGTAATGTTAACCATTAAATGGAAATAAACCAACTTAGGATGTATATTATATAGGGTAAATTGCAAAAAAAATGTATAACAATTAAGCAGAATAAAAAAAACAAATAGAAAGTAATTTGCATTGTTTTAAAATGCAATTGATTTTATTAAAAGTAACGAGATTTGTAGCAAAACCTTAAAAAAATGGAAGAAACAAATTGTAATTAAAGTTATATACCTATGTACCTATATTGTTGACAACAAAATCACACAGTCTCTTCATATATACATTGCGTATTGATCTAGTTATATTCTTTATTTATATATATATATATATATATATATATATATATATATATATATATATATATATATATATATATATATATATATATATATATATATTAATTGGTTTTCACAAACTAAATATACAATACAAAAGGTTAAAAGAAAATGTTGCAAGATACTGTATAACCTTAAGTGCATACTATTTACTTTTAATAAATTAAATGAAAAGTTATGGTTACCCACTTATTTGACTTTTCTTTTCACTTCTACTTTCCCATTTACCAACTTTACTTATCAAGATAGTAATATCACCATTTTTTCCGACGTAAACCATCGAATAAGATTTTTCAGCCAACACATAATAATTTACTTCTTGGCAATCAAAAATTATGAGGGCACTCTGAATATTTTGGTGAGGGCAACGAGCTTCCTTCCTACCATTTCGAGTTTTTTTTCTATATATTTTTTTGTCTCTCCGAGAGCGTCGTTGGGGGCAATTCCCCCCACTACTCTAATAGTGGCTCCGCCCTTGAGCCCCAGTATTGTAGTCCATAACATTAATAAGTAGAGAAAATGTTTGTGTTGTCTTTAATTATGTTTGCTAGCTCTCGTGTGTACACATCATACATTATAGGCTGACCCATCCATTAGCTTTGGGGTGGTGGTGCACTCCACGACTCGCCGAAAAAGTTTAGATTTTAGTGTAATTTTTTTTTTGGGACCTTTTTATTGAAGTGCACCCCTCCAAAAAATCAAATTGCCCCCCATCTTAAAACCAAAAATGTAAAAACGTTAGTTTTTAGTGTGTATATA
Organism: Artemisia argyi; assembly: GCA_030686995.1. Classification (NCBI taxonomy): domain Eukaryota; kingdom Viridiplantae; phylum Streptophyta; class Magnoliopsida; order Asterales; family Asteraceae; genus Artemisia; species Artemisia argyi. The sequence goes on from CM060683.1 coordinate 69,388,833, forward strand.
TATATATATATATATATATATATATATATATATATATATATATATATATATATATATATATATATATATATATATATATATATGACATTTTTATTAAAGTGCATCACGAATTTTATCAAATTTTTTTTTTAACCCCCGCCTTGAAGAATCCTGAGTCCGCCACTAGCTCCAACACATAGATTGTATTTATATGTCTACTTGCCTATAATATTTATTAACTTACATAGTTATGGGTTAAGTTTAACCTTTATAACATCATGCATTATAGGCTCCAACATATATAGATTGTATTTTATATGTCTACTTGCCTATAATATTTATTAACTTCAATAGTTATGGGTTTAACCTTTATAACAAAGAGAAAATTGTCAAAAGAGTCTTTTTTATACCACGGTCCACTAGATGGACAACAAAAAAATTACTTTTCAAAATTGTTTTTTGTCGCAAATCGATTGTGCGACTTTATTAAGATTTCGATTCGTGTCACATTTTCATTTGAAAAGTTTTAGTGGTTGGTAGGATGTTTTTACTTACTAGACCAATGGTTATATTTTGTGTTACTGTTGTACTTTCTTGCGATTAAATTTTATCCTTTTACAAATAAGAAAACAAAAAATTTCAGAGGGTTTTGACAAATATGACTGAGATAATGATGTCATATTTTTCACTAGATTGACGGTTATTAACTTGATATAATTAAACAATAGACTTACATTGCACATTTGGGTGTTTAAACTTAGAGCA